>CM068824.1:129389079-129989079 GCA_028554795.2 Sinohyriopsis cumingii
ATTATATTCTCCATCCTATTGGACTTGAACGGCAAAGCTAATAAAGTATCTATACTTCATAATTAACCTACAATTCTTCTCGTGAATGTGTCAAAACATGATGCTGTAATATGCAATTATTTTGTTGTACATATGTATGTTTCTTGTCATTTTATTTGTACGGCACTAATTGGGTATCAATGAGATCAGCTTGCAATTATATATGAAGCCGCAAGAAAACGCTGTCATTTTGTTTCCAATGACATGTGGTGAGCGACAATAACGCAGCTTCTGCATTGTTAACAAAACTACATTACGTATGTGAGGCACTTCCTAAAGTATTTAATTATGGTACATGTATTTAACTTGCCGCAGTGACACACTATGAATAGGCATGGTACAAATTCAGCTTGTTGCTAAACGCAGAATGTACTTACAAGAATGTATGTGCACTGGCATATTGTTTACGGACAAATCAGAACAAAAATGCAGAGTACACACTGTGGTGCCTACCCTGAACTACGTTTGTTCTGCTCTTAGCAATGTGTATAAAATAGCTCTTACTATTAGGATGCAAAGTAATTTCGCTCCGATCGTCTTTAGTTAAATCTACCTATTGAAACTTAGCGACTATGTTGCAAAGTTTGTCCGTACGGTTTAAGACACTGCCCACGTGGAGCTATTTTAGGCATGAGATCGGAATGCGTGACGTTACATCCGGCCAATTCACATCCTTCCCTATTGCCATTAAATTGTAATGAAATTTGGTATAAAACGTGCAAAAAAGAACTTACCTGCATAAATTTCCACCTCGCATATATTAATGATATTTTCACTGATAGACCCGCTCCTTAACTCAATCGTCACATTTCGCAAGAGCTTGTCAAGTTGTGGAATTATAGTTATAATTTCTTGGTTGAAGTGTTCAGTGCTGTCGATTTCTACCTGTGTTCCATTACTTGTAAAACCCAAAACACGAGCCCCGCTTAATCTGCCAGTATCTGTCAATAAAAAAGATAATATTCAACCAATGTGTCTGGTAGAAAACAACATTTACCTTTATTTTTCCATTAAATTGTTTTAAACATATTCATATACGTAAGCTGTAGGACTCCATATATTGCATTAGTTCATTCAGACATTACAGCTTGATTGATGAATATATTATGTTGCTAGTGTCATAACAAATCAAATGACAGCTATGCATACATTTGTCTTTCATTTAGTGTTAAAACGCTCTGTTTAAGTTGCCTGTGTGTCTATGCGTGTGCAGTAAAAAAAAATATTTTTCTTTATAAGTATACATCTGATGGACCAGATTAAAAGCGAAAGGAAATAATGCTTTTTGGAGCGGACTTGACTAAATTTGCATACAAATTAAACTATAGTTTTGTTAAACGTAATGCCTGATAAACAAAGTAGTACATTACTGGGAATTATATTAAGTATCAATGAAATATAGTGTTACTGTTATATTATTTTCATGCCCGTAAAGAAATTTGCATACGTATTCTTCAGAGAAGTTATTAGGCTTAATTGGGTCTTTTTCATTTTCAGATGATATTCAATAAATTACTACAATTTTTTAAATACTGTATTAAACATTCAAAACAAATTGATCTTGAAATTTTACTGGACATGTGTTTTTCCCTACTAAGATTGCATTACAGCAGGTGCATTTATTGTGTTATTTATTTGGTTGCAGGCTCTAATTTGCAAGACGCTATCATAGGTCGGTAACTAGCAACATCTGCATATACCAGTTAGCCAGTCGTGCAGCAGAATGCTAGAGAATATAAAGCATGGAATCAGATTGATGTGCTTTGTGCATAAATACAAACTACAGAGTGCAGTACTTTCCTTAGGAATGAGGTTGCAAATATCATGCACCAAATATGATATAATTTCGTCTATATGTACGTGTTACTGTTTTAAATTGCATTTGGCTTTCGTTTGGGTCATTTGTCTCTATTAAACATATGTGCTTATTATTATGCATAGTACAGTCTTCGTTAGGTGCAACTTGTCATAGTCTAATTAGTTGCATGCCATGAACTGTACACACTGGAATTGTGCAGACATCTTCGAATGAAATTTGCATAAATATGCATGCGTAATGGCCAGTTTTAAGTGTGTGTGCCATTGCTATTCTGCTTATATCCTAGATACAGAACAGAAGTCTCTTAATTGATAATCGCGCATGACTCGAGATTACGTCTAGCAAGAGTCTGGGAAGGATCTATCAAAGTGATGGTAGTCACCACAAGCAAGCTTACTGTAACACAGAAGAGATCGTTTATTGGTTGTAATTTTACCAAGCTTTCATTATTATATACGTCGATTACGTCATAGCGAATGATTTTTTCATTTCTACTTCGGAATAAAGACAAATTATCTCAACACATACCCTAGGAGTTCGTTCTCTTATGCGCAGAAAGCGTGTAGATCAATAGGTTATAAATTTAATCACTTGATCATTAAGGGACACATGTTATATGCGTTATTTTCTCCCGCCTGGAAAGTAGGTATGGGAATTATGTGCGTGTGTCGCGTGTGTACAAACTGTGTCGATGGACATGATGGTAGAGAATGTACATTTCATTTACAAAAAAAAACTATTAAAAGGAGCGATCAACATATATGGGTTTTAAACAATTGTACAGATTAATATCTGACTTTTGGTAATAGTGAGCTTGGTTAGACGAGAGTAGCAGTATTGTAAATATAGTATACATTCTTAACATACACCATTTCCTGTTGAATATGATGATCTTTGTTAAAAGTCGATCCTCGCCAAGGTCAACGCTCCACCACGCCGGCTGCATTTTATTTGCGTCTGTAGAACTACACGATTTATGATTGAAATCCATATCCGCATTTCCATCAACAGACAGGTTAGAAGAGTAAGAGAAATTGTCAGAACTGTAATCTGATGACTGTCGAGTACGTTTTCTTAACGCTATGTTTTCGCCTTCTGATGAAAGAAGAATAAATAAAATATCAATTGGTTTTCTGAAAAAGCACACACAAATCAATACAATTACATAAGACAGGGAAACAACTCTCAGTATCCGGAAAGACCACATAGTTCAGACCAACACCCGAAAGAAGAAATGAAAACGAACTGACTCTAATTTTGCTCGTCTGCTATTAAATAAAGTTAAACAAATTAATCGTACGTAAATGATATGTTACTGGCATATCTCCAGAATAAGCACGTGTGTTTAGTCCTAATTGCTAAACGAACCAAACATACCTTCTAAATAAATGTATGAATAAGCTAGTAAACTAAGAACAGGTGAATGCGACGTTCCAACAGCGTACGAGATAATACATAATGTCATGTTTGATAGCATGTCTGATGCACGAAGAGAATTAAGGGGTCCTAAATTTAAAAAAGAAGAAAAGAGCTAAACCAGGCTGACGCATTCAAGTGTATGTTGAACCTGCTTCTAATCAGATATTCTTAACGTTTCTAAATCACAGTATTCTCGTTTTACGAAGTATTAAAATCATTATATAACCCATCCTAGAAAATTTTATTTTGTATTAGATTAATATGCCTAGAGTGAAGGTTGCCCATTAGAAGGAATCCAAATAAAGAAGACATAATATTAGCGACTTGACGTAGAAGTGTAAAATTGGTAAAGAAGCCTGAAAATGTGATATTTTCGTGTGTCGCATTGTTGCCAGAAACTTACATATTATATTCCTTCAAATGCTTCATGGAAACGAACACATATATTTGACTGATTTGATTTGGGAAAACGTCTCATTCATTTGTTTCGCCTTCATTGTATTATACAGGATTAATCTAGCATGCAACATATAGTTGATACATATATTTTGGTCAAGCTGTTAGGTTCATTGGTAAAAAGAGAATGTTATTTAAATAAAGATTCTATATTTATCATATGTGGTTATTTTAACTACCGAATTTTAACACGCTCTGACTTTTTGTTGATGACAATGTCCTATCAAACTATACATTACCCAATGAGCATATTGTTGATGATTATAATGATAAACCTTATGCATCACCTGATACTATACAGTCAGGCTATAATGGAATTAAGTCATTACTTGACCTTTGCAAGCAAACACGTTTATACGTAGACTGGAGAGCATATATGTAATAATACGAATATAGTACAGTATACATATACTGGACACGGCAGCTGTAGTTTATTAAATCATTTTATTGATTCTCATAATATTTCCAATAATGTATTTTCACTGTATGTTACTGAGCCTAACATTTAGTTGAACCATTGTGTTGGATGTTTAAAGCATGAATTTAATAATGTTAATAATATTGAATCAATATTTATGAAAGATAAATATTTTGAAAGAATAGAGCGTAAATCCTGTTGCCCACCATATATCAAGAATGAATATAAATCCCAAGTAAGAGACAAGGTTCTGAAAATCGAAACAGATATGAATTATAAACGGACACTTATTCAGGATGCTAACTTCTAGATTATCGAAAGAGTTTAGTCTGCACTATATTATATTTTTCACCAGGCTAGGCGGTCATTCTATAAAAGATTTAGACAATGTCATGATATAGAGCCAGAGAAATACGATGAAAAAATATGCAAGCATTGGTTTGATAATAAATCCGAAGAAAAACGGTTAACTTATGAGTAAATTGAATAATTAATATTAATAATGTACATTATTCAGTAATGTTCGCCACAACACAAAATACTTATAAATATAAGGCGCACCGTAAAGAAGTTAAATATGGTGTTCATGATGATCATGCATACATAATTTCATATTGTCATTATATTATAAAGTGTTTACTTATTCTTAGCATGCTAGTCACGATTTGTGTGAGTTATCAATGATTGTCTGAGACGAAAAGCAGAATTGTTATCGTGAGAAAGATTTCATCTAATTAATAAATTACCATGAGTCACGTGGGATAAAATATCTACATACGCTTGGATATAATACACTTCTTCAAAGTATTTCTTTTAAATGTCCATGAACATATGTTTTCCGGGATAATTCCCTTTAAACATTTTTCTCTCAATTATACTATGTCAAACCTGTCTTTATTTCCAGCGTATGCACTGTACATATACATTTAAGTACGACAATCCACATGCGATGTACGTTTGCCGTTTTATAAATGCACATCTGTAGCAATATTTATGAGAATTTTTAATATCTCTTTGCCTGGTGTGAAATGCCGAATCTGCAACAAGAACGAGAACAATTGCTTTTCATCTCCAAAGTGTTGATTTAGCAAGCTATACTCTAAATCTAAGCGAAGTAACATATCTTTAACTTTGGTAGCCTAGGTGACAAGGTTAGTTTCATCTAATATTTTCAACATTAAAGAACATCGGTTTTGTTATCGAAATAAAGGCATTCTTACAACGAGTACCTGACACAACAGTTATCTTCAGCATTCCCCCAACAAAACTGCATTATTGGTAATTTTAGTAACACCTAAAATATTGCTTGCAAACGTTGTATTGCAAAATTTCAGTATCTCTACTAAATCCATGTCACCAAATGGCAGACTCATGGCAAACACTTGGTTTATTACAGAATCAATCTTGTTAAAAGCATTCTCCACACTAAAATAGCCAGATAGATTTTGATCATTCAAAATCCCTGAAGCTGCTTTATTTGCATGAGCTGCTAGTATCTGCTTTGTTTTCGTCCAAACCAACAATGGAGTGAAAAATATGCCCATCAGCGTAAAGTATTGCGAACATATCATCAATATCTTCTGAGATAAATAAATGTCTGTTGCATCCGAACTGTAATCCTTAAATCATTAATACAAAAAGAAAAACATGACAGGACTTAAAACACAACCTTGCCTTGTACCTAATGTAAATTCAAAGGGAGTAGTTAAACTTTTCGTATTAAAACTCAGCTTTTCATATTTCTTTACACATCTATTGCAATGTTTACTATTTTACTATTCCTATTCTGAGTATTAATGACGATCATAATTTATCAAGCTGTACAATATTAAAGTTTTATTTGCTTTACTATCGACAAAAGGGCCATATCTACCATTACAATTTTGATAGATTTTTATGAATTTAAGCTTGAATAAAAGGATATTTCCGCATGCGAAATATTCTTTCCACAACCCTGCTTGTACCTCCTCTACCAGGCCATTGTCGTTTGTCTATGTGTATATACGATTATTCAATAAGTTAGTAAAGATCTTTCGTACATTATTTTAAAAACATGTATCTCTTTAATTGTTTGATAACTCTTGTCACCGCACTTACACACACACACACACACACACACACACATATATATATATATATATATATATATATATATATATATATATATATATATATATATATATATATGTTTGTATCACCAAGGTTGACAGTATTGTTCTGTATAATCGAAAATTGTAAAATGATTATCACGCAGTATATTTCAATACGCATAAAGTGTGCAGCAAATATTTCAAAATCTTCAAGGTCGACGACAAAATTGCCTATTTTGATGTAACACATACTGCGCAATATTTTAGCTAATTGACTTGTTTGTAAAATATACAATGCATGAATATAATGTGGTCTTGGTTAATTAGAATGATTCGTACGTCAGGTAATACGCCACTATAGTAATACACTAACGTCAGAAGACCTTGTCCTCGCATTTCCTGATTTCAAATATGAATGATGATTTCTTTATCTTGTAATGCTATTTCAGAGGAGCAAGGTGGTAAAATGTTTGCTACATTTAATTATATCTTCTAATGCATATATTAGAGACCAAATTAACAGCTGCCTTGACCGTCTCGTTCATTATTTGTTTAATTTTGTGAATGTTGTAAATACAGTGAGGAGTGAATTAAAATTAATAGCGTAAATAATTACATTATTTTGATCGCAAGTATTGTGTAGGCCATACATGTTTTCACGGAACCAATCATTTTACATCTTATTGGGGAAATAATTACTATACGAGGATTATTTAAAACGTTTTGAATATTAGAGTACCCGTTATTTATTAGTAAATCGTATGCCATTATTAACATGAACATGAACCCCATAAAACTCTACAAACCTTTGCATTCTGATTATCTAATTATTAAAGAAAGTCATCCTTTTCTGCGATTCATTATTGATAAGTTTCTGCCTCACTGGAGCTAAATTAATGTTGTACGGTGTGACTAAGTTTTGATGCTCTGCTGCTTTGGAAAATCTGTAAAGAAGGCGGATTCATGCGCATTTGCGTTGTCATGTAGTAGATGGATAACTCCAGAACCGGTGCGCGATGATTTGGTAGCATTGTTTTAAGTACAGATACATTGACGTAGAAGCCTTTTGAATTGAAAATAATAATTATTTTGCCACTCTGACTACATCGAGCAATTTATAGCCTCGTTTTCTCCAAACCAAACTTTGTTATTTCTTTCGAATTGATTGACAGTGCTATATTGGCAAACGGTTCTGTAGATATTTCAAATCGAAAATGTTTGTATCAGCCATAAACAACTGCTGAATCCATCTGACAACGAGCTTTCTGGAGGTAAAGTTGTTGTTCAATATTTAGAAATAGGAGACGACATAACAAGTGTTATAGTAGAGCTATATTCTAATCTGTATTCAGTATATTCATCAATTGGCCAGTCACATCAGCCACTTAATGCTAAAAATTGCAGACAGTGGGTTTCCAGAACATCGATCTTCTTCATTGGGTTCTTGGCCAGTTGCTTGAAACGAAACAACCACCTAAACGCTAGAGGACCCGGCTCATAACTATATCGCTAAACTTTATCCAAGTATTAAGATCAGCCAGAGATCATACTAAGAGAGCTCAATTTTAGCAGCATGGCTTTCGTTCATTGGCACAATTGTATTTATTCTCAAATATTTTGACGTTACTTTCTGTTACCTCCTTTTTAGTTCTGTCTAACTGCTGATCATCTTATACAACACTGTGTTGGTTATTGATGAACAGTAGATTTATGGACATGTTCCAAAAACAAACTGTTATACTAAACTGTTTATAACTTTTAAATAATACTTGTAATATAAGCTCGATTGCAACAGAGTGTTTATTGTAGTTGCCTGCCCAGATGTCGCTCTCTCCTCATCCACACACAATCCTTTTTTTATTAATACTTATTCCAATTGTTAACTTACGATCTTGCATCACATATCATTCGGGTTAGTGCATTCCATGTACTGATATATTGCCTGTAAAACACGTACCAATTATATTAACCATAGTTTAAATACAATATCAAACAGTGGAGATAATCGCTCCTGTTGGTATAAAAAATAAGTGGGTGCTTAAATACGTTACCACTAAAGCGATCCTGGTCCATATTCAGCTGTGCACATGTTGCCGCGATCAAACACAAAAATGTCCAAACAGTAAGCGATTTCATGCTAAAATGAAAAATAAAAAATATGTCACACTAACAAAAGCATTCAAACTAATAACAAAAAGGTATAATGTACCATTATGGATTTGTGCATCTATATGTAAATTTAACCGAACGGATTTGCAATCCGTGTTAGTTTTATGTTAATTAGTTTTATTATCGCTGCGTACATAACGATTATTATCTTAATCTTGTATAACTTCTCGTAACTATCTTCTTTTATAAATTGTTAGCTTCGAAGGTGTGTAGTAACATTGTTTTCGCTAGCTGAGGTTTCCGTTATCACAGTAGTTTGTAATTTCTATAATTCAGAATGATCGTATATTATTGGATTAAAAATATTATAATGATGGGAATGCAACAAATAATGCTGAAGGTTTCTAATATGGGAAATGTTCTCAACTGTACAAAAACACATCAATTGGTAAACATATTTTGGGAGTTAACCAGCGCGTCAAGAAATCAGCAATATAAAGAAAATTAGAATTGTGTTCATTCTGTTTTTGAATATGTATATGTGGGTGATAGAGTGATAGCTTAAATAATCAAATATCAATCAGCTTGCGTGCTAAAATGTATGTCTGAAATCAAATAAAGCAAGATAGTGCTGAATAATTTCATATTCCATGTGAGCCATTCAGCATAAATACACTTTCATCCTTGAACAAGATTACTAATTCGGACAGATTTGTTCGTGATTAAATGAACAAATTGTATTATATAATGTTCTAATCTTCTTTGATGTTTCAATTGTATGTCGAGTAATACAAATAATACTTTAAAATACCATAACTCATAAAGTCCTGTTCCGAGCGAACAATATTTCATTTCCAGGTAGTTTATTTCATATACTTTTTTTTACAAACTGGGGTAAATATAAACTATTATCATTGAAAATAGGTATACTAGTAACAAGGGAAGTAGCTAATAAAATCATACCTATCAGACTACGAGATTGTTCTACCTTTGCTACTTTACTCGCATCATCCGGCTATTATTTATGCAGTATAAAGGTAAGTTATATTATTGTTTGTGTCCTCCCCTGTTAACATTTTTAATAATTTAACTGGTCTATTTTTTTAAAGTTTAGAACGTGCGCGTTACTGTCGCTTCACTTATATGACTGGGGGAAAAAACGATGCTCTCAAAATGGAATGGTCATGTATTGATTTCTTTCTAAATTTGGACTTTACTACTCTGTTATAACTATCGACGATTGTAATATAACAAATTATGAGTTATGGATGATAACCATATTGTATAAACTTTTGTTTATACAGTAGCCAAATACGTAATTTTAAATTGCTACATTGCTATAAACTTTAGTCTATTAAGTAATATAGCTGCTTCCTTAAATAAAAAGGATTTATAATGACAGAATTAACCTAGTAATAAATACTTTGTATCTTTATTCATAGTATTTTCTGCAATCAATCTATATATATATATATATATATATATATATATATATATATATATATATATATATATATATATATTCCATATCTAATGAGGTGTTACTGACCATTTTATTGAGTTTTCAATAATTGCATATTTCCTTATTGTATTTTTTAGCTTACTGGTTAAGATACATCATATACAACACTAATCTCATCTTATACCATTATTCCTGTATTCAACTATCTGGCCCACAAATTAAGCTGTGCTTTATGTACATATGTCAATGCAATATGTTCAACGAAACCAGCTGTGATAGCTTTAATCATTAAGAGGCAACGAAAGTCTATTTATGCTTTCATATAGAGCTTTTTGTCTGTCTCTCTGCAAGTACTCCTGTATGAATGCATTTATAGTGCCATGGGAAAAGTGAGAGTTCACTTTTGTGTCGCAAGTCGATGTTATTTTGAAAAATATAATTTGAAATCCTCACTGCATGGATAAATGCTATATACATTGTGTGGGCTTATTGTTTGTTATCTGTGTGAACTAAAGCAGATCCGAACTGCTATTTAAAATATAAATAGCAAGCGAGTGATATTTTGCATCCCTTGTGATGCAAACAAAACTTGTGGCAATAAGAGGATCATGTGCCTTTGCCGTTAAGTCCAGCAAAACACGTTACACATAAGTCTCCACCTTTGATAGAGTTATTCGGAATTACTTTTGTGGACATAGCACGACATGGTGCCTTTTGAGATAAAGCAGAATCGGAACATCGTCGGACCTTTCTTTTTCAGCAACTTATGTGCATCCTGATGAAGGAGAATGAATTCATACAGCTACATCAGAGATCATATCGAGAAGCGACGGAAATGGCTGAATGGTGTTTCGATTCGATTAATTAATTGACAATGATACGTGTATATTCTCTGAACATAATTGATAGAAAAGAGTCAAAGACTATAAGCTATTTAAAATTTAACTAATAATTTATATATTCCTAGAATACAAAGTGAAAATTAGAACAAAGAACTTACGGTATTATCATTCCGGTCCGAATTCAGTATACATTATAATGAATCAGAGGAGTCTTATATCTCCAGACAAAATAGTTACTTGAATTCAATAATTAAATAAAATAAAATTCAGCATTACTGAACACAACATAATACAACTTGAAAGTGCTAGATGTTACAGTGCGAATGACCAATTTCTTACAATCACAATATTATATTATTCTCTACTTGGTCACAATTAGCACTTTCTATAAATAAAAAAACCATTACCTTATAGAAAAAACTTTCTAAAACAATTCTGATGTTAAAAAACAAAATCTGGATTGTTTATAATTCACTTAAGAAACTAAACTACCTTGTCCCAAATAAACATACATGGATAGAATAATTTAGCTATATATTAGTTGTTTAAAATGAATGAAATAAAAAAGGTCAATCAGGTCAAGCAGAAATGAACTCAGTTTAGGACAACTTATGGTCCAGAATATAGTATTATATTACAATATCATGGAATGAAATATGAAATACAAACAGTTTTGAACGCAAAAACAAAGAATTAAATTCAATATACATAACCCATCCCCTCACAATTAATAATATATACGCAATAATGCTTACATTGTCTACTATACGTCAAATTTACATGTGGTCAAAATAATTACATAAGATGAAATCATATAAGAGACACAAAGTCTACATGAAACACTATATTTCTTAACTCTTGAAGGTGGATTTGCTATTAAATTGTATTTTCCTTTTAGTGCCTGATGTCAATAGTATGTTCATTCAAACTCGAACTCTACCTTAATATTCTTTGATTCTGTGTTTCATCTAGCCAGTGAAAATAAGGGTTTGTGATCATAAAACACAATAATAGGAGAAGTAGCTTTATTAACGTAGACTTCAAAGTGTTGTAATGTCAATATCAACGACAATCATTCCTTCTCAGTTGTGGAATAAATGATCTGGTGCTTATTTAATTTCGTAGAAACATAGCCAACTGGACGATACACACCATCTGTATAGTTTTGAATCAATACTGCTCCAACCCCAACATCATCTGTGTGTTTAATATATTAAATTTTAGTACGGTGCATTGTTAAGCATGGGCATTAATTTATCAAAAGATTCATCACATTTTTCAGACCAATGAAATTTAGGTTTTTGCTAAATAAATTTGTCAGAAGTTCAGCAGTTATGAAAAATATTGGAGAAAACATTCCGATAGTATCCAGCCGTATACAACATTCGCATCAGTTTCTTTATGCTGATTGACATAGGGAATTCAGAGATAACCATACCTTTGCATACATAGGTTTCATTTGTCCATGTCCTACGATATGTTCTCGAAATGGAACACAAGCATGGCAGAAGTCACATTTGGGTAAACCAACTGTCAAATTTGCAACACTGCGTCCGTGAGAAGAATTTCTGAATTGTCGCTAAATGATTTTTACAGGTGTCGTTGGAGATGATGGCATTATTTATGTAAGCATCACAATTATCTTGACCATATGTAATCATGTTCATTAAACGGTGAAAATTACTAGGCGAACCTTTCATATCAAACGGAATCACTTTATATTGTCAAAGGTCATCTGGATCCACGAATGGCGAAATTCCATTTGCCCTTTCCGTCAGTGGAATTCGCCAAAATCCTTTCAGAAGGTTGAATTTGTGACATGCTTGGTATTTCCAAATTTATCAAGGCAGTCACTGAATCTTGGTAATGGAAATTTATCTGTTTTTGTCACACTGTCTACCTTTACATAATCAGTGCACATACGGAAAGTATTGTGGTACTCGCAAGAGACCCATAACTCTATCATCAGAATGAAAACTTTTTCCTTTGTATTGTTGCCATACTTTAATTTCATTATCTGGCTGAGTCGAGTGCAGATTAGTTCCTGTAAGACTTTTACAACTTACAGTTAAACTTGGAAACATAATTGAAATGATTAATTGTTTTATATTCATTAGAAGAAATTTCATTTTACCAACTTTAATGGTCATTTGCATAATATGTTCAAACACTAGTTCAAAAAGACAAATTTCTAAATATTCCTTTTTGACTTATAATTGTTGTATAGTCTATGTTTAATATTTTTTCTTTGTTCGGTGGTTATTTTTGTATATGTTTTTGTGTTCCTTGTCTCCAGTTGGCACCATTTTTCATTTAGGATTGACTAGCAATTACGTGTTTGTGGCAGTATAGAAGCTGAAATTACCTTATTACACGTGTACATTACGATGATACGAGACACATACACCCACTTCTTATAGGCATCACACTAGCTGCCCAACATGCAATTTTAACAATTAGATTTTAGTTGACGCTTTGCTGAAGCGAAGTAATTGATCAACCTTATATCATGGGAGGCTTACCGAACCAGGCTTTAGGGGCCATGCAGATATTATAATACAAGTACACAATTACAATCGTTCTTGATTTTAAAGTGAGACACGAGACAGTAATACGAAAAACATCAAAATGATACAGTATTTTTCCCTCAACCATCTCAATCGTATATACACGTACATATAATTAAGAACGTATGTTTGTTGTTATATTGTGCTGTCATCATTAGTTAATGTTACAATATAGCATCATAATTGTCTACACATTTTGAGATCTAGTCCTTCCGTATAATAAAGGTATAACTTTGAAAAGGGGCTATTCTTAGCAAAATATCAAACAGTCATGCTTTGCAGACTTTGGACTGATTATAATGTGGACTGATCAGAAATAGCTTTAAAGTCTTAGTAGAAGATCTGATGCTATAACCTCATCCTGTTTATAGCAAATTGTACTACCCAAAAACCGTTGGAACCAATAAAGGTAATTCGTCTAAGACTAAATAAAAGACACAACTTGATTTTCTGCCTTGGTTCTATCGAATTCAGATATTATGATTATTTAATCTATGGTACATATCTGCTGTCATTGTATCGGATGTATTATTAACTTATCTTAGACTCATTAGAGACTGAATATCGTAACGTAGAAATTTCTGGGTCAGGGCAATCTGTTGATTGGTCGATATGAATCTCAATACAGTAAGGTAGTCTATTATATACCTAATCGTTAAATACAGTGATTTACCGGATAAATGATGCTCGAATTTCTTCATTTCTATATATTTTACATGTGAAAATATATCTTTATAATTTCACCTGTGAAAAATATATTCATATGTTTTCAGATGTGAAATATAAGATTCCCCATTATGACATGCGATGATGAGTTGTTTGTGCCCACAGTAGTTGTACATGCAGAAATGAAAATGACAACTTTGTGAGCTAGAACAAATAAATAAAATCTGATTTACATTACAGACATATAAAATAATCTTTGATAACAAATTTGACAAGACTCTGTTAGCATATATATCTGAAGTTATTCCCCAATAATTATTTGACAACAAAAATAAACCCTTTGCGATGCATTGAAGAATCGGATTCGTATTGTTTTCATATGGGATCAAATCGTTCACAAAATGACACAAATGTAATTTATTGCGAGAGGTTAGGTCAGCATAATCCTACAGGTTCATAAGTAACGTACATTTTTATACGATCAGCTAACGAAAGACAGGTGATTTCACGGAAATGGGTTTTGGATGAACGTGCTGTGATGAAGCGTGTGTTTAATCTTCTGAAGTTCGATTCTGTTACACGTGTATTTCACCTTATGCTACCAAAAGGTTATAGTTTAATAAGTGGCGAAGGGGCACGAAACTGTTGAATGATCATCTAAATCTCAATATAATAAGTCAGTATATCAGGTTTTCTATATCTAGATTGATGGTATATACTAAAGAGGGTAGGGAATGGGCCAATTGGTGATTACGATGATACCCTCTGCAACACGTTGTTAGGTATGTTAGGCCCTTTGTCTTTGTAATACCAGTTTTTATAGTACTTATGCACATAATATAATGCCTGAAGTACGACGGACAAATGCTAATAATACAATATATAAAACACACCATGCATTCATGGCATTTATTATTATTTTTTCTGTCTTATGTTTTGTCAGTAATGCTGACGATTTATAAATACAAATTTGGGAATAGTGCTATCTTATTTAACTTACGCTTTCCAAATCAGTCAACATCTTGGAGAAAAAAACAACATTCATAACTTATGAAACGGCAAAGTTAACAAACTATGATATCTGGTTAAGGACGTTCACAGTGATACAGTGTTGTGGTAAAAAAGGCGACATCTCGATATCGTATCTCATTAATATTTTCATATTATTATCGTTTGGTTGCAATTTCTCAGATCTGTTACATTACATATGTTTTACATGCATATTCATCTTCCCAATTAATGTACTAATATAGATATATCATAAATATAAAAGTGTATGAGCCTACATTATTACATTTAATTGCAAACGCAAACCATAACACTCGATGTTTAAATATATTTTAAATGCCAAACGATAGAGCTATAATTAACATCCATTTAAACATGTATAACATCTATATATGCTATACACATATATGAAATATCATAGCGTGCACACATAACTATCAATATGTACATATATTATAACTAGTATAAACCAGATACATTCTTTACTCGTTTTTCTATGAGGTTCCCCCTGGCCATTGTATTGTATCAGTGCCTGTTAATCCTGTTTATTAACAATATTAAAATCCTTTGTTGTCACGGATACATATCAGACTGAGAAATCAAACAATTAACTGTTAGTTTGTACGAGCGAGACAGACCGTAAATCGCTAGCTATTCGACTGTATAGTCCCAACGGTCCACCATATAGGTTTTCACACAGTAAAAATATATACTTTATTAGTGCCCAGACCGCCCCATGCCGCCATGCGGCCCAGATCCACCAGTTTTAAAAAAAAATCCTATTTTTTTTGTTATGTCTACAATTTTATTTGTTTACTCACTGAAGTCAGAGCTCTCCATATCACGATGGAACATTGGATTGCTAACGATCTAACGTATACTCAAATTCACAAGTATATGACCGTATATCGCTGACCATCATAACATACTTTTCTTTAAGTGTCTTACAAGCATTCACACAGTGGTTTTTCTTTCATATTCGCCAGACAAATCCAACCTTTATTTTTTTATATCACCATTACCACCGGAACGAATCGCTGAATGTGTGTATCATCATCACCCTGGAGTAATATGATGAACCTGTACTCGGATGGAAGTTTGTATCTTCCTTCAAATTTTCGTTCTTATATTGTTTCAAAATCCTACGTGCTTTTTCAGCATTAATTTGGTCAGTACGTTGTATACCTGCAAGTCATAATTATTCAGTCGCAGAAATAATCGGATTCGTATTTTCGTATTTCAGTATACGAAAATTATTTAATTAATCTAAAAGGTGGAATGTGTTACGTTCTAAGGTGTTAGCACAAAAAGATATGACCAGGGTTGGTTGATGCCCATAGGTAAGTATTTCCATGGTGTTGGGCATACTGCTTGCCGTAAGCTGTTGTAACCCTTATAGTATTTACGTCCAACGGGCTTCAACACTGATCAGCATTAATTCATGCGTACGTACTACCCCTTTGTGAACCCTAGATTGCAAAATGGCATTCTAGCAGGATCAAAAGGCGATATATGCGACATGACTACCCGCTGAAATTATGTACTGCCCAGTCAAGCAATTAATGCCGATCAGTATTTTTAAACCATGTTGGTTTTTCAAATAATATTCACAACATCTCATATAAGCACAGTCGTCTCCTAAAATATTTAGAAAACAAATTTCGTCGTTGGTGTGATTCGAATGTGTACTGATCAACCGCCATTATATTTGACAGTTAGAGGCTATACCATTGTACCACGTTCCTTGTTTAATCTTGTACTTTCATTAGCTAAATATATGATTACAGTGCTGGAGAAAAAATGAAGCAATGTTCCCCCACACCCTTATATGGGTATGAAAAGCGGCGACATTATTATTACTGAGCGATTTCGCCGAATCAATAACGAGGGCGGACGCTTTTCATACTGAAACTTTGTCTATTTCATGTCTAAATCGTGACTTATTAAAATAATAAAATCAGTATGAGATTGTTCATTGTGGTTAGTACTTTGTTTTGAAACGTCGAATCATAAATCGCTAGCAACGGACCGTAGACATGAAATAGCGAGTTAGCATTCACTCATAGCCAAACACCAGTTTTTTCCGGGCATTAGCTACATATCCAGGTGTTGCAAATAAGATGTAAAAGCACAAACCATGAAGGAACGCGTATCCTAATTTTGTATAACGGTGTAACACAGAAGGGCAAAATCAAAACCAATTTGGATCGTAAATAATCTTGACTTCTTTCTCATCGGTTTTTTCGAGTCGGCAACGTGGCTTAGAGATACGCATACGGTGCTGTTTAGTCGAGGACTTTAGTATCAGTGGAGTTATCTCCCTCGCAGTCAGATACGCGATTTTTACTACCGGTAAATCGTGTCTTTGTAATACTTGAGCTTGACGAAAAGTTTGCCTGGCACTGAGGTTTGTAATTAATATATGTAGACAGAATTGTGCGAATAAACACACAACAATATGATACGGTAATGATCGCACTCTAACACTGCTTCAGTCTCCCTGTGGCTGTGAGATCCTGGGAACGAACCACTTATGTCTCAGATATTAAAATTGTATTCGCTGATTATTTTTCGATCGTGTCGACAAAATTATGCCCTGCTCAACGCTTTGTAATGAAGCTCGGTAAATACCAAATAATGTTCCAACTGCATACATCGATTGAAATATCCTCTCTTCACCTCTCTGAACATTTACTAATCCAACAAGCGGTGAATCTTGTTTCATTCTTCCCGATCCCCCTTCTCACAATTTTAACTCTGCGTGATACTTCTAGATTTCATAAAGAATTATTAAGCGGCTTAGCATAAAGGTAATTGTCGACATAATTGTTGCTGATCAAGCCACTAAAGCACTCGTACATAAATATATGTTATGGATATTTTCCCCACACTAATCGTAAGTTAACTTGCGCTAGTAACAAATCCTACCCGTTTTCGCCAAAATCAGTTCATTTATTTTATCATAATACCGTTTCAGCGCTACGCAAAGTTGGATTTGGTCTCTCAACCAATTCCACATTTCTAACACAGGCTTTGGCCAATTACTACGATGATTTGTTATCGGAACAACCACGGCGATTATCGTATACAGCCATCATGTTTAACCACCTCGATGTGTCAAAGAGTCACCACATAGTTGGCTGAAAGAATCCGTAAATCATTTGGAATACATGTTATAAGATCACATACCCGCTGTTGAATCTCTGAGAGAGATAAAAGTGATAATATGACTACAACCTGGCAAGATTCAATGCGAGATAATGCACGCTGTAATTCAAGAGACGACTATTGATGATTTATGTAACCTATGGTGGCCCAGCTATCGTATAGTCGCATTTAAGAAAATTGTTCGCTTCAACATAAATTATGTTCAATTCAAAGAGAAAGGTTTCCAGATCTACGTGTGCCATTGTGCTATCGTTCAGCAGATACCCGCAGACAGAATGTTGAAGTTGAGATTCTCGTGTCCAACATAAATCAAAAGATCGTTCTTAAAGATATTGTTGTTGTCGCCGTGGATCTTGTTGAGAAAGTTTTAGCGGAACCAACGAGTGATTTGACTCTAGGATATGTTATAACCATTAATTCGTAAAAGAGACTAACTATATCTGATATTAATATCTGGATAGAGGAAGATCCTTTTGAATGGTCAAATTTAGTATACTTAGGAGTATCGAAAGTTACAGAAATGACTAAACTATGGATGGTTATCATAGGTAATTGAAATATGGCTGACGAAGATAATCAAATTCCGAAAGCCAGCGATGCAGTGTTTTACACTGTGAAAAATAGCTGGTCATGACAAAGAGTATAAACTCGAGTTCGATCCTGATGTTGTGTTCATCACAGTGTTGAAACAACATCAAAACAAAAACCTTGCGTGCTGTAACACAGTAATATTGTGGCAGTATTCGTCTAATGACCCAAAACAATTTGTCATCAACATAATCAATAGTAGTCTTGACCACCAAAGTGCGAATGTGATGATG
Source organism: Sinohyriopsis cumingii (assembly GCA_028554795.2). Taxonomy (NCBI): domain Eukaryota; kingdom Metazoa; phylum Mollusca; class Bivalvia; order Unionida; family Unionidae; genus Sinohyriopsis; species Sinohyriopsis cumingii. The sequence goes on from CM068824.1 coordinate 129,407,964, forward strand.
ACGTGCCTTGAATGTACCCGACGTCGGGGTGCAAACCTCCTCCGAGTTAACTCGTTTGAGCCGGTGCTTTCATTTCCTAGCGAGTCCATGCTGGTCACATTTGTTTATCTTCATGAATTACTTGTAGTTGCTCACGGACAAATCCACGCTGAGGAGATGTTGAATCGGTTCTGTAGATTGTAGGCCTGCAAGTAGGTCGTATCACGTTGGAAATTTTATGTGTGGTTACACTTCAAATAGGATCAGATGCTCTTTATTTACCGCCTTCTAGTTCACCAGGTTCATATAGACACTTTACAATCACGTTACCGATTTCCGGTAAGAATAATACATATGGCTGCCGAGCATGCACGCTCACCGATATGTGTTTCTTCGAGATTCGAGATTGCATTAATGAGTTTCATGGAAATTGCACGAGTAACTTCGTTGTTTAGATCACGTGAGGTAGTCATTCAACCCATTTACGAGACCTGGTGTCCGTAGACATTTCATAAGCTTACCGATATCGAATCAATCGCTCAGCAAGTTTTCGATTAAATCGTTCAACGCGATGCAACGATGTGTGTTCTCGTCTGATTTTCACATTGCATTGTTTCATCAGCGATGTTGCTGTACCAAGAAATCGTTTTCCAACATCCAATTGTAGCAACTGTAGCCATCGCAGGCCACAAGAGGGCCAGGATCCACCTTAATAAATTCAGTTGATATTTTACTTGCTAGCGACTCTGCTTCTTTGTATTTGCTAGCAACGAAGACGACAGTCAACGCCTATTTGTATGTGCGTGTGCGTGACGTCTGCCAGTTATAATATTATCATGGGACTAGAAACAATGTTTTTAAATATAATGAATCGCTTTAGGCGCTAGTAAATAAATGTGCCACATTGCATGTCTGGTCAACCAATCTGCAGAAACAGCATGCGTGACACACGCCACATCAGCGAGTTTACTAATCGCTGTTTTTTCCTTCCCGTATACACTTGGACTATAATAAATCGACTCCATATCATAATTTACTGCGATTAATTGCCTTCGCCTACCTCGTACTTACCGCTCATTAAGAATCTATTCAACCAGTTTGCGCGTGATTCTCTGGAAGATTTGTTTACAGAAGTCAACGTGTGAATCAAATATACGTCTGCGATTTGTAGTTGTTGTCGATCTCGACGCTTATACCCAATTCCATGAGCATGGCATGCTTGATCAATCGCATTCATTGGATGTTCTCTTGGTTTACGCTGATTGCGCTAGTTGAGTTGAATATCAAGTCGATTTTCAGGACCACAATAATTATATCGCTGAAGATGTTTCTCACTCGGATACTTAGCTCATGAGTCTCTGACAATTTCACAAGTGCAGCAGCAATATCACCATCACGCACTGCTTGCGACGGCTTGCGACGGTGACACAAATTTGTATTTTGTTTGAACTACATTTGACGAACTTTCCTGTAAGCTTACGTCGACCATTCTTAGTCGTCGTTGCTGGTGTCATATTTGACCGACAAACAAATCCAGCCCCGATATTTTCACGAGGTTGACACAAAAACACCGACCTGATCTACGTCACACACCGATACACTCATATTTCCAATGTCATTAGAGGTAACTGCAATCTGTAAGGTGACCCTGGGATGGTTCTCCGACCATTTGGTCAACCTATTACGGGGTTAATAAAAAAAAAATTAAAAAAAAAACTGCAATCTGTTGGTTTTCATCAATGGCGTTCATAAGCACACGCTGTGAAATATTTATTAAACCAGGTGATCCGGTAACATGAATATTATTCAATATACAAACTTGGCTGCACATGCACAGATGATTCAACGTGGATTTATTACGATCAATCTGCACTATCCTCGTTCACGATATCGAATTGGTCTTGATACAATTAATGGTTACTCGATTTAGTTTCTTGACAACAACATATCCGCAACCATCCCGGTGATGATAATTAATATGCAGAAACTAACTTGTTCAATTTGCATGGCAGTGTCACAACATTTCACAAACATGTCAACGAGCTACAACACAACGGTATCCATATAATGATCATCATATTGAAACCATGTATGCCCGTATGATTTTGTGCGTGTCTCATAATTTTAACTGACAACTTGACATAATCTAGTTGACTTTGTTTTCTCCAATTACAAGCAACTCAAGCATGAACGTCTCCTCCATTATTACAAAAACAATAGCATGTTGTTGCAGTTGTACTTGAACATATCAAGAAAATTAGTATGATGCCTTAAATATCTTATTTAATGCAAACACCTAACAAGTTACAAAAAAAGCAACTACAAAAAAACATTCATAATTAAAGTTAAGACGATGATGGGAAATTATGCTGGCGCAAAATCCACTAATAAAGCTACGACATTTTGAATTATTTTCTAGTGGCTTATTATGCACTTATCCAATCACAATCATGTGTACAATTAAGCATGCATAGTCTTGAGAAAGTAATACATATCCTCTCAAGTATGTGCTAGCTCTTTCACCAGCTGTATAATTCGGGAAGCTTTTATGTTAATGAGCTGGCTCTTGTCTGACTACAAGCAATGCCTCATAACGCCAGTATAATCCATTGCCTGAATAAGTTGAGATATCAATATTTCACTTTGGTATCGGCATTCAAAATAAACAATTTTCTTGGCATAGAGCATCTCCATTCAAGTCAACTGACAAACATAAATAAAACAAAGATATGTCATCTTAGACCCAATAACGATAAGTTTGTTGCTTGGAAACAACTGTGCTGATACATAGTTTAGGTCTTCAATGAATAACTGCCGTATTGTACAATCACAACCGCTGCCACAGTGTACAATCATTTGTTGGCTTGTGAAGAAGCCAGTAATGTAGATTGTAGTAGTAAATGGTGCTCTGTCCGTTACAAAAACAGTTAGGCCTTCTACCGCCATCCCCACCCCTCCTTCACCGACCTCTCGAATCGGACAACTGCTGTTTTATTAAGGTCCCAAGGAAAACTCAGCATAGCATGTCAAAAGTGTTTATATTACAATGTCTTTTTGTAACTAGCAATGCCATTAGAAGCTTTCGTACAAAGTTCAATATGGTATCACAACTCGAAGCAGCTGAAACGAATATTCACTTATTTAGGAAATGGAATCAATCGATTATAAAAATTTCGTGTTAAAAATACAACCGTTCAAAGTGCAATAAAGAAAGCAATGATACACAGTTCACGAAAGGTAAACAGAATGATATTCGCTTGTAGTAAATACGATAATGGCGATTTGTAGAAAGACGGTAGCTACTTGATGATAATGATACATGTGTGTCACAGAATTGTGTACCCAGTTATATCAATATGAATATGTTGTCAGAAATGTACTCGGGATTCGTCGCCGCGTACAGCGTCACCCGAGGGTTGTATATTTTTTCGGCTTAGTTATTTCGAAATCCTGAGCGAAACTCAGACCATGCTGCACGAACAAATTGCCTGCAGTGGGGAAACCCAAGTACCCAGCTGCGCATATCTGTCACAGCTAGTGTACATATAGAGCAAATTCTCTATAACCAAATCACATTACGCCAAGTCTTGTCATGAAGCTTACCCCTTTACGGAAGCAAATCTCCAGCTGTAGAAGTAATGAAATTCTTTATTACTATTAGTTTATATGAAGAATTGCTTTCATGCTTTAGATGTTTTAGAACCTTAATTAATGTTTCAAAAAGACTTGTATCTGCAAACATATTCATTGAATGCAGTAGCTAACGAGCAGGAAACATATATTTTTTTCTAAATTCTACGGAGAGTCAATACCTAGATTATACAACGCTATATTATAAATACTATAGTCTGGTTCGAGTTAGCTATTTGTTGCAACTGAGTTGAGTCAGAACTATGTGGGGTTTCGTGTGACGTATACGCTGTGTTTTGGTGACGCTGGATCCGAAGAGTTGACTGGTTTTCTCAATGCGAGGGACCAGGTCTTCGCCACCATCGGGTCTGTGATTTGGGGGATCTTTCAGCAGACGGAGAGGAGCGGACCATGCGTGAGTGCTTCTCTGGCCATTTACTAGAGCGCGTGGAACCGGAGTTAACATCTTGGTCGTCAAATGGGCGCCACGATAGTTGTAGTGTTCCATGTTATTTCCACAATTGCATTTCATAGTTTCATTCATTCCTATTGTTATGTCGTTATATGAACGATCGATAGGTTAATAATGTCATTCATTCCTAATATGTCGTTGTATGAACGATCGATAGGTTCATCATTTCATTCATTCCTATCGTTATATGAACGATCGATAGGTTTGTAATTTACACTGCTTTTCAATATCGTTTTATGAATGATACGTTCAAATTTACCTGCCTTTCTAAATCGTTATTTGAACAATACATAATTACATTCTTTTCTAAATCGTTATTTGAACAATACATTCAAGAATCTTTTTATTGTGGGTGTAGGTCAATTTTATTTTGTTGATCGGTGATAGGAATTCACGTTTGTTTTGAAATTCCATTTGTTAAATTCATGTGAGGTTTTTTTTTTTTCTTTTTTTTTTTCTCGTTTAGTTAATTATTGTTAGTTCCATGTTAGGCAGTTTATAATTTTCCTTATCTTTTTGTTTATAATGGTTGCACATTTGTTAATATTTAAATGCGTTTATAAATAAAAATCTTGTAAACGCAGTTGCTTTTGGTGTCTTCCCTAATCCAGTCCCAACCCGGCGTCATCCTGTGACAATGTGTAAGGTCAGGAAAATCAAATGGCAAATGCAACATAGCTTAGGTGAAATCTAGGACAAATTATAATACTTAAATCGTGAATTGTGTTACGAGTCTATAACAGAAACGAACGAAGAACACAAGCTTTGTAAAATTTAACAATTAATTTTATACCATAGGATTCAAAGTGAAAAATGAGAAAAAATAAAATCTCTCTCTCGCTCGCTCTCTCTCCACATTGGACTTAATAAATCTTAAACGTGTCAAGACTGTTGACACCCTATATATACATTAATGAAATCGATAAAAAGGAGCCCTAACGAATGCATTAAACTGAAACTCGAGCAGAAAAAGCAGGCTATAAGTATCAACCTTTAAATATCGACGACCTTCCTAGCCTCGTTCACATCTTTTGCTAGTGTCCCTTTTTTCACGCAAATTCAAGTGATTGTTTTGAGATCCAGCAGCAGAGAGGGTGAACAGCTTTTAATTGACATATCTGTCAAATCGCAAAATAAGCTTTCCTCTAAAAATCGCAAAAACTCTAATCGACTTACTGTCGAATTGCAAAAATAATCCTTCCTAAAGATCGCGGCGGTGGGGGCGGGGGAGGGGGGGGAGAGACAGCGTCTTCGTTGCTGCTACTATCCAAAAATGTTATCAAGACCTACTCGGTATCGCGACCGCAGGATCATATAAGTTTATTGTTATAAATCCATGTGGGGATAATTGAGCCTGACTAAGTAAATTTCAAACTTAATTATGTCCATGTCTCCGCTGCACCAAGTCTGATGAATATTTCGCAGTATCAACACCATTGTGCAGTTATCTCTGAGTAACATAAATTATATTTGCAATTTTATGTCTACCGCGTGAATATATTCTAGCGTGATTTGATTGCTTATCCAGCATTACATCGTCGTATACAAATACATTATTAATAAATCCATCAATATCATCTACAGATGGCGCTTCATTAATATCAGTAATAAATTCAATAACATCATCACCGTTTTCATCCAACAAGTTTGCGTTTCTAAAGTCTTTAAGAACATCGTAGCATCGCTGATCATCTACAGAGCTACTAAATGCAACTTATATTATTTCAACCATCTCATTATCAAATTAAGTGGCAGTTGCGTTTTACCACTTCCAAATGGACCTATTATGATCATTCGGACAGAATTTGGTAGCACAGCATGATGCTTGACCAGCTATCTCTTGCTTTCTGGTCGCCGAAAAATCAGTTAAATCCATGATGTAGAAATAAAAAAATTACATGGATTTATACTGTTTAAAATACAAGAGGCGCACTCCCACAAGTGGACTAAGAACTATTACAACAAACAGTGACAGATGAGCAGGTACAGGTAAGTGTGAACGATGTGGTACATAAAATTCAAGTTTATCTAAACAGGCGGAGTTATAAAAAAGGATGTGATATTGCCGCGCAGTTAGCAAAGTTACCTGCATATAATTTCAGTGGTCCTGGTACTCGACTCGGTATCAGGCTTGATAACCAAGATCAGCCAAAACCCGGTGAGTATCCAAAGAATGCTATTGTTAAAGCGTGTCACGATCATGATGTAGCTTTTACAAGTAAAAATCTACAAGATAGACATATTGCATATGTAAAATTAATTCATGCGGTAAATTACATAAAAAAATAAATCTTTCAAAGAATCATTAGCCAATTGGTTGGTGAGATCTGCGATGAAAAGTGAACTAGTATATGGAACTGGTAATTAATCAACCGATTATTATTATTATGGAGTCGATTTATCATATTCCAAGAGGATACTGGAGGGGTAGAGCAGCGATTAGTAAACTCGCCGAAGAAGCAAGTTTCGAAGGTTCTACTGCTGAAAAATGGTTAGCACGACAGACAGTATGGCAAATTTACCTACCACCGCCTAAAACAATTCAATACACACATTTTGATGTTAGTGTTCCTACTGAAGTTCATCAAGCTGACATTTTATTTTTACCATATTTTCAAAATTGGAAGACGTCGTGTAACATACAAATACGCGTTAGTTGTCATTGACGTTGAAAGTAGATATACAGAAGGAGAGCCACCATTAACAAAGACAGCAACTGCAGTAACTTCTGTGTTTGAACGAATTTATCGACGTGGTGGTCTACGCTGGCCACAGCTACTACAGGTTGATCCTTGCAAAGAATTTCAAGGCGCAGTATCGTCGGTGATAAAACAACATAATGTCAAAATCAGACGGGGACATACTGTAATTCATCGTGATCAGGCAGTTGTTGAACGATGTAATCGAACGATTGTTGAGGGTTATTTAGATATCAATACGCGAAAGAAAGAATTAAATATACAAGATGTCGCGAGTGGGTTGCAAGATTACGATGTGCGATAGCTGCGTTAAATAATGAAATTACTCGAACAACTACCATTAAACCAATTAATGCAATTACAAAAAATACATATACCTGTACAACGACGTGATTTTTCAAAGCAACCAATATTAGGTAATGTGACTGTAAGATATTTACATGATCCTGGTGAACTTGAGAGTCGTAAAAAAATGAGCGACTGATCCTATCTGGTGTATTACCACACAAAAAATCTACAGCGTGGTAAGATTTGCGGGTAGACCTACAATCCGCAGACTTGATTAAACTGTTCCTCAGCGTGAATTTACATGTGAACAATTACAAGTAATTCCTGAAGACACACAATTACCACCGCGATCACTTAACTAGCACCCCTACGTGGATTACACTCAAGACGCGTCAACACAACGTTTCCGCGCGTATGACCAAGACTACTATATGTTCTCTCCACGGTAAATTGGTTTTGATCATAGTTTGAATGTCGCCACAACATTATACAATTACAACTTGCACAATGATTATTCTGCAGCTGTTTTAGCGCTATGATAAATTCAGCATCGAGATCGAAGTCTCGTTTTCGTTTGTCACCTTGTTTATAATTGTTGTCTTACTATATGATTATCATCGAGTATATCATCACTGGTTTATGTAGCGTCAATGACAATTCTCCGCAGTTGAGATATTCTTCTGACTGGAGACGCTGCAAGATAAACTATGTTTACCCATTCGACACGATCATCGACAATCCAACTCGCGTATTAGTAATAGTTAATCCATCAGATGAACGAATTGTCATTGCGTATCCCAACGTCCATGGATATTTTATCCGTACTCAGCGTATCCTCAACAATACTGACATCAACCAAAACAACATCATTTAATACTAGATTCTGTTTTTCAGTCTGTCCTGGTATATCAACGTTGATATTATGTCGTCGTGTATCAGCTGGTCTATAACACAATGGTACACGTAGGTCTGAAACTATTTCTTTATGTAACTGAAACAATCGCTGTTCAAGTGTATCACGAACTATCTATCTACTTGCCACTATTACATTATCTGGTATCCAATTTTGCAGAAAGTCGTTCATAGAAGTTTCTGAAATCATGTTACGGATTATTACACATTTAATTTTATTCGGTTGTGGTAATTTCTTACACTCCCTTAATTCTATATCAAGAGATATATGATCATCAGTTACTTCTTCATAATACTATAACTAATTCTTTAGCCAACCGTACTTACATAGCCCAACAAACGGCGGTGGTTGACCATGATCGCCGCATATGAACACAGCTGTATTTTTCAATAAAAGCCAATCGAGAAACATTTTTCATGTATCTAGTGACACAGAACATATCTAGTCCCAAATGATGATCCTCAGAATATATTTCTCTCCCATTCGATCAGCAGTCCATGCGTCACCCATCCATCGAAAAAGCTATGATAAATGCATGATTGCACTCCTCGTTTTCTCAGTTCTCTCGCGAGTCTGTGTGTAGATGTTAAAACAACCATTCATCTGAATTCTGTTGAAATAAATGAATAACTCGCGTTCTTTCACCAGAACATCCGGTCCGTTGAAATATCTTTTGTCTGGATACTGGATCATATACGGATGTCGCAGACGATAATTATTATAACTGATAAGTTTTATAATAATTATCTTTAACCGCTACATCTGCGGATTCAGAATAATCATATAACATTTCTTGTTTTATTCACAGAACACTCTCCGTAACCAAGACAACATCCCGGATAACACGCGACCATATCAACAGAGGTAAAGTCGTTACGACCATACTCGATATTTCACAATCCACCGTGTCCATATTCACAGCAACTTAGCTGTAAGTCTTCAATAAATTCAAATCGTGTTGGTTTCCATGAATTTTTCTCTCTTGTGAATTGAGGAGCAACAGATGCAAATGCGAAACAAATTATTCAACAATTGCTCAGTATTATCTGTCGGACATTTCTGCGCAAGATTATTCATTTCTGCATAAAGAGATTCTTTACGCTATAATTCGCCGTAAGGTCGTACATATTGATCAAATTTCTCATCTTCGGAACTTTGAAATAACCATGCTGACAAAGTATCAGTTTTACTTATTTCGTGAATAAAATCAAACATATTTTTCCCAGAGTCTTGGGGGTAAAATCTTACAGTTCGATCTCGTGAAAATATTACTGCGCTAGTCCAGGCGTGTGCATTATTATCAATAATTTCAGTCGGAGCTCTCTTCTACTGTTTCTTTCATTCGCATAAAATCTATTAGGTTATCGTTTTTACCATTATGGAAATTTAAGTTTACTTCCTAACTCAGCGATATCCTGTAATGTAGTTCCGGTATCCTTAACTAATTGAGCCAATTTGATTATTTTTCACGTCGTAGATCCGTTAACCAGTTTCATTGCATCGCGTTTGTAAAATGTTCGATTGCTCGTTCGGCTACACAATTTAGCTTTGAAAATCTCATTGGCGCAAGATCATTAATGTTGGGGTAATCATTAGCTGATAAATTTCATACGCTATAGCGTAATATGGTCGGTCAGTTACAGTCAGCGTTCCTGGCTTGGAATTTTTACATAGCACAGCGGTTTTACCATTATGAAAAAGAGTACGTTTGTCACGGATAATCCACTCAGCAGCAATCGTTGAGATAATCATTAACCTTTTTCGCCCGCTCATTGTTCTTTGTAGCATCAACGACTTCGTCGACACCTTTGGTGCAGCGTATATTTTGTATGTCGACCACGTCTTGTAGCATCCTGAATATTATTAATCAGTATATTCGTCGGATCCACCAAAGCTCACCTCCGCAAGGCAAGGGTTCTTCTGTCAAGATCGAATCTGGATTCAGGAAACGAAGTTTTCCAGGGCTTGATTGTGGATAATCTCTCAAACTCTTCCATACTATATTTCAGAACGTATTTACATAAATAAAATTATACATACAATGACTCAAAAAAGTAATAAATTCAAGTGGCTGATGATAGGGTAGTAGTAAATGGGGATACCCTAGAGACAATGGGAATTAGCATTACAAACACCCCTGGGACAATCTGGCGACAAGGGAAAATTAACATGGAGAAAAATCGTGGGACAATCTGGCGACAAGGGAAATTAACATGGGAATAAATCGTGGGTCACTCTAGCGACAAGGGGAATTTAACATGGAACTATAGTGTGGGTCTGTCTAGCGACAAGGGGAAATTAACATGGGAATAGAGTTTGGGTTTGTCTAGGGACAAGGGGAATTGAATATGGGATTTTTTTTTTAAATTTAAATTTAAATTTAAATTTAAAAAAGGGGTAGGCAATGGAAAGGCTATCTCTTTTCGAGAAATATGGCTGGCCCTGAAAAGGGCCTTTGGGTTTATGTTAATATTAATATTAACATAGATGGCATCTGTCACATCTTCTTCTTCTTCTTCTTCTTAAACTCCTTCTAACTGCCGGTCCATACACAAGTACCCTCTTGAGACATCCTTGTCTTTCTACGTAAACTCTCCTCATCCATTGACTAGTATATGTCCTATCAACAACAGTCCACTTGGACCTGACATACATGAGCATGTCAGTCCTAAACATCATGGAAGACACAAGGGTGGATGATTCAACTGTGGTCCACATCTTGAAGCGACGAGAATAGGTGAATCAATGCAGTGAACTGCGCTTATTTATAGGTACAGGAAGGATTGAAACGGATTGAATTCATTCACCAATCCGAACACGCGTTACAAAATTCAGTCAGCTCGCATCCAATCCGAAGAGAGCAGTCTGTGACGTCACGTGGTCTATATAGATTCGTTAGCGCTTGTGTGCAGTCAATCTATGCGACAGTGATTCAACATGACGGAAACTCAGAAAACGATCCATTGGGGTGCACCAGCAGGGGAGACTGCCCAAGGGAACCCCGACTTACTTTCAGAAGAGGTACATTGGGATTTTGTGGATTTTCTTACCTCGCAAGAATTTGTTCCGGAACCTTCGTTACCTTCTTCATTACCGCAAGTGGAGAATTTTAGACAGAGACAGAAAGAAGAATTGAAGAAATTTATGCAACGACAAAAGGAAGCGGAACAAGCTTTTCTCCTACAGCAACAGCAACAGCAACAAGAAGAGGTAAGAAAAAAACAACAGCAACAACAGCAAGAAGAAGTAGCGGCAAAGAAACAAGAGGGTGAAAATCAAACGGCTACGGTACTGTTGGACATTTTAGCGGAGTTAAGAAGTCTGAAACAAATGTATCAGACTTCTTTATCACGACCGAAGAGAATACGACCTTCCCGAGCTAAACACGCCAACCCTGTGACTAAGCCTGTCGTACCACCCTTAGTGATTTCAACCCAATCATCAGAAGTAGGCCTTGGCCGTGGCAAAGACTTAAGGCAGTTAAAGTTGATTGGTTAAACTCACCCCTACACTAAAATAAAAAGGCCCTTTTCAGGGCCACCCACATTTCTCGAAAAGAAATACAATTTCAATTTGCCAATAACTCAAAAATAAACCCCACCCATTTTACCCTTATAGTACGTGTCTGTGTATGAGTGCGTGAGTGTAGCTTCTTATTTTAAAATCAAAACTCAAAGACACTTACCTTATATCATTCATGTATTCTTTTATCCATTTTTTATAATCCAATTCACAGCACAACACTTTAATTAAAAGTTCATTGACTTCTTCTTTCTCCTTGTTTAGTCTCTCTGTTTTTTGAATTTCTTCACCGTTTTTTTCCTCATTTTCTTCCCTTCTTCTTTTCTTCTCCTGTTTCTTTGCTTCTTTTAAATAGAATTGTCTTCTTTCTTCCTCTGAAGAATCCCTCTCTTCTTTCGAAGAATCCCTCTCTTCTTCCGAAGAATCCCTCTCTTCTTCTGAAGAATCGTTCTTTTCTTCTGACTCCTCTTGTTTCTTTTTTGGGCAATCTGGAGACCAATGTCCTTTTTCTTTACAATAATAACAGGTATCTTGACTTTTGTCTTTTTTAGCCCCTGTTTTTTTTTTCTCTTTTGACGGTCTGGACACTCTGAAGACCAATGCCCTTTCTTCTGACAGATATAGCAAATATCCTGACTCTTATCTCGGAAGGAGAGTAGTCTGTCGGCTGGTCTGAAGAGAATTTTCTAATGACCCCTCGCAAAGCTCTGACGAAACGTTCGACTTGGCTAGTCTCTTCCATCGTTCTCCTCGGTTTGAGAGTGAAATGAATAGTGAAAGGACAAGACACACCCTTTTTATATACGCTGGTTTGCCATGACTATAAATTAGTCTATGGTGTTTGAATTTGAGTCATTTGACGTTTTGCACTCAAGATGAAACGATCCTATTCATTCGAGAAGAAAGAAGAAGAAGAAAGTAAGAGGCAGAAACGTGATCTATCGCCTCGTACCAGGGCTGAAATCTTGGCACAAATTCATGCCAGTGATTTTGAAGAGGACATGAGTGAACCAGAATCCGAACCCTCTAAACCAAGTTCACCACCCTTAGTCAACCCTGAAAAGTACTATTCCATTCGAGAGACGGAAAAGCGCTCCTCTAGAAAATTTAGAACCACGGCTTACACCTACACGGTGAAGTTTAAAGATTTCAAGGCCGACGTACCCTTGGAGAAAGCAGAAGGGTTTATCACCGAGATGTGGGATTATTTGCTCACCGCACTCAAGCGACAATGTCAACCCAAAGAAGACGATCGCTTGACACTATCCATAGATCACGACGGTTTGAAATCCCCTGTTTGGATCGAGTTTAGCAGACCCGCAGAACTAACCCCTTCCAAAATCATGGACAAGATTCAACACGTACAACAATCTAATGACCAGTTTGACATCACCGATGGTAAAGCCACACTGAAAATGGCCCACGTCTCTCTTCCTCAAGGGACAGGACGCAAAAAGATGTTATTGGTGGACAACCTTCGCAACACCAAAACAAGTCTCGTCCGAATTCACAACCCTCAAGACCAGATGTGTTTAGCCCGTGCCATCGTGGTGGGACGAACCTATGCCAACAAGAACGACACGGTAGAATGGAAAAGAACCTGGAAAACTATTCAACGATCCGATCGAGCCAAACAACGAAATGAAGCAGAACTCCTGTTACAACAAGCCGGACTGTCCAAAGACACACCCTGTGGCATTCCTGAGATGCAAAAATTGCAAGATGCCCTAGCTCCACGCTACACCTTGAAAGTGCAACCTCAAGAAATGCGTGGAACTCTGTTGTTTCGAGGCCAAGATTTTAAGGACGGAAAACACATTCATGTCTATTATCACGATGAACATTTCGATACCATTACCAGTATCACTGGATTCCTGGGATACGGTTATTATTGTGAGAAATGTGATTATGGTTATAACAATCGAGAGCAACACAAGTATTGTGGATGGAAATGCCCAGGATGTTTGGCCTCTCCACCCTGTCTGAGCGAAGAACCAGTGCCTTGTTCAACTTGTCTGCGCACGTTTGTCAGCCCTACCTGTTACCAGCAACATTTGAAACCACAAGGTTCACAGAAGAAATGTGCTTGTCAACTACTGAGATTGTGCCCTACGTGTGGACAAGGCATACGTACCAATAGTACCAAGGCACACGTATGTCGAGGAAAGAAAAAATGTCACATTTGTCACCACATCGTGGACTTGGAACACGAATGCTACGTGCAAAAATACCAACCCCCACCAGAGGAAGACGACGGTCACAAGAAGAAAGGCAATTTCATCTTTTTCGATTTCGAATGCATGCAAGAGACCGGCATTCACATTCCTAATTTCTGCGTGGCTCATCGAGCGTGCGAGAAGTGCATTCAAGAACCTATCTTCAGTCATTGCCCTCACTGCAGCAAGATTCCTGGAGGACGTGAAAAAATCTTTCGAGGACCAAACACGTAGCCGATTTTGCCCAATGGGTCTTAGACCCCATCGACAAGACGTGGAGCCAAGAGGACATCGAACGTTACGAAGATTGTCATCGTCATGCCACGGTGATGGCTCACAATTTCTCCGGATACGATGGACAGTTTCTTCTCAGATACTATACGGAACAAGGCACCGAACGTCCTAAATTCACTTTGAACGGAGCCAAAATCATTTTCATGCAAGTGGGACAAGTACAGTTTAAAGATTCGATGAGTTACTTGGCCATGCCTTTGAGTCGAATGCCTAAAACGTTTGGAATGACAGAAATGGCTAAAGGGTACTTTCCACACTTTTTCAATACGGAAGCCAATCAACATGCCGTTCTACCCCATTTACCTGAGGCTCACTATTACGACCCCGACAACATGCGTACCGAACAACGAGAAGCCTTCTACGCTTGGTACCAGGCTCATGCCTCTGACCCCTTCGACTTTCAGGAAGAAATGTTGAAGTATTGTCGTTCCGACGTGGACATTTTACGACGTTGCTGTGGAAAATTTCGAGAACTGTTCATGGAACACGGAGGGGTCGATCCTTTGAAAGAAGCTTGCACCATTGCCAAAGCGTGTTCCTTAGTGTACCGCCAACGATTCATGCCTGAAAACACCGTGGCTGTCATCAGTCCTCAAACGACTCACTATGTCAAGCGTCAATACTCGGTCAAAGCCCTACGTTGGTTACATTACTTGTGCGACAAGGAAGACAAATGGATTCAGCATGCCCGCAACGGAGGAGGCGAAAAGACCATCGGAACGTATTCGGTCGATGGCTGGGACTTAGAAAACCCCAAGATCGTGTACGAGTTTAACGGTTGCTTATTTCACGGATGTCCCGTCTGTTACCCTGACCGTGACACTAAAAATCAGTTTATGCAACGAACCATGGAAGACTTGTACCAGGACACTTGTCAGCGACGCCTAAAGTTAGAACAGCAAGGATACCAAGTGGTGGAAATGTGGGAACACGAGTACGATCACCGTTTGAGAACCGATCCCGAGTTTAAACGCCTCGTGGAAAGTTACCAGTTCATGGACCCGCTGAACCCGAGGGATAGTTTGTACGGAGGAAGGACCAATGCCACCTGTTTGCTGTACCAAGCCGACGAAGAGAAAGGAGAAGAAATCAAATACTTGGACGTGTGTTCGCTGTATCCCTACGTGTGCAAATATTGTCGCTTTCCTGTAGGGCACCCGCATTTGTTCACGGAACACATCGACCTGAAAAACATTCGACAATACGAAGGCTTGATCAAGTGTAAAGTTTTGCCTCCCACGAACCTATACCATCCCGTCTTACCTCACCATTGTCAAGGCAAACTGATGTTTCCCTTGTGCCGTACTTGTGCCGAACCGTGCAACCAAGACCAACCTTGCCATCACAGCCAGGAAGAACGTACCTTGACGGGAACCTGGGTCAGCGTGGAGTTGTTCAAAGCTCTGGACATGGGATACCAACTGTTAGAAGTGTACGAAATTTGCCACTTTCCCAAGACACAACAGTACCACAAGGGTGACCCTACTCAGAAAGGCATTTTCGCCGACTACGTGGATGCCTTTTTGAAACTGAAACAAGAAGCCAGCGGCTATCCATCCTGGTGTAAAACTCCCGAAGACCAAATACAATTCAAAGAGAAATGCTACGCACAAGAAGGCATCTCTTTAGACCACATCGAAAAAAACGAAGGCAGGCGATCGTTTGCCAAAGTGATGTTAAATTGCTTGTGGGGTAAAATGGCACAACGACCGTGTTTACCCAAGACGGAATATTTGACACAACCTTCCCGCTACTTCCAGATGATTCACGACAAAACCAAATACATGAAACACGTGGACGTCGTTCGAGAGGATTTGATCTTGGTCAATTACGAAGAAGATCTGGACTTTGTACAAGACGACCCTTTTGGAAATGTCATCATTGCGGCTTACGTGACAGCTCATGCTCGCTTAAAATTGTACGAAGCTTTAGAACTGTTAGAAGAAAGCGTCCTGTACTTTGACACGGACAGTTGCATTTACATCCATCACCCGATTCAACAGCACCCTGACATCGAAGGAGACCGTTTAGGAGCCTGGACAGACGAGCATCCCGACGACAAGATTCTAAGTTTCGTCAGTGGCGGCCCCAAAAATTACGGCTACGAATACCGGGACAAACAAGGAGAAGTGCACACGACGTGCAAAGTGAAAGGACTGACTCTGAATCATCGTACCAGTCGAGTGGTCAACTTTGGGGTATTGAAAGAAGCCTTGCAATCGGGAGAGGATGGAAACTTTAAAGTGACCACCTATCAACCGAACAAGATTGTACGTTTACCCAATCACAACATCGTCAGTAGACCCTTGGAAAAAGTCTATCAAATTGTATACCAGAAGCGAGTGCGACTTCCCAGTCACTTCACCTTACCGTACGGTCACGTCGGTATTGGTCTGTATATAAAAAGGAACCCTAGGCAAGATCGATAGTTCATTGTTCATTGAAGTAACTTACCATGTCGTTGACGAAGAAGAAACCAGATTGGTTAGGAGTCAAATGTTGGACATCACCGAGACCAGGGTTTTGAGGCTTGGACACAAGAGGTGGCCCGGTATGCACGAGAGTTATTCAAGGAAAAAAGTTACTTTTCAACATGTGTTAGTGACGGTGCCAGAAGAACCAGTCACCCAGGACAGGACTGTCGTGGACAGGCCTGAAAGACCCTTTCGGGAGGACACTTGTGTGACCTTACCCCTACTATAGAACTGGTTAGAACTTTACCCAAAACATGTTGTACAGACACTTGTGTTTATTCCACGTTCATGGTTATCATGTGCCTTTTATTCTTGTACTTAAGCCTTTGGCTTTTATGCATTTTTGTCTTTCGTATTCATGTTTGAAACATTCAATAAACGTGTTCTGAAAAAGTATATAAACTCTTGTCTTGTTTGTTTTTCGTGTCACAAGTGACATTTCTCACACCATGGCTACCTCTGCTGTCTCTGCTCCCTCTTCCTCTACTGTCAAAGTCATCGACGAACACTTAGATCGTGCCAGTTGGGAGGCTTTGTATCTTCGCCATCCCTTTAACATGCTCATTGCTGGACCTAGCGGTTCAGGCAAAACCGAATTCGTCAAACGTTTGATCGAACATAAACATCATTTGATCGATCGACCCCCTCAACGAATCGTGTGGTGTTACAAAGAGTGGCAATCGGCGTACAGCCTCTTGCGAGAAAGTCAAGGCGATTCCATCGTGTTTGTGGAAGGCATTCCTAAAGAAGACGATGGCATCGTCTCTGACTCCCGTCTAACCCATTTGGTCATTTTCGACGACATGTTAGGAGAAGACGAAGAAGAAATTAAACTGTGGTTCACGCGCAAAGGGCATCACCGTAATACCAGTGTCGTTTACATCACCCAAAATTTGTTTCAACAAAGTAAAGCCCATCGCACCATCAGTCTCAATACGAATTACGTGGTCTTGTTTAAAAGCCCTCGAGATAAATCGCAAGTGCAAGTCTTAGCCAAACAGTTAGGAACGCCTTGGTTGACTCAGGCGTACGACGATGCCACTCAAACTCCACACGCCTATTTACTCGTCGATTTGAAACCTACGACTCCCGAGGATTTGCGATTTCGTACCCACTTGTTTCACCACTGGTGCCAAGACGGGGGGCCTGTCCTGTACACGTCTCCGTCCTCGACTTCATTTCACTCCCCATAAAAATTCTATAAAAACCTCAGACCCTTTTTCGTCTGTCTCACTCTCAGTGCGAACATGACGTCCCTTCAGTCGCATCTTCCCGTCAAATTGATTCGTGCCTTGTATGGTATCAGTCGAGAAAAAGATCCACAAACACGAGCTCGTGTCTTAGAAGCTAGTCTCAAAGAAGTCTTACGATGGTTCACGGTGACGGCACGTCAATTACTCCAAGTAATCATTCAGATTCCTCATCAAACCAAACGCTTTTTCGATCGAATCAAAGTCGCTTTGGTCCAACTGGCCGATCTCCGCATCGACACTCAAACCAAAAAACAAATCATTTTGAAACCTGGAGGGAGCGGTACTCTAGGAGGGGTTATCATTCACTCACTCTTAAGATGGGATCCTAATGCCCCCAAAGTTATCCCCAAGACAAAAGTCCAACGAAGCCCCAAGAAGAAAAAGACCAGGTCCCCAAGGAGAACTTCTCCAGTGGCAGGACCCTCCTCTGACCAGACACCACCACCACCACGTTATCTGTCCTGTCCAAAGCTTCTCCACCCCTAAGGAAAAAACTCATTCAAATAGCCTCCAAAGAGGTCATCGATACCGTGTGCGAATGTTGTTTGAACGTTTTGAAAGGCACGATCCCTTTGTCCAAACACCAGAAACAATGTTTAGGCAAACATCGTCACGTTCTTCGCCAAATGGTTCAAAAGAAAATTCCCATTCGTCAAAAAAAGAAGATGTTAGTGCAACGTGGAGGTATTTTACCTCTCTTGTTAGGCCCCATACTGAAAGGAGTCTTGGGAACCATGTTGGGAGGAGTGGTGGGAGCAAGATAAGAAGGCCCTCGGAAGTCCCAAGATCTCAGAATCGACCCCTGACAACTCCATGGAAGGACGAAAACTAGCTTTAGTGCCTTACAAACGATGGATGGAATACCATCGTTGGCAAAAACAACGCACCCCGCATTTACCTCCCAATCCCCATTTGAGCGAGATGTCCCAGTTACAACACGAATTGCAGTCCTTGATGGATCGCCAAGATTTGTCCGAAACAGAAAAATCGCAAAAGTACGGTCAACTCTTGCAACGACTGCAACTCTTTCACCAGAAAGCTTTAGACGAAACAGCTCTACCCACTCTGAAAGATTTTAAGACCTTGATGGAAAGTCCAACACCATCACCAGTACCAGTACCAGTACCACCAGTACCAGTGACCAAGACAGAAAAAGGAGACGAAGAAGAGGAAGGGTTTCAAACTCCACCAGAAAAAGTACGCAAGTTAACAACACCACCTACCTCCAGAATTGGATGGATTAAAAAGATGATGGCCACCCCTTCTTCATCACAAGAGAAAAAGAAAGTGAAGACAGAAGTGAAACAAGAACCGATATCCCCCGCTCAGACATCCTCCTCCTCTTCGACACCTATTGCCGGCCGCACACGCAAAGCATTGCAATCCAAGAAAGTACCCCAAGAGAAAAAGAGTAGCATCCTCCAAGAGTGGGTGTCTTATTAACACACCAACCAACACAAAAAAAAATGGAAAAAGTCTTAGCCAGCATTTACTACGATCCCTCCCATCCTGCAGGTTACGCAGGAGTTCAAAAATTGTATCGTGCTGCCAAAACGCGACTGAAAAGTCTCCGTTTACCTCAAGTGCAACGATGGTTACAAGAACAAGCTACCTACACTTTACACAAACCCATTCGACGCAAGTTTGCCAGAAGTCGCACCCGAGTGGAAGGCATCGATCATCAATGGCAAGCCGATTTAGCCGATGTCTCTCATTTGGCCAGCTACAATCGTGGCTACAAATATTTGTTTTGTGTCATCGACGTCTTTTCCAAATTTGCTTGGGTCGTACCCTTGACTTCCAAATCGAGCAGCGAGTTAGTGCGAGCCCTGCAACGGGTGTTGAAACAAAGCGGTCGTCACCCTCTTCGATGGCAAACGGACAAAGGCACCGAATTTCTGAACCAAGCTTTCCAAAAAGAATTAAAGAAACGTGACATTCATTTTTTTACCACCGAGAATCCCGAAACCAAAGCCAGCATCGTGGAACGTTTTCAACGCACTTTGAAAGAACGCATGTGGAAATATTTTACGCATCACCACACTCTGAAGTACATCGACATCTTGCAGCACCTGGTGTAGCGTACAACCAATCTTACTATCGAAGCATCGGACGTGCCCCGCAAGACGTGACTCCCGAGAACGAAGTGTTGGTGTTTGAGCGCCTGTTTGGTACGTCCCCGACGAGGGCTGTCCCCAAGAAAAGTGGAGAGTTGGTCGTAGGAGATTGGGTGCGCATTGGCAAAACCAAACGCACTTTCGACAAAGGTTAGTTACCTAACTGGACGACCGAATTGTTTCGCGTCACTGTACGAGTGCATGGCCGTCATCCTGCCGTCTATAAATTGGAAGACATGAACGGAGAAGTGCTCAAAGGAACGTTTTATTTGCCCGAGTTACAACGTGTCACCACAAAAGAAGACGACGTGTACGACATCGAAAGCATTCTCGAACGCAGAACCCGTAAAGTGGGCAAACGACGTGTCAAAGAAGTCAAAGTACGTTGGAAAGGATATCCACCCAGTTTTGATTCTTGGATCGACGCTTCGCAAGTCATCGACTATAAAAAAAAGTGACCATCATGCCCTTTCACACAGCAGACGCAGCTACGTCGACCACTCCTCCTTCACCTAGTTCTTCTGTGCAAGATTTACAAAAACAACCCTTGTGGGTGTGCTGTGGAGAACGTGTGCCTAAAACGCAAATCGTCTTTTTCTGCCAAATCTTCGTGGTGTATTGTGTCATCGGGGCAGCCATCGCCAATTTGAGTTTGCAACAAGGAGACAAACAATTGTGGACCATTTTATTGAGCAGTTGCATCGGTTACCTGCTTCCTAATCCCTCCCTGAAATTCACCTCGAACGGGAACCCCGGGAACCTTGTGTCCAGTGCCAGTGCCAGTCACCACTTCAATCACAACCAGAACCCCATTTTAGACGGAGACACGCCTCTGACGTCCAGTAACCCCTCGGACAGCCACAGAACTCTGGAATTATGAGTCACCAAAACCAATTTTACTTAACCTTACCCAGTGACAGTTCCATGGAGGTGTTTCCCAAGAACACGTTGTGCTGTTACACGGCCAAATTACCTCAAGCCATCCAGTTAGATCACGAAGCCCATTGGGAAGTGGCTTTAGTAGAAATGATTCACCCGACCCAAGTCCTCAATGTCCTTCCCAATCAAACTTTTTTTTGATGTGGAAGTTCATGACGAGCAAATGCAACAGTGGATGGATAGCAATGTCAAATATGACAAGAAAACCCGTACACAAAAGTACACCACCTATCACTTGTTCATTCCCCCAGGCTATTATTTTAGTGGTCAACATTTGGTCAGCACCATAACCTCCAGGTTTAATGTCGTGTTTCTGAAAGCTTTGGAGCATGTCAACAAAAATGTCACCATGGAGTACCACAAAGCAGCTCGTCGCTTCTTGATGAAATTTGAACGGAGTAAAATCCTGTCCATTTTATTTTGTCCTGAATTGTTTGACATGTTGGGCGGAGACATGGACATGAGAAAGACCATGATCAAGAAAAACGAATTACCCATCGTTTACGACAACGAGTCTTTTAGCAAGTTATTTCGTGCCCCGGTAGAACTGAACCAAGGACTGAATTTGATGTTCGTGTATTCCGATGTGGTGGAGTACAACGTGGTGGGACACACCTCCGTACCGTTACTGCGTGTCATTCCTTTCAAAGTGGATTCTGCCACGAACACTGACGAGGAAGGTGGAAACACTTACCACGTCCACCGCGAATGTGTCCATCCTCACTATTTGCCTGTCAGTAAGTCGTATTTGGACACGGTCAACATTGCTATAAAAGGAGATCTGGGACAAAATATTCCATTCACCAAAGGAAAAGTCACGGTGAAACTCCATTTTCGAAAAAGGTTCTCTCACGACTCTTAAGTCATGTATCCAGTGTACCGAGGGGTTGCTCGACAGCGAGGACACGGCTTAGGAGATATGTTAAAATCGGCCTTTCGTTCGGTGGTCCCGGTGTTGAAACCGATGGTGACACGCGGATTGCACGCCTTGAAAGATGCTGCACTGACGCAAGGCAAAGAATTTCTCCAAAATGTCATCATCGACAAACAAAACCCTAAAGAAGCCTTCATGAGGGCAGGCAAAAATGTCTTGCTGCAAACGGGCAAAGACATTTTAGGCCAACGAGAAACACCTATAAATGCCCTGCACGCTACCGAGTCAGGCATTCAGCAAGGACAAGGCAGAAAGAGACGACGAAGAAAACACCCTTTCACCAGACTTCAAGCGAGAAAGGCCAAGAAAAAAAGAACCGTTCGAGACTTAGACGTTTTCGATTATTAAGAAAAGAGACAAAAAAAAATGATGCACCGAGAATCTTGCGCTTGTTCCAAGACGGAACTGGATCTGTTTGCCATGCCCCCCACGATGATGACGATGCAAGAATCCCAGTGGGTGGAATTTCACCCCGTCTCCTCACTGACCGATTCCGCTCCCATCGAGTTTGAAATCAAAGGACAGCCCGAAGATTACATCGATCTGAATAGCAGTTACTTGTACCTGAAAGTCAAAATTCTAGATAAGACTGGAGGTGCTATAGACGATGAAGCAGTAGCTCCCGTCAACAATTTCATGCATTCCTTGTTCAGTGGAGTGGACTTGTATTTGAATAACAAACTGGTCAGTAGCAGCATGGATACTTACCCTTATCGTACCTACCTGGAAAATCTCTTGACGTACGGAATAGATGGCAAGAACACTCATCTCAGTGCCTGTGTGGTATGGGAAGCTGACGAACCTACCAAGTTTGAAATATTGGAAACTGATGAAAAGAAAGACAACAATGATGGATTTGTAGAACGAAGAAAGAGAATCACGGGAGCCGACACAAGTTTAGAACTGATGGATCGTTTGCATTTGGACATGTGGTTGCAAGAAAAGTATTTGCTGAACGGGGTGGATGTCCGCCTGAGACTGAATCGTAGCAGTGCCGCTTTCCATTTGATGGCTGATAGTGACGGTTACAAAACCAAAATCCTAGAAGCCAGACTCTACGTACGCCGTGTGGAAGTGTTACCTAAAGTGGGAAACGACATCAGTCAGACGTTGAGCAGAACGACCGCCAAGTATCCCATACGACGCGTGGAAGTGAAAACCTTCACCATTCCCAAGGGACAGCGATCCATGATCGAAGATCATTTGTTCCAAGGACAGTTACCCAAACGTTTGATCGTTGGTATCGTCGAGAATACAGCCTTCAACGGAGCTGCCGAAAAAAATCCTTTCTACTTTCAACACTTTGGCGTGTCCAAAATCGAAGTCAGTCGCGATGGCAAGACCTTGTGTACCCGACCTTTCGAACCTGACTTTAAAAAGAAGAATTACTTGAGATCGTACTTGTCCCTGTACGAAGCCACCGGACAGTTAGGAACCAATACCAGTCACGGTATTACGTACGAGGATTATGCAGGAGGCTACGCTTTGTGGGCTTTCGATTTCACTCCAGACCAAGGCAGCGACGAGGGACATTTCCACCCTATAAAATCCGGCCAGATTCGTGTGGAAATTCAGTTTAAAGACCGAGACCCTGATGAAACGGTGAACGTCATCCTGTATGCAAAATTCGATAATACCATAGAAATCAACAGTTTGAGAGAAGTCATCCTAGATTACTAGAAACCATGGAAGACTGTTATCCCTCTTTACCTAGTGGAGAAACTTTTAGTGTTGCATTGTTGTTAAAAATGTTAGAGTTGTTGTTGTTTAGTGTTAAGTGATTTTTGAATAAAAAATGTTATGTTTTGAAAAAATTGTTTGATGTTATAGTGTTGGATTATTGTTAAAAATGTTAGAGTTGTTGTTTAGTGTTAAGTGATTTTTGAATAAAAAAATGTTGTGTTTTGAAAAAAATGCCTTTGTCTTTTGTTTAGCTATAAGAATGTTGGATTGATGCTCTTTCATTTCTAACTATCCCTCTCATGACACTCACTAAACGTTGCGACTCAAAAACCGTGTGGGAGATGTTTTCCTTCACGTCCGCGCTTTGACTTTAAGAACCGGGTTGTTTCCAGTCTAACCATCCATTGTCGACTCATCCTCCTAAGAAGATGTGCTCCAAACTAGCTAAACTCAACGAAGCCTACGTGAATTTGCATAGGGTCAGATACAGTCTGATACCGAAGCCAGAAGAAATAGAGAATGTGAGAATGTTAAAAAATCACTTAAGACCTGATAGAAGAGCTCTTCAGAGAAGAAATGAACAGGGAAAAAGAAGAATGGACAGAGAAGTACAGACTTCAGAGACAGCAGCAACAACAAAAACAATAGCAGCAGCAGCAACCTGAAGCTGACAGATGCTTTGTCGATTGTCGTATCGACACCAAAGAGTTCTTCTTCTCTTTCCGAAGAAGCAGACCTATCGCCAGAAAGTCTATCCTCAGAGGACATCGCATTCTTAGAAACTAAAAAAGAATGCCATAGCAAACAAAAAAAAACAGCCCTTTTCAGGGCTACCCAATACTCTAGAAAAGAAATAACAATCCATTTGCCAATGTGTGTAGGTAGAGTAGTGTGAAAATAAACACTAACTATTTATTGATAGTGAGAGTGTATGTGTTTGTGTGTTTGTGTTTGTAAGTGGTTAAGTAAGTTGGTATGGATAGTATATTAAAATGATGTCTTTTTTTGGTGTTTGAGGTGTAAATTTGGGGTTAGATTGGATTGCTTTGCGTATGTGGATAGTCTATTGAAGTGATTTATAAAAAATTTTAAAATAGTGATGGGTAGCATAAAAAGTGAGTGAGTGTTTCTTTTAGGTCCGCGCGTTGTTGTTTTTTGGTCATGTTGTAGGTAAGATCAATTTTATGTTTTTAGGGGATGTTTTCCTTCACGTCCGCGCTTTCACTATAAATTGAAACTCGTTCGGCAGTCCAGCTACCCTTGTTGATTGATCAACACCAAAAATGAACACGAGACTGGAGAAACTGTTGGAACTTCATGTGCATCTGGAATATGACAGGCGCATATTAAATGAACTGGCCGCGGAAGCCACTGTGGAGGAGGGAAGGATAAGAGAGGAGGAGGAAAGAAGACACAAAGAAGAGGAGGAGAGAAGATATAAAGAAGAAGAGGAAAGAAGATACAAAGAGGAGGAGAGAAGATACAAAGAAGAGGAGGAGGAGGAAAACGAGAGAAGAAGAAGAAATTTCAGAATCCCAAAGAGCAAAAATTGGAATTCTGAAGCGACATAACCTGCCTCTGCTCTCTCCCCCAAAAAGGTAAAAAGTAACTGGGGGACAAGATGTGTATGTGGCGCCAGGCCTGGAAGGTGCCACCATTAACCAGGTGTCCATGAAGTTAAAAAAAAACAGCCCTTTTCAGGGCTACCCAATACTCTAGAAAAGAAATAACGATCGATTTGCCAATGTGTGTAGGTACAGTAGTGTGATTATAAACACTAACTCTTTTTTAAGATAGTGTGAGGGTATGTGTTTGTGTGTTGGTGCTTGTAAGAGCTAAGGTATGTTTGTGGGAATAGTAGATTATGGGTTTCTTTATTGTTTCTTAGCGTAGGTGAAGAGTATAGTTAGGGTTCTGTAAGCGCTCACGTACGATTGTGTGGATAGTAGATTATGGATTAGTTTATTGTTCTTAGCGTATGTGGAGAGTATAGTTTGGGTTTTGTAACCGCTCACGTACGATTGTGTGGATAGTAGATTATGGATTTGTGTATTGTTTCTTAGCGTATGTGTTTGTGTGTTTGTGTTTGTGTGTTTGTGTTTGTGTGTTTGTGTTTGTGTTTGTACCCGCTCACGTACAATTGTGTGAATAGTAGATTATGGATTTGTTTATTGTTCTTAGCGTATGTGAAGAGTATAGTTTGGGTTTTGTAAGCGCTCACGTAAGATTGTGTGGATAGTAGATTATGGATTTTGTTTATTGTTTCTTAGCGTATGTGGAGAGTATAGTTTGGGTTTTTATTATATGAAATGAGAAAGTATAGTTTGGGTTTTATTATATGAAATGAAAAAGTAGGGGGATGTTTTCCTTCACGTTCGCGCGTTGTTTGTTCATGATCTAGGTAAGATCAATTTTACGTTTTAGGGGGATGTTTTCCTTCACGTACGCGCTTTAAGTATAAGAACCCACAGTATTCGTCGTTCAAACCATTCTGCAAAGAATAAAAAAAGAAGATGGCTTCTAACCAAATGGACAAAATACAAACATTGCAAGACGTTTTAGACAACTTAGGAATGATGGAGCAGATGTTAATAAGACTGGTTGAAGACCATTATTCCTATAGTCCCCATCGTGAAAAGATGGAAATTAATAACTTAAAAAAGGTAAAGGACAAGATTAGTGGTGTCATGAAAGAGATAAAGGAGGAGAAGGAGGATGAAGAGGAAAGAATAAGAATAAGCAAATGGAACGAAAAGATTGAAAAAGAAGAAGAAAATGAGAAGAGGAAGAAAGAAGAGGAGGAAGAGAAGAAGAAGAAGAAAGAAGAGCAGGAGAAAAAGAAAGAGAAGAAGAGAAAGAGTGTTGGAGATAAAATAAGAACTTGGTGGAGAAAAAGAAGAAATTAGAAGCAGAAGAAGAAGAAAACCCAAAGGCCCTTTTCAAGGCCAGCCATATTTCTCGAAAAGAGATAGCCTTTCCATTGCCTACCCCTTTTTTAAATTTAAATTTAAATTTAAATTTAAAAAAAAAATCCCATATTCAATTCCCCTTGTCCCTAGACAAACCCAAACTCTATTCCCATGTTAATTTCCCCTTGTCGCTAGACAGACCCACACTATAGTTCCATGTTAAATTCCCCTTGTCGCTAGAGTGACCCACGATTTATTTCCATGTTAATTTCCCTTGTCGCCAGATTGTCCCAGGGGTGTTTGTAATGCTAATTCCCATTGTCGCTAGGGTATCCCCATTTACTACTTAGGGTCTTCAGGTTCTTGTAAAAGATTTTGCGTAATATAATTATGCGGACAAGATTTGCAATGTGCAATGAGAGTCCTGGTCCAAAATCGTGCTTACGGTGTGTCGTTGGAGTTAGAGGTTAAACGCAAGTGTGTGTGCAAAGTGCTGGTAAAAGATATTAAATCGGAATTATGCTAAAAATAATAACGTCAAGGACTTTGCCCTTGATAAAGTTATAGCACCCTTGAAGAGTATATAGCTAGTTTTGTAAAGACAAATTATAATTTAGGCAAATAATATTATATATAAAATTGAGCAAAAATAATTTGTCAGACATCCTATCATCAAGAATTATGACACATCTCGTGATGGTGTAATCAGAAAATGGCAGCTGAAAACTCCAGTTGGCACTGTTGTTAAAACTGGTTATATTAGATTCACATTTTAAAGGAAAGGGAAACTACAATCATAAGTTTGTGTACGAGACTTTTCACGTGGTAATCAAAGAGGGTCTAGTGATCGATCATATTGATGTACAAAAACTCAATAACTCCCTTGATAACCTGCAAGCTAACAAACAGTGTGAGAATTCTGTAAGTGGTAATACTGTAAATGCAGAAGATTTAAAAGGAAGGCAGATAAATCTGTAAATATTGAGACCAGCGAATACATAATTTTTCAGTCACTGTATGCAGTTGGCATGTATTTCGGAATTAACACAAGCGCGGTGCAATATGCTGCAGATAAAATACGAAAATATATGTTTTCGCAAAAGAATGAACAATGAATTTCATTTTTATATGTTCCAATAGTGTTAGATATGGAAAACGTCCTTGGTAAAAATCTACGGAGATAACTCGGTCGGGCTAAGTTTTCTCCCGTAGATTCATTAAGAAGTTATCTCATTTGTTACTATGTAATTATTTGTTATGTCATTGTAGCAGTCGTGATCATACAATTTAAATGTCCACATGACAACTGATATAAATTTATTTTCAGTAATCTAGAGTTTGCGTTTTACACGCTTGTATTATATCACATGATTAGTAAATATAATTTAAAGATATATTATATACTATATAATGAACTGTGAAAATAACAATGATATTATTTCTGTTTTTAAAAAAATAGACACAGACGGCATAAATATATCTGATGAACTAAATCCTGAAAAAGTTATTTCTTATTCTGAAACATTACAAGAACTTAATTACTAAGGTGGATACACACTAACATCAGATTACAAATTTGTTGAAATAATTCAAACTTCCGTGTTTTAATCGTTGGCTACAGTAAAATAAACTGAAGATGAGGAATTCGTCACTCTCGCTCTCTCCCTCTTGCAAAACAATTTTTTTATTAGAACTGTTTTGTGAATATAGGGCAAAAGACAATCAATACTCGCATGAGACAATTAAAATTAGGGCAGAATCTGTCAGTGGTAATGAAAATGAAAGTTAGAATCATTCGTGGAAATGAAAGTGAAAGTGTGTCAGATTTTAGCCTTTTTAAAACTGTTTTTAATGTACCTGATCCCTATAATGCCACAGAGACATTTTTCAAGCATGTACTAGTTTCAAGGGGGAGACAACACTCTACGATTAAAAATCCTCGAAAATCGTAGATTTTTAGGATATTACATATAAATTAAGACTCAAAACCTCTCCATGAAGATCAAGCAAATTATTGTTCTGGTCAGTTAGTTTGAAATGCATTCTTGATAACAGCGGATTATGACATCGCAGATTAACCGGTTTCATCGGTTCTTGAACAATTAGATATCCGAGTGAAATTTGTGTTGTAAAAGTACATAAGATATATCCCTGCCGCGTTTGATTTGATGTGTCAGTAAAGAATAATTTACTCATGTGCATCTAAAGTGGTTTTTAAAATGCAATTAATATTCCGGCAGTAATTGAAGTAAAATGAAATTATTTGGTAGTGAATAGTATAATTATTCATCAAAGTCGTCGTCTACGATCTTCCATGATTAGGATGGAAACTATGCAGGGTCCACCTGCATTGCTTTTAGACAGATAACACGAATAATAATTTCAAGCTATGCTCGAGCTGGCTGTGGTAGATGAGGATGTTTCCAAATGATAATTTCTACCTGATAGTTAACAAGATCCAACTCATGCCCGTCTGGATCCATGTTGTGCAAACAATTATGTGTCAGGCAATTATCACGGCATAATCGAGATGAAGTGATTTGTTTGTAAACCCAAACAGACTGTAACCCTGCACAACTATGGCTGTCGTGTCGGACCTGGTTTCGTACCTTCCACTTACGGCATTACTGATTAAATTGAACTCCGTCGTTCAACTAATGTTCACAGTGTCAAGCGCGATATGATATCCAACACACAATAATCATTCAGCTTCTGAATTTTGGCCAGGCCAACCTAATATTGACCTTAATGATAACCGTACAATATCCACCTCATACGTCCGAGAGTCAATGTAAATTACAGAACTGAGTTTTGATCACGATCACGTATAACAAAATCTTTGCCAATCACCATCGTAATTTTATGTCGAATTTTTCATGCATCGAGTCTTTATTGTATGATACCGGGAAAGTTCAACAATATGCAAGATGGCGCCCGTGTCTGATCCAAACACAAACAAATTGTTCGTGGGCGAACCACCAACGGGTTATGATTGAATATTAGTCGAAGTGTAATACATTCGCAGCAATGATGGCGTTATATTAAGTCTGCATAAATCTTAGCAATCACAGGTACAGAAAAAGTCACACTATAGTTTCGTTTTATTATAACATAGGATCGATGTCTCGTTGTGTGCTACATGTACAACAACCAGTTGCATTGATGCATACGTTTCAAATGATTCACCTACCTCTAAACTCATCTTCAGTTTTCAATTTATTATCAGTATCTTCAACAAATTCAGAAATCATCCCAAGATCATTAGTGATCAACTGTAGACAAGTCTATGTGTATTGATTAATGACTTCCGGGGCATTGTTGCCTGCACGAACTGATACCAAGAATATTTCCAGTCAATCTGCAAGATCGATAGGGGCACACATTCCACGTGGTTCAAGCATAACAAAGCACATTCCTTGCTTTTCTTGTTGATGCACTATTTTCTCAGCTTCATTTTTCCTGGTACAGGTATGGATGGAGATGCAAGTGCCTTATGTCATTGATAAAATCACTTTAAATCACTGTATCGTCTATTGTCTAGGAATTGCCATATATAATTCATTTGTTTCAGATTCAGTTAGACAATTTTCCTTTTGGTGTATTACTACCCGCTGACGACGAAAGTTTAGATAGGTCTTGTTGGGGCCAATTTTCAATTGGTTCGATTAACCAGTGTTTGTATTTTTCCTCTGAGTGAAATTCTGGTTTAATTTATTTCTTTATGTGCTTTTTTGTTGGAGCCATGTTTGATACTGTTGTCTTTCCCACTCTTAATTTTTCCACGGTATACGAAATTGCGTGGTGAGTTATGTTTCTTTCCACTTATGAAATTGTGCATACATTTGATTTGGTCTGTATTTACTGTCTTCCTATAATGTCATCATATTGAATGACGTCAGGGTCTTCATCTACTTCAAGAAATTGGTGTGGCTGTGGAGGTGATAGTAGGGGTCATCTTTCAAAGATATTTATTCATAAATCATCACCTCGTTTTCTATCACTGTTTTGATATACCCGAATGGCATCTACGAAATGCTCCCAATTTCCAGTAAACTCCTTATTCATATGTATGTCAAAAGTTTTGTCTAGAGGAAACTCTGTTAAGAGTGAATTTCATTGGATTTGTGAGTGTCTACCGAGTTTTTCTCATTTAAAATTGAGCCCATGTTTTCATCTGCGAATCATACTCAAGAAGCACGTCTTGTATTTTGGTAACTGCATTTGTGACGTCTTCATCAAATGCCTAGATCATGTTGGAGAGTACCCATTGCAACAGGCAATTTACGTATGTTTACGTAAGCACTGTTACATTTTGTCCGGTATCATTATCACGTTCGTTAATTTCGATGCTGAATATAACCAGCGGTGCAAATGTTTGATCAAAACCGTTTTGCGATCTTTCCGCGCAGTCGGTTGTCACTATAACACATTTTAGATATTTTGTACGGCCTCTGATCATTACGTTTTGAATTCTTCTTGCTGTTCACGAGCTACTTTCACTGCAACTTCTTCTGTACGAATATATTGTATCAATACAGCCCATTGTTTAGTTATAACGATTAATTGTTAAACATATGTTGTGCATTTTTGTGAAACAAGTGCACGTGAGACACGTTCGCTTGAGACACATTGTTGTTCAAACCAGCCCGATATATGCGTGGCCCACCAGTGTGAACAATAATGGGAAAACTAAACGGATTCAATGGAATCCGTGGAAACATGTTATGAAGATATTGGCAGGTTTTATATATTTTCCACTTTATGCCAGCAGAAAATGTATATATAATACAGAAACTATATAATACACCCTGAAGAAAATCAATGCATAACAGCGCTAGAATATAACATTATGATATATTCGGTGCTGTTTACCTATATTGTCTGCAGTTTAACATTTTTGATAATGTAACACGTTAAAATCTCGCTTATTGTTTATTCTGTTTGATTCAAGATAAGCCCGTGACAATATTATGCAGTATTCGTTTTACGGATTAGCTGCGACCGCGAGAATCCATGTTTATCACATCATTCTGGATTGTTTGTTTATAATGAACATTTTGATGGCCATTTCGCAATTCTAGACACCAAAGGAATTGGAGGAAAACTGGTCTCGACAATCTCAATATGGCCAATTTACCAAAACAGAGGCTTGTTATGCTATCTGTAGCATATCATAACAAGAAAACTGCCGACAAGCCCAGGACAAGAACAACAACTAGTACAACTAAAGGTATTGCTAAGTTGAGAGCGGGTGTGTGGAGGGGATCGGTATACTTGAGGTATTGAAATCCACCCTTTATGCAAGAATTGTTTAAATGTTTAATTACAGAAGTAAATGAACTCACCAGTGTTCACAGAAGAATGTGGATATAAACCGGTCTCCAAATTGATACAAGTTTATCCAAGCATAGCTACTTTACGCAACAATTATATTCTGCGATTATGACTCAAAATGAAGTTAGATTACATATTCTGCAGTCTACGTTTCCAGGTCAAATAATGCAAATAGCCAATCACAAATATATTACAGTAAATATGGGAAAGTCTGCAACAGCAAATGTTATTTTGCTTGAATAACGCAAGAATGTAATGTTTAGTTGTGAAAGTGACACCTTAGATTTCGTAAACATGGATCGTCAACTGTATCTAACGAGTCCTGCATCAAAATGTGCATCATCACAATCATTATGCATTCTGTGTTCAAATAATAATTTTGTCTGTGTAAAATATTATCCTTATTGGGAAGGATGATTGTTCTTTGATTTATATTTTGTAAGAAATGTCTAATATACCTTTACACGATAATACAAATTCTTTGAGACTATATTTTACCAATAGAAGGAACGGACACATTCGTTCTTCTTTATATCTAAATAATTTCCACTGAAGTGAAAGTATGTGCTAAAATGATTCTCAAGTGGATACTGGGTACCAAGGCTAAAGTTGGACATTACTCAACTCTTTTCATAAATTCAATATTATTCATTACCCATTTGATATCCTGTATTTCTTTCATTTAATGTAATCGGCTTGGCGGTGTGTATTGATCGCTACCATACACTGTCCTGTCTGAGTACATCATCGCTAACTCTCTTTGCAGAATGTTTGCTTTTACATTCACGTTAGAGTATGACGGGGCTATTGCCCCATTCGTCACCCTTTGGGGCAAATACAGCCGTTGGACACCAGCCGTTCGGGACTCTAACACCCATGTCTGACTCGCTCATGTGACGTTTAATTTACATCTTTCGCGGGTCAAACTTAAAATTGATCAAGCATGTATATATCACATAGTTGCTAGGATCGTATTGTCTGTCAGAGGCGATAATGGATGGGTATCGAATGGCGCAAAATCGACAGATTCATAATACCAGAGATAGCTGAGGTTGACAACATTATTTTGGCAGGATGCCTGACGCAGAATTTTGAGGTGAGGTATTTGTGTAAAGTGACACCAAACAAGACCAAGCAGAAGAGACAATCTTATATTGAAAGTCCAGACACAGTAATTAAAGTTGTAACATTCCTTCCAGGCTGGGTGTGAAATATGGAAATTCAGTTGTGCGGTCCAGAGTAACTGCATAACATCTGACTCGAACGCTATATCAGCTCCCTGTGCTATTAAATTGGCAAAAAATACAAATATTTGACATGAGATGATGAAGGTACCTTATGCACAGTTTGGAGTAGTATGATAATCTAAAATGGGGAAATATATAATTGGGTATCAATGTACCTTTTTGCACCAGATAAGGTCATGTCGTTGGATGTAACGCCTGTACGTTGAGTCAAAAAGAGCAGACAATACAAAGAATCTTCTAACACACTTTTCACCGACTTCCTGGTCAGTTATCACCCATTGTCAAGTGTCTTCTATTATAATGCTTAATGCGATATCAGCAGCTAAGTCTAAATACAAATGCACTGTTTAACATATTTATAAATATCTCGCAGATATATTCTTGGACTTTATACACATTTGTGAAGTGTGTAATATGATTGCAACACGACGTCTATTTTGAATTCCTGACTCATGTTCATCTCCCAAATCGATATCAGTTATTTATGAGTTGGTCTCATTTTTTATTGTTCTCTTAGTTCAAAGAACCATCTGGATATAAGTAGTATTCCAATGAGCATGCTTAAGAAATGATACATTGACTAATTTGTAGACTAATATATTCTAACAGAAGATGAATAAATTAATAAATATGAATAAACGTCTTTTCTATTTATTTATTTGGACTATATCGAAATTGGAAATAACAAACATTGGATACTTCAAATTTATTCTTTGTAACACATTTTACTATATGAAGCTTTTGATAAGTATTTTTAGGGGCAGACGTTTGTAATGATACACGAACAAACATAAATATGAAGCAGTATTGTAGTTCTTAATTTTAACTTATGTGTTTCTCATCGTCCATGCATATATACATTTATGTGTATGACACAACCTATGCTAGAAAGTTTGCAAATATGCTCGATCGTATTGATAATATTCGCAAAATAATATCTCAGATATTTGGAAAAAACATTTGAAATATTCGCAAAGGCGTTTGAAATATGCATAGTGGTTTTGCATAATACTAGAAATACTAGTGAGTATAGATTTGAACGCATCAAACGCATTCACAGATGCGTTTTCTAGAAAATTCGCAATAATGACGTGTATCTAATAAACTTAACTAGGTGCTTGTGGGGTTCTAGAGAAGTATGCCTCATTATGAACAAAATACCAACACTACCACTATCTTTTTCACACTTGGTAAAACCAGCGGCTATATCAGTATTGGTATTTCTGTTTTGTTTGTGATGGTCAACAACTCAGTAATATATAAAGTAAATGGTACTCTGTGTAATTATGGTTAATATTTACTCGCTGATTCATTTCTAAAGCGCACGATACATCGCATCGTAATAATACACCCCTGAAAATGAACAATGAACCCGTTGGATTAGTTGAAAGAAAATCGTGTTTCATCATGGAGCACATAAGTAGACAACTAAAAAAAAACGCATTGTTTCCTACTTCAGGAACAAAGTTAAAAAAAAAAAACAGTGACCTTATTATCATGCATATGGTTTTCAGTGCACGTAACCCACACCAGATAGGCCAATAAGTATTACATTTAATTAATTAACCTATTTATTTGAAGTATGGAAAATGATTAGTTCAACTACTACCACATTTAGAAGAATAACAACTTGCATGAGAGTAGTGATGATAACGTATGAGATAAATTGAACAGACATGTATGAAGCCCTGTATAGTTTCATTTGGATAAGGAAAACATGTATATATCATCTGCGTCACTGCGAACATCTGTCTAAATCCAAAGAATCAACGAAACTTAATATTCGCATACTATCCCCCAAACATGAAAGCCCCCCACCAAAAACAAATCCCAAGGGAAACAAACCAACACTAATAAATTTGAAAGTATAAATAACAAATCCAATCTCAAGAATATCATATCATGCCGTAATTCATATTGAATAAGTCGATTCAATAGCAAAGATACACGAATACAAGATTTGTTTCCTTCTCATTGTTTGTGACTTGACTATACAGAGTAGAGTACCCATCGCATACAAAGAGTAATGTGAAACTACTTCCTTGTCAGTTATCAGTTAGGAATGTTACAGTAGGGAGAGAGTGATAACATGTGGCTGGAGTATTATCAGTTATCTATCTGTAAATACGCTACTCAAGGACACCCGGTAATAATGGTATGGAAAAATGGAAACTAGCCTGGAAATGGATGAACAGAAAATAGAGAACATATTGGTGAGGCGGACCATGAATGGTTACTAATGTAAGTTATGTTGAAGGACAAAATAAGTTTTGAGAGCTTATTCTAGCTGTAAGTAAGATACAAAATAAGACATTCTTTCATTGATGAAAGTTCGGTTGTTTCACAGTCTTGAGCTTGGAACATTCATTACAAACAATTAGCACCTCACGCATTGGTGCGGAATTGAAAGCACGTGTTTAAAACACATGCAGGTCCGAATAATGCCGCGGCTCATATTCTTTTCTCTACACAGAATCTGACATTCAGGTTTCGTCTACATTGAAAAATATAGGTTTGATAATGAGCACTCAAACATTTTAAGTGATTGAGTTTTTAATATCATAGTGCTTGCATAGGTTTACAATGGGAAATGAATTATTAATGTGAGTCCTGAATCACTATGCAATATAGCTATTTATTATATGCTCATTGTTTCCCCGTTAACTTTACATTGTCAGAATCGTTCAGTATTACCCGATACTGAACTCACGCTTCAGTTTCAATATTACCCGATAATGAACTCGAATGACAATACACATATAGCATTCACGTGCATAAAGGAACTACTTTCTATTGTAAATGAATCTAGTCTAAAGTCGCAAACTTTCGTCGAATAGAAACAAAATACCAAAATATATTCATGCCAGATCAAATTTAAAAGTTGTTGCAATGAGCTTTTCTTCTCAATACGACTGCAAATTTCAATCTTAACTAGACATGCCATTTTCTTTCGAAAGTTATGTCGAGAGCGCGACTAAGTTCACATTTATCTGCGCGGAGTTATGTGCGCATAAATAATGATTGTGTAATGACAAATCTGCACTTGTGTGTTTAATTTGGAATACGGCATTCATTTATTTACGTTGTTTCTTGTAGTGTATTTTGTTTATATAATTAAATCTTAGTAGAATAAAAAAATGAGCATATATTGAAAAGGTTACTGCATTTGCATGGGAAAATATGAACTTGTTTTGTCGAAAGGATATACTGTACTCCCAAGGCCAGGCCGTATTCCATCCCAAAACTCGTTCATATTTTCCCATTCAAATGCAGTAACCTATACTTACAGGTTAAATATAGCACAGGCTTTTTTTTCTCGTAAAAGGTTATGCTTTCCGATGCAAACAAATGATCCGCAAGTGTAAGTTATGTATGACTTTCACACCCTCGGACGCTGTACACCTTAACAATCGCAAAAACCTATTAATGAATGGCACACCAATCTACTAAAAATAAAATATGGCTTAGTTAGTTTTAACATTTAATATTGCCTTTGTCGATAATTTACATAAGATGTGGAATGTAAGAACATAATTTATTAAAACTATGTATTTAACTAACGGATTATTGAAATAGCGATGTAGTTTTGTGGTCATTTATCAAGAACGTATATTTGCGTGTTGATTACCCTTAAATAGTTTGAAAATATCATACAATATAGTTAGTTTATTTTAGTGTTAATGCATCTGATTAAACGTTTTCAATGAAACAAACACGGACAAATTCTAGTAGAGCCAGGAAATGATTAGGACGTATGGCATAAATAGCTTGGAAACAAATTCTATACTGAGTACTTTCTGGTGATGAAGACATACATATTTGGTTCTTGTTTTTGTTTTTAATTCTTTTCTGGTTTTTATTTCAGAGTATTCGCCACGATTTATAATTGGTGTATTTAAATTCCAACCCATTTCTTCATCGTTATAGTCTGCAACCATCTAATAAACCGTAGTAAGAACTCATACATTATATACTATGCTAGTTACCATTATTTCAATTTTAATTTATGTTGATTGGAAGTGCTGTTTAATATGTAACTACACTATCCAGCTCCGTATATGTTCTTTTTCAGCAGAACTGTTTAGATCATCGAATCTGGCCACATCCCTCTGACTGAACGTTTTAAGAACGTGTGCTTACATTTTCATAATAGCGAAACCCAGGGGATATATCAGTACTATTTTTTTCATAAAGAAATCAAATTTCACTACAGCTTTATAGATCAATTTACTGACCAAATATATCTCATAGGTTAGATGTTTACTGCAATATCGTTTACTGGTAACAAGTCACGTGAATTACAAATCCTTGGTCCATCGTAACTGATCATTGCCAGAAGATGTAGAAGATGTAGACCAAGGCATCTAAATAGTAAATATCTGAGCTAAGCTTTCAATATTCGTTTCACATCAAGGTATGGGATATGTTACTTATAAACACCTTGATAATGCACATTTTGAAATGGAAGTTAACTTAAATGAATTATAGTAATAACATAGGGGTAGAAAATCAGGTTGTATCCATTTACCTGTAGAACAAGCAGTCATAGAGTTTGGTTTGAGCTTACCGTTCCCCATTTCTAAGGACCTCAGAATAACAATCAATCCGACATTTCTTAAATATGCTAAAAATGTTCCTAAGCTAAATCTAAGAAGCACAAATACAGAAAATTTAACTTCGTGTTTGTATTTCTCTTCTTCCTTACAATTGCATAATATATCAGTACTTAATTATATACTGTAGACTAATAATTAATTCCACATACTACGAGATAGGATCCAAACAACTAATGCATAGACGTAATCCCATATTCGATTAGTATGCACTGATCGGCGAAAATATCTATAGAAATTATTATGATCATTTTACGATAATTTAACGTGTGTGTGTGTGTGTGTGTAGGTAGGTAGGTCGCATACATCCCGTCACAGACAGATACTCTCCGGCCACGCCAGCTGTATATATGAATATATGCAAGTCACTGAAGCCAACTGCCCACTGACAAGACTATTTCGTATTGTCGACATGCGGATGTAGTACAATAGAATCAGTGATGTGTACGAAAAGTCTACTGCAGCTGTAATACCGTCAGTGACGGACTTCAACTACACTGCGTGTATTTATACTTGAATGGGAAAAAAAAACACCAGGCTGAGCGAACTTCCACTGCTCGTAGTGAGTACTTAATCCCCTGACCCCCTGCATCGTCCACCGGATATAGTATGCGTTCCGTACAAAACGATGCATGTACTGTATATATACGGAAGTGGTAGTGATTGCGGATCAATATAATTAATACACCTTACTTACCGTTAGTAGAAAGTATTAATTGTCCACTATTGACAAGGATAATTCGTTATCAGTGTCTGAGTCATAATGAGAGAACGATATAATGCAAATTGCGTAATCTTTACTCAGTTACATATGAATAATATACGACTATATTTTCACCCACCCCAGTTTAATTATTGTAACATATTTTAATGGCTTGTGACTTGTTCTAAACTATAATACTGTCAGTAAAATTATTGTTGCTAATTTATATATACCATGTTTATTTTCGTAGCAGGCGATGTAAGAAACATCTCAAAGTATTTAAGACAATATCAAGTATAAAGTTAACAATTATTTCAGTCTCCACACTTATACAGTTTAAGGCAAAATAATTCACTGTTTAGCAAACGTAAGACATGAACAAAAATTCAATTGTATCAGTCTATTGTACTTTAATGAACCAGGTCAATGTGGATCCGTTATATTTACATTAAGTATATCCTCTCCAACGCGGCGAACCGTTTTGTTCCGATTCAGAAAGCTGTAAGTTTGAAGTTACGGTCTTCAACATCTTTGGTTTGGGAAACTCCATTATTCCATTAGCCGTTTATTGCATTGAATAAGCGAACAGTATATGCTAATATGTTTAGAACTGACCAACAGGTATATTGATATAAAACTATATACTATATTGTTTCAAAGACTGATAACAGCTGAATAAATGCTCCAAATTTTGACAACTTTCACGACAGAGTTTTGTGTTTACATCTCGCCTTCATTACAAATTATGATATGCATTATTTAAATATGATGACTGAAAAAAATCAGAGAGATAAAATATTATGTTCTACCCGTTTATCTGTTCTTTTCAATCTCTACATAAAGGTATTTAATTATTCAAGGAAGAAAAATTATAAATGTTCATCAACTGTACCTGATATGGGAAATTGCAAACAAGGAGTCCTGACTTTAACTCAAAATAATTAGGTAAAAGTTGCCTCAATGTGTGAACATGACATGATATAGTACTGATTGGATTTACAAAAAGTGTTTGATGGTCTTTATTTGTAAATTTAATTTTAATACAATTTAACAAATCTGTATAAAAATATAACACGTTTCGCAAATTGATGCAAATATTGACTGTTACATAAATATGAAGGATTTAAATCGAAGAAGCATTGCCCACAATTATATATATAGGTTTCATCATAAGAGAGGCTACCTGCATTTATAAAAATCTATTCGGATTGGCCATCATGACGAGCATGTGGTGATGCTAAGTTGTTATCTTTCAGAAATTGATTGACGCAGATGTTGCAGTTACTCATTTGAGTTTTGAAAATGTGCCTCGCTTACTACAGGTTTGGGCCATACAGGAAATATTGT
This sequence comes from Sinohyriopsis cumingii, assembly GCA_028554795.2. Classification (NCBI taxonomy): domain Eukaryota; kingdom Metazoa; phylum Mollusca; class Bivalvia; order Unionida; family Unionidae; genus Sinohyriopsis; species Sinohyriopsis cumingii. The sequence continues at coordinate 129,447,530 of CM068824.1, forward strand.
ATGAATGTATCACCAAAGCCGAGAAAGGAAATTAGTAACGAAAATATATATGGTATTACAAAGCGTACAAGGTGAATTTATCCATAACAGTCAAACATATCCACATTCACTCTTCTAAAACTAAGATTCAATGTGTTCAACAAAATACCTTTGCAAAGTGAGAATGCCTAATCCTTCTGACATAACTATGCATTATCATTATCTAAATTTCCTCTCAGTGTTGATACGTTCTTTATATATATATGCAGGATGTGAAAACGTCTTTATATTGATAATGTATAATCAGTAGGCACTTTTCAGACTCACACTGAAAATCGAGCACAGCTTTTTCAGGTTGTTATAATATTACAACAACAAGGTGTACATCTAAATGGCAGAAATAATGCTTGTGGTTATTTACTTAAAATAAGTCCTTGAAATGATAAATTATAAGATCTCTTTTTAACATCGGTGAATTGTTTGTTCTGTAAAATGTAATTTGTTTTTAGTGTGGAGGATTTGAATAAATAAGCGCTATTTTCAGTAATAGCAATGAATGTTTAGGCGTTCTGGCTCAGATAATATGTTATATTACGTTTAAACTTGTTAAACAGTTTAATCCACTTGAAACAGGTATTCAGTGTTGTTTAACTATTACATGATTATCTACCGTTTTTACAAAACCTTGGCTCACTGATCGTCAAATTAGCTATTTTTATAAGAACAAATGCCTTGTATCAGTTTTAGTCATATTTGATGAGAAGTACCTGTATGAGGATTCTGCCTCAGTGGTCATCAACATTTTATCAAAATAATTATGCACAGTGTCGTCAGTGACTTTGAGAAATGAAGCTATGTTATTGATCGTCAAATTTGTTTGAAAAAACAATATTCAGATACTCCCACAGTATTCGTCCAATTATCAAATTATTTATAGAACAGAAACCTAGTTTAACATTTATGAATGTTTTGAAAAACACATGAATGGAATTTCCGGCTCAGTGGTGATATATCTTGCATGTTTTATATCGAAAGGCCAGTGTGCACGTCAATCTCGATGAGAAAACTTCGCTTTGTAGCTGTTAAGTTATTTGATATGAAACTAAATATATCTAGTTCAGCCGACGAAACGATTGTTTTTGAGGATTGGCATGGCGTGTTAATCGTCTCTGAACTATAAAACATTAACATGTTTGCTGCTATTTGTTTTAAATCGTTTTATTTATAGTTGCCTCCATCCTATACGTTCATCTTTTTCTATTTGATTTCGATTTTATTGTGTCATGCAAATTTATATTTAAATACAGACTACAATACATGTAATTTGTAGCGGTAAAATAATGCAAATCCGACGTAATCCATAGTTTAAGTGATGTAAAAAATATACTGATTATATTCAATTTTCTAGCTGCATGGTAAAACGAAATATTTATGAAAGTTTATATGTATGCAATATATGTTCTAATTATTGTATTGATTTCCTAGCATATTAACACCGGCATCAAATGTTTTATTTTGTTAATCACTTAATTTTATACAGTAACATGATTATTGTATATGACACCTTAATACGGTAAATAATTGGAAAAGTGTGAACTATGAACATTTTCATCCATCCATCATTACTTAAGACTTTAAGTGGATTTATAAAGTCAAACCTGCTTCAACGACGACCTCTATTAATTAAATAACCGCACTAATATACATTATCGAACTATCTGTCAAATAACATTGAACGAAATAAACATATACGAAGCAGTCACCGTTCTTGATAACTATATATTTTACTTCGGAATGGAGGTTGCTCAATTTGGTTTGGTAACATATTTCAATGAAGCACCGAATCTGCGAATCAATAACCCAAGGCAAGAACGCATTTTGAAAACATGCATGAATTCGTTCGTCAGTTTAACTGTAATGTTGATTAGAAAATATCTTCGTGAGAATGAAATCCATGCCAAATATTTCGTTGTAAGGAAATTTTCATACTCTCTTATGACGTTATGTTCCTCTTACCTTTTACATGGGATTAAGAGTTGTGCAGCATAATTGTCACAACTGTTTCATGTTACATGTCATGGTTTGGTCTATCATTTCCTATTTAGTAAGTTTTAATAATATTTGATATATCAGTTTCGGTAAGTTAAATGCCAGCTAGCAGTTTGTGTTTGAAAAAATGTTTATTGTCACGCTGAGTGGGAGTTGGGTAATATCAGTAGGTGTTTATCTAGGGATTAATGTAGCATATGTGTGTCACCTTATACCATTCCAATATATGCGAAGGCAAATGTCGGTGGCACAGATGCAATTATCTTTTCGTGTCCACTAAGTGTCGACATTCACAATAGAAATCCCAAAATTTTCAGCACGACCATATTTGAGCATATTACCTAGAGTGTATAAACCTCACAGGGCTAGTATTAGACTTATAAGTATGTTTGTCTTGTATGCACATCAATGGTTTCATTAGTTGTTTGTAAGTGTTAATGATTATAAATACGAAAAAAATTGAACTCATACACATGATATTACGCGATATGATGGGACGGTATAATTCCATAATTCTGTATGTATCTCTACCTCAATGTCTGAGTTATTGAACCTTCAAACAATCAGCAATTACATTCTGCAACATCATACATTTTTTTATTCCACTGACCTGTTATGCATATTTGATTTAATTGTTATTTGACTTAATTTAGTTATATGGTTGTAAGTTTAAATAGGTGTTATTGAATGTTGGATTAATGTACATTTGTTTACTAGAACTTGATCTTTTCCAGAAATTAGTTTGACCTGAATGTCTTGTCGTAAACACTTAAAGTTGTCCTGGTTCCTGACCTTGACTCAGAAACCAGTGAGTCAAGTAAAAACCTTTCTATTCGTGGGGTAAAACGATTGCTTAATATCGATGTTATACCGGGAATACGTGATTTAAGATATTAACTGCCTCGATTTCGAAATTCTGGTTAGAGAGGAATAGCACAGTAGTCGTGTTTAATACCGACTTTTACAGAGAATTTATTCACTTTGAGATTTTACTTTTACATTGAAAATTGTTTGTTTGTGACAAGTTTGGAGTTTGACTTACATTTTACTTTGTATTCAAGTTATTATGATTCTAAATGATTAAATCTTGTTCAAGAAATTAATTGAGTGCTCATACACACTTCTTGGACAAAGTCATTTTTTTAAATTGTATTCGGAAATTCAAATAGCGGAATTTGTTTGTGTATCAAAATAGAACTGTATACACACATTTACTATAAAGGCTACATTATCCGTAATCGCCATCAAATTTGGAATTTTCGTCGTGACTCGAATTTCAATTTATTACATTTCATTACTAGCATCTCTAAAATTAAATTCATGTATTATTCATGGATTATTTCTGGATTTGAATTCTTAAAATTGTAAATTATTATTTGTTCATTTTTTACATTGCTTTTCTTTCAAGGAAATTATTTACTTGTTAATTTTTTCAAACCTTGTTGTTTTCACCATTTCTTTTCTTACTGTTTATTAGAGACTCAACATGTAACATAAAGACATAACACTGCTATTAGATCCAAACTACTTAGAAGCAGGCATAATACATTTAAATAGCTACTCTGATATTTATTGCTCTCTTATATAATCACAGTAGATGTTTACTTATGAAACTATATTAAGTTACAGATTATCTTTCTAAACGTAATCACTCCGAGGTTGATTTTTGTCTTCGACTTTTTAAATTAGTCACAAAAATTGGTAATGGATAATGGTTATGAGTGTAACAACGCTGTATACAATTTTCATCCATCTTCTTAGGTGACTGCCTGAAGGTCTAATTTGTTACTTATACACGTTTTAACACAAATTTATATTCCTGTAATATGACTCATTGAAGGACAGAAAAGTTTTCAAGTCTTTCTTCGTATAGTTTTAATTTAGCTAAGTCAAACGTTCAACATGAAAATAAATTAAAGACTCGGTCCATCTTTCTTAAAACAACCTGGAAAAAAGTTACAAATCCTTTATCCTTGTTGGCATTAGGACTATTATTTACATATTTACATTTGAATATAATCGGTCTATCTATCTATCTATCTATCTATCTATCTATCTATCTATCTATCTATCTATATATATATATATATATATATATATATATATATATATATATATATATATATATATATATATATAGATAGATAGATAGATAGATAGATAGATAGATAAATTATATATATATAGGACTTAACCCGTCCTAACTTGGGAGCTACTGAGATCAACACTGTAAGTGGATATATCGACCCTATACTACATTCACATGCATAATGGGCGTATAAATAAAAATATCATACACATCTGACATAGTTCTTGCCATCAGCTACTTACGCAAGAGTTTCAAGATTATACCCTCTAGGCTCTGGCCCCTTGTCGTTTTCTTATTTAGCATGTACCCCGTTTATTATTGGCATCAATAATTCACGCAAGTAATGTGACACAAACAAGCAGATGAAGTCATAAAGTGACGCTGATCGGTGACCGGAAAAAATTACATTTTCACCCTACACCAACTACACTCTTAAACGTAAACCTCTTCTCATTTATTGATTTGCAATTACCAAATAAATCGTTGTTGAGCGGCTTATTTTACCCGACACAGCAGGCATAGGTTTTGCTGATAGCAGTGTAACCACTTGTGATGGCGCTCGAGTCATTAACCAACGTAGTCGATATCCTAGAGGTTGAGCGGTTTGTAATCTCATTTTTGTCAATATAAACAGACTAATGGATGTTGATTGACTGGGGAACTTATATTTGAAGAGGAATATAGGGACACGGTTATCAAGCAAATGCGTCTTCTTCGTGCAATGACGGAATGACGGTATGTTTGTTTTGTTATTATAAATTACCTGTGTATTGATTGGCCATTTATCAGTCGCCGTATCACCCAACAAACGTTAAATAGTTTAGTAAATGAGGTAAATTGATTATGCGTCTGGTCACGTATGCTCGAAGAAGCAAATATGGACACTTTATGGAATAACTGTGACATTACTTAATTTGTTTAACCACTGCCATTATCACACACTCATTCTAAAAAGATAACATTCTAGCTACAAAGGTATTATTAGTATAATCTTTGTTATTTTTTCGTCTACATTGATTGACACGAATAATTTGTTTTCTCTCCCTACCTCCCCCTCTCTCTTTCTCTCTCTCTCTCTCTCTCTCTTTCTCGCTGGATTTATACGGTTTATGATCGGACTTTAAATATATAATCTTCTGAACTCCGTGTTGTTTCGTGTATCCTGCAGACACTCGCGATAACAAATTATTTGGTGAAGAGCGGTGGGCGGATGAGGGTGACCTAGACATGATGAAATAGATTGTTGTTCGATAAAAAACAAGCCTAATTATCATCACTCAAAAGCAACGTACATTTACATTTACGATGAAACAACTTTAGGAGGTAAAATATAAAGTTAGCACAGCCACATATCAGTATAGGTACTATGAATATGTTTTTTTATGATATACAACTATCACGCATTCTGAAATATTGGCCTTTAAATTATAAAACATACAAAATGTAAAATAGCAATACATTTTCTTGCATTTTATGTTTGTTATGTATAAATATTTTATAATTTATCGTAAATATATACAGGTTACATAGAGAGTGTGAATTACGTTATGATATATAAAGACGATACCATGTTATTAGAGGAACGTGGGCATCCGCATATAGTAATGTTCTTCCACTAGGTCTTTACCAAAGAGCAACACAATTTTGATAAATGTGACCTATATCTAAATTGTGTTCGACATATCTGAAACATTCCAACTGCTGAGGAAGAATAGGAATAAGGGGTAGAGTATAAGTCAGTATGTCATATGAACACAGGTTCCTTGATGACTAAAAACACATACTCCGATTAATATACTTCAAGAGGAGAGAAACAAAGGTAAAACACGTCAAACTAATTCCGTACGAATATTCAGATAAGACGATTAACGATCGCCTCAGTTTCATATAAATTATTTTGAATCTCATAATGTTCTTCCCTGATACTAATTGCATGTGTTACACACGTTTACATATTCCCATGCTTCCGAAATATTTGATAACCGATACAGTTAATTCGCTTGTTAGCCTTTGTCAGCTTGTTACGCTAACTTAAAAGCAATGGCACTAGCTTTTCTCCGATCATGTAGTTCCTGGTTTCACTTGAGGGCTGGTTGATAAGCCGACATACAATTTTGTGTTAATTTTGGCAAATGGCAGATGTGAACAAAGGACATGAATATATATATGACGAAAGCGTACGGCAGGATGTAAACCTGTAGCGATATTGAAACTGGCGATCTCGGGAAGGACAATTGCTTCTTTTTTGTAGCGAAACAAATGAAAGGTCAGGATAATCAAGAGGTAAAATTATCACAACATTACTGAAGTCAAAGATCCTCTTGTATATGTGTCGGCCTGTCAGATACTTTGCGATTAGGAATGAATTTTAAAATCGACAACTAAATGACGATGGAAAGGCAGAATGCCTCATTTGTATTGAAAGTGTACTTTGAAGTGCAATTAATATTCCGGCAGTAATTGAAGTAAAACGAAAGTATTTGAAAGTAAATAATATAATTATTCATCAAAGTCGTCGTCTACGTTCTTACAAGATTAGAATGGAAAATATGCAGGGCCTTTAGGCATATATCACGAAGCACGCTGTTTTCGAAATGGGATATTATTTTGTTACACGTTTTGTCATGATAATACTCTACCTGTATTGTGTTACATTGTACCTTTCAATGTTAAATGTCTAACGAGCGTGATTTTTAGTAGTGTATCGCCAAATATAATTTGCTAAGTGCAAGCAGAAAATATAATTAGAGACGTGAACTTATTATTTAATTTATTGTAATATTAAATCCTATGCACACTTATAATTTATTTGGAATAAAAAGATCCCAATTAGCAACATACAATTAAAACATTTCACAAATTCGATAAGAAATGCTGGCACTGGGTCAGACCATAATTCGAACATCCATAAAACATAAAATGTAAAGTAGAATTAACTTTGTAATAAAATGAAAAATATATCCATATCATTATGGTTGTGATTCCCCTCTGTTAATATTACCTTAGAGAACATTACTAACTCAATAATATACGTCTCTTTGTGTGTATATAGATGTATTATGGGTGATATTCCACCTATTATCTATTACATCAGTAAACATTGTTGACATCGCTTCTGAATAGTGTCTTTGGACAGAGAGTGATATCAGTGTGTTACTCAAGCAGGGTCGTCGTTGTCCAGTAATAAAGCTATGTGTGCATAAGAAAAAAGATTTTACGTTAGAAAAGTAACAAGAGTTGACGGGAGTAATATATTACTTGGTTTTGACATTTTTAAATCAATTCATAGTGATAAAGTGTATCTTGGTTCAGGCTTATAATTGCTCTCTACTTAAAACAAGCAAAGACATTCTATACAATACCCTAACTTCCCCTTGCTCTGGTAAGTAATTAGTCCACAAATATAGAATGGCAAATTTAGCAAGAACAGTACCACATTACAACAATATTTACTTTTAATGTATATTAAAATAATTTCAAACTCGAACGTACTTATGAAAGTGCATTCCGATAGAATCAGCTATGCCCATTAAAATGTGCTACATATATGATTTCATTATTATTGTTTAGCATATGTTGTGACAGTAATTAAGGTTATGATATATAATTAAATGCAATATATGTGAGAATGCGAGTGTGCTGATGGGTCGCCCTTAATGTAAGCATCTAACATTATTAATTACAGTTTATAAAAGTCTATATAATGTTGGTTGGCATTCTGCATATAATACTAAAGGGATGTCCAGGGCGCGTATAGCATCAATGTTGCTGAAACTTGTCAGTCGTATTTTCAAATCTTACATGTTGCCTTAAAGTTTGAAACTGCTATTTTGCACAATTTTGCATCGACACGAACATATTTTTTAGTATACGCGATTATTTTTTTTATCGTTAGTGCCGGATACACAAATATACTATTATATTATAACATTCTGTTCTAAAGGTAAAAAAAGAAAGTACAGCATTGGCAGACACACATATGAGCTTAAATGGCAAGTGTTTGCTGCACCGTATATATTACGTGATTATGTAAGATGTATTTGTATGATTAATAATACCTGGCTCTGTCAATACTGAATATAAACAAACTAATGAATGTTGCTTGAATCAAAAACTTATATTTGAAGAGAAATATAGGGAATGATTATTAAGAAAATGTGTCTTCTGTGTGCAATGACGGAATGACAACATATCTGTTTTGTTATTATCAATTATTTGTATATTCATTGGTCATGTATCAGCCGCGGTATCACCCCACGAACATTAAATGGTTTATTAATGTGGTCAATTGCTTATGCGTCTGGTCACGTATGTTCGAAAAAGCAAATCTGGACACTATATGTAAGAACTATGACATGACTTTATTTTCCTACGTACTGGAAATATCACACACTCATTTAGAAAAGACTACCTTCTAGCAACAAAAGCAAGTTGCTTCCAGTAGAAGCTCAAGAGGTGCGTATGTACAGGAACTTTTAGAAGTGTAATTTTTACTTAGAAATGCATTTGTGTGCTTTGGAATCTTAATATTCCCGGAACGTTTCCTGTGCAACAAAGCCCGTCTTCCTTTTGATTGACCTGTAAGTGTTTATTTGTTTGCATGACTACTTTTGTTTCTCGTTTACTTTCACTAGGCATAATACTTCATGTGCAAATAAGATTGTTACTATTGGTAAAGTATATATTGGGTCAAAATATATTTGCTGTGCCGAAGTAAGATTTATAAAGGTAACTGTTTTGACTTATTGCATGTGTTTGCACGTGTCTGTTGAAGTTCATAGTTTAAGTGTCATGAAAGTGAGGTATTTGTGTATTCTTTTCGCTTTACATTTTCTAGGAAATGTGTAGGTCGTGGAGAACTAAAGACATTCTAGTATCAATCAGGCCATTTACCTATACTAAATACATTCTCGTTTACCCAGTGAATAAGACACATCGTGACTGTAGTATGTATGAATATAAGTAGCATTCGTTAATCAAGCATCACTATTTAACCGATGACATAAATAATTAAAAGATTTGTACGGCATATAATCTATGCAAGTAAATCAGTTATGTTTAAAGTAAGCGGTGCATTTAGATATTGCAAGCAATTTGAAGAATCGTTAAATTGGTTATATTGTTGTAGACAGTCGATAAAGATAATGAAAACTTAAAGGCAGAAACCTACCTGCACTGAGAAAATTGCCCTCCGTTGGAGAGTTTGTCGCGTATATTAGAGCGTATTCGGCTTGTCATTATTGTAACTACAACATCGTGACCGTCCAGAGTGATAGGTATATCAACTCTTAAACAACCATGGCATGTAGACCAACAAATCATTATCCTATATGTGTCGATACTGACTAATATTGCCGAAAGGATCATACAGCTGACCATAAATGTATACATACCAGCAAGTCTCTAAAAAAAGCATCAGTATGTTTGATTTCAGTTTCTCACATTTTAACGAATAAGCGAGACCAGTTTCAGAATCGTGGGTCAGTTTTTTTAAAGGTTTGGGACTGGTCTATCTGCCTAAATGGCTTGTTTGACCTTTACTCGAACACAGAACACAATTCAATTTGGCGAGCATTAAATTGTATGGAACATGACGGGGAAACTAAATGTTTCTAAAAAGTGGTCTTCTAAAATTACGCCATGAAAATATGCATGTGACTGAAATGCATTGTTTTAATTGAATACTCCATACACGCTACTTCACAGCATTTAGTCCTACCCAAACCCGTCTATAATTATTAATACTTGCGCTATTAGCTACATTCCTATGAATGAATCTCTTCAAATTGTGTTTGCATAGACTAAAGACAAACATTTGATGAATCTGTTAAGAGCAAATTAATATATGCAATGATCAAAGCTTATATGCCTAGCTCAATATCTTTATACTAAAATCATCTTCGGTAAAGAGCCAAAGCGGTAAACTGACACTTTATTTGCATTTGTGTACTAATAGGAAATATGTTCCACTCTATTATATAGAACGTATAGCTAATATTAGAAGAGGGAAGAATAGCTATTGAATGCGTCTGGGAATATCCATAACTAGTGTAATTCTTTAATAGTTAAAACCTTAAAATGGTACATATATAGGTGTATGAGATAATGTATTATGAAATTATCATTCTAAAATAGGATCTACCTGAGTACAATTGACGACGAACAATGATGATCATATTGTCTGCGATATATAGATGCTAGTACGAAATATATAATTTTATAAATGGTAAATTCAAATGTAGGAAGGTACATAGGTCTAGTAAACATGAAGAAAGAGTTTCAAGATTGTAACAGTTCATACACTGGGACGCATAAGTTATACAGCTAGTAAATATGACTACATGAAAAAGCGGCATTTGTTCGAACGTCTACAAATTGTTTCCACTAAGCAACTGTACTTCTGTCATTTGCAGGTTACTTAGGTTTCAAAACGACTCAGTATGATGAAATTCCGATTATTAAAGAGATAGCAAAATAAATATGTATTCAAATTTCATTTACACATTTTAATTGTTATCAATATAATCATCTTGACAAGCACGATCGGGATAGAGTTATGGATGTGTAAACCAACTATTGACGTATGGGACTACTGATGCTGCCACAAAGGCAGCATTAGGAAAACAGCTACAAATGTCTCACAGTGTTCAAAACAACCCTGTAAAAACGGATCAACTACCGCCATAGGCAGCAGAAACAATAACAAGAGGCAAACCAAAATGAAAGAAACTATACCGTCTTTGTTATTAGTCACAAATCATCGTTCCCTGTCATATTGTATGATAATAAAATAGAGAAAATAAATAATAATTTCTTGTCACTTATTCAGTATTTTATAATGGTGTGTTTCTTTTTTTTTTGTCATGTCATTTCAATTTTTTACTTAATAAGATACAATACCAAACGATGCCAGTACAGTAGCGTTATACTTTTTAACATTTCCAAGTATCTTATCAGGAGACTGCTCTGTATACCTCTCTAGATCAATCGCGTATACTTATGTTTCCAAGTACAAAACAAACATAAATGCTATATTCGGTTAAGTAAACTTGTCTATGTAGTCATAAAATGGAATTTATTAATAAACACCAGAGTTACTATATACGCTTCCCTATAAAACTAAGGGCATTTTAACCTGTACGAAGGGCACCCTGTTTTTTTTTTCCTGCTGTACACGACCACCAAAGTGGCCATTTTGAAAGAAGCACGCGGAGGCAAAATCGACTTATAAATTACAGTTATAGATGCTGACTAATTGCTTGATTTGCGTTATGTTTATATATGTCTTCTAACAGTTTCTTAGAATTCAATAAATTTATTTCAACTTCCAACACCATATAAAAATCAACAGTAAATTGGCCATCATACCACACATATGGCCGCAGTTGACATCGTTCGTGATCAATCTATACAGACCTATAAATAACTTGTAGAAGACTGTTAAGCTACAACAAAGATAACAGAATCAAATAAAACTTTACATATGCACAGTTGCATTGACTGAAAGACTGCATAGCTGCATTGTCTGAATCACTGTCCATGAATTACATCCCATGCAGTATTTAAGTAAAATAATACTTCAGGTAACAATAAGGATGTTCTTGTACTGCTACGTTGGTTGTTATCTCGTACGCTTGATTTATCGTTTAATGTTTCTTACTTTTCTTTCACTTCTATCGATTATAAACTACTTTTAATTTCCATAGCGCTACCGTATGATGTTTGCTCATTTCACTTGAATTTTAAATTTTGTGGCCATGATGATACCATCAAATATCGTTCGTTTCCTTGTCTTTTTATTTGTCATTTCTAACGCATGTCTATTTGGGTGCCTGCAAATAAATCATAGCAGCAAAATTGCATGTTATTTTATTATTCCACTGTACTGTAATCCACAGTGAAACTTCAAATAGCAAATGATAATTGATGTTGAACTCGACCTGAAGAAATGAGTGGGTCGTTATTTGGGTGTAACAGGCAGCCTCATGTTAACAATATGACAAAAGCAATGTAATCATAAGGCGTATGTTGTTTTTGTCATCTTGTGTTTTATCTATTTTTAAGAACGATTGATGCCAAAGTCTTAAAGAAAAGTACACGCATCAAGGACATATTTCCAACTGTAACATATGAGCTATTGTTTGTAGCCCAAAGGCGTATATCACAAAAGTATTTTGTGCTTGTAATATCTTAAATTAGTGAGCATCGGCGTTACTGACAGGCAATGCCATGTTCTTTTACACAGATACTTCTTTATAAATATGTACAAAACTCACTGAACATCTTTGGTTATGCGATGTACGATCACATGCGCACTCACATCCAACAATAAATCAGATACATAATTGCGCCATCGTTAATGCATTAGTGGTTTCGTCTAATACATTTTGCGATACATCGGTGTCCTCAGCTGGGGAAAATCCAGTCGATATATAAATATGCGTGTTGGTGTTTCTGACAATGTCTGGCGCAAAGTAGTAAATGGTAATGTTGGTTGTTGTATGCAATAGCAGGATTTGTTAGTTTTCGTTAGTGTCAATATATTCAAGTCAAACAATAAGTTTTCCTATGCATGACTGTGTGTATCAGTCTCGTATTCTCGAGATTCAAAAAAAAAAAAAAAAAAAAAATGGCACAGCCGAATGTAGATTTTTTACGTGCATGATAATTTATTGATTCAAATTCGTACACGCTATTGGGGTGTCCAACAATTTTCCATTTGGCGACACCGTCTGAAGAAAATACGAAAGAGGTAGTCGCTCGAAATCCGCCAAATGGTGGCGATCGAACATTAGATCAACTGCAATAAACTCGCAACTAGGATAGTGCGATCTTGAACGTGTGACATACTGCAAATAATGAAAGTGAAATTTCGAGCGGTGATTGCTGAAGAAAAACACATTCAATTCTGGTTTCATTGATGATAATGTAATCACTGAGGTAACACTAGGAGCTGCTTTTGAAAGGACACACTGCATCGCAGCATTAAAATCGAATAAAATATGGTCTTTCAGAATTCATCATACATGTGCGAACTTCGTTTGTTGTATAATTTTGCACAAGTTCATGCACAAATGCGCGAAAGACTCTCCGTTCCATGATGGTATTGGCTAGCCACCGCTGGAAATAAAAAGCGGTCTCACTGATAATTTGTGGTCCATTTTCTCCCCAAGAGAACTGTTCTTACGAGAGTTTCAAAACGATCCGCGTGGTTGAGACAGTAACACAGTCCATCCAGACCTATTTCTACTTTTAGTTTTTGCTTTTCCAACGTTTAATGTTTTATGTTATTGATGAATTTCTCTCCCTGTGTGTGAAATTCAACGGCGGGTTTTGAGCTGAGCACTGTTATGTTTGATTATGTTACCTTTCAAATTTAGATATATATCTATATTCGGTTTCCGGTTTGTTCCATTCGGGTTCAGGTACGGGTACGTTTTCGGGTGCATATGCATGTTTATCTTCTGGTTCTGATTTAGGTATCTGAGGTAAATTTTGTACATACTGCGCGCAAAAAATTCTTACAACAGGGCTTGGGTCCTTGCGAAACACAGTGGTGACTTCTCATTTCTGCTATATTCACAAAATCTAAAATATTGTCCCAAAATGACCCTGATCACAAAGGCATATAAGATGAAAATGAGGTCATGTCTGTAATCTGTATATCCTATCAATAAGTAAAGGTTATAACCTGGCACGTCAGTTTTATTAAAGATGAAAAAATATTTTAAAAGACCGGCAGGTAACACGTATATGGACTTTGTAGTTTAATCCATCCGCACGTACCCGTTTGTTAGATTTATGAACATATCAGAAAAATACCCTTTTCATATACACATTCACTTGATGGAGTGCAAAGGTCTTAACATAATGATTTATGTCAAGGGCGTCGTGCATTTTCTTGAACTTTAAGCTAGGTACATTTTATGATGACATGAGTCTATGGATTCAGTAAATATACCTATTAGAATTATTGTATTATTCAGAATCTTATCTTATGAATATATAATGTATTTCATTAACTGCTGAGTAAGGTTGACAACTTCGACAATATGGTTCCTTCCCGCTTAGGACATGTAGATTCTATACAAATTATATATTTAATATCATGTCACTACCCTGGAGATTGAGTAGCATTTTTTCTTTTTCTACGCTATAATTAGGAGATTTTGCTTTATTATTTAGGATACATTGCTACTGGGACGATAATTTAATGAAATATTGTGTGTAATTCTATCAGGAATTAGAAAGTTGACTTCTCAATAAATCAAACAGATATGGCTACACATATCGATAGAGTGAACATATAATGTAATTAAGATTAGAAACCGTTCCTTGTGAGATGTCACTCTCGGAAAGTTTAATTGGCAATTTCACTTCCACCAAAATTAGCGCTATACATATATAAGCAAACTGAACTGTAGAGAAAACTTTTTAAAGGAAGATCCAAAAGGAAAATATGAATGATGCTAGATAAATGGGGCAAATGAGACACGAAATATCAAGTCAGTATTATAGGGAAACTTTAAATTTCCATAAAGAAAAAGAAATTGTGTTACGTTTTTAAAGTCGAAATAGTTATAAAGTATTATAAAATGTATTTATGCTTAATGAACTTGCGTGGAAAAGGAAATTGACAAGAAGAGATAAGCTAAAGTAAATGAGTGACACGTGATTTATATACACAGATGGCAAAACTGTGAAGCAAACAAATATATCAGCCTACCATTAGTACCCTGTATAAAGTCCTGGCTGTGATTTGATTCAGAGCTTCATTTTGATATAAAGACCACGGTCTTCTCTGATATGACATTATTTTCTGTCATCTGATATAGTTTAAGGGGTGATAATTATTTTCGTGCATTTTTTCTTAATGTGACTAAGTTTGACATTTAGGTAACTGTTTCATAGACCAAGGTTTATGTATTTCCTAATCATCTCCCTCTCCATGCGCAATATACATTGCTGCATATAAGATGTCATCTGTCTTGACAAGTTAGGTAATACTTCACTCTTCTCTTAAGACTAAACAAATACGTAATATATGTACGGCTTGATAGATGTCTGCGAAGTACATCATTTTCTGAGATCATGGGTTGTATTTTCGTTCTTGTAGATTGCATTAAATAATCTGTATGAATGAAACAAGAATAGCTGCTTTTAGTGACCCATCGTCCGCCCCCCATCACCCGCTTTCAAGGGTGTTTTTAGTCAAGCCTTGATGGTAATACAATAAAATAAAATAGCTCAAAAACAACTTTAATATTTTACTTTAATGTTCTATGTTAATCATGAAAAGACACTTTCTGATTAACAGAAGCTCTGCTACAGACCATAGTACCTATCTTTGGATTTTACTTTTCCAAACAAAAACAAGGAATAATGAATGTTAAATAGAATATAGTTGTGAATTATAACAATTTCGATATTTGAACCAAGCTCTTAAATGAGCTGAGTTTAGTGAATCATATACATAAACATGATAAAACTAAAAAATATAAAATGTTGGTGTAAAATATCTTATACAATGCAATTGCATGGAAAGACGAAAGGGTATACAAATAGGCGGATAGGAAGAACAAAAGCAGTAATGTTCATATTAAATTGATGCATACGTGAGTTTGGACTTAAAGACTGACATAGTAGACCTATATGTGAGCATATAAGAACCTTATATCAGTCTCGCGCTCACACTTCATAATAAAAAAAGAGATATGGTGAGTGAACCGGTAAAATCACGGCAAATTGAGAAGTCTTATTTCATAATCTTTTAATAAAGACAGTTTCTGTTGATTTATACAATCACAACACAGATCACGAAATTAGGTTAGGTAAAGATTAACACAGAAGATTTTCGTGGCTTAAGGTTATATGTTTGCATTTTATTCAATAATTTATAATAATACAGAAGTTATAATCAATGACATCTGTCTTTTCTGAATAAAAATGATCTAGTTAAAGACTTTTGATGGAGATTCAATTAGGCGGTTGCAAATTACATAAATGGAAATAGTATTGTTACCTTTTGGTGGTTAGTATTAAGGTGAGATATATAAACAATTATAAACAAGAACCATATATAGTATTTTAAGTCTGGTTTTGATAATAACCATGAGTGGCTCAGATAAATATTTAATTTGCTTTCAGAGTTTTATACACGAGCATGGAAACTGTGGATTGATCTAATTCAAAAATAGCATGTCGGGAGCCATTAGATCACAAACCGATGTATACAAAGCCTATGATGCAGAACATCAATATTGCGTCTACATACAAATCTAACATATAAGATAACAGTATGGAAATGATTAAACAATATTCTTGATTGTCAAAACTCTTTATTGCATTTAATTATTTCTTATCATTAAATTATGTTTGCATTCTGTCAAAAGAATTGCCGATTCGTGAACGGAACTAGAGAGCAGTAAAAGGCGTCGAGTGCCAGGTGTTTATTTAATACAGGAGCATAATAATTCTAATCCACACCGACATAGATTGCCTAAAGAAGGAATTCATGTTTGAAGTTTACAAATAACAGGATCACGATAAGACACTCTTTTACAGATACCACAAGCAATATAGGAAGAAGAGAAACATCTAGACCTAACATCCCTCACCTTGCCGAAAATAGCAGTATAGTTTATATTGTCATAGTAGTTAGACAATCAGTGTGGACTTGTACATTTAGGTGATGTTGTATGTGCAAATCCTTTGTTTTCTGCAGATACATAACCAATACAAAATTCATATTAAAGATGTCTGCAGTTCACCTGACAATTTATTAAATTTATTTGATTAATTAAGCTTCCTATTGTATTTTGAAGAGGTCGATATAACATATGATACAATCTACTGATGTATAGTCTGTTGAGGCAAATTAGACTATGTTTTATACAGTTTGCAACAGTTATGTCAATCAACTACAGACAAGGATTGGATATTTAACTAAATGCACGTCGCAATGGATAGAGTCTCGTTTCTAATACATTTTGTAGCTTCTCTTTTATCTCTGCCTCAAATAATACCATGTTAGATTACATTTGCGATCATGAAGTTCATAATTAGTTTGAGTTTAATTCATGTACATTCGATGATTCTTGTGTTATTTCTCTGCAATAATTCAATTTACCTTAATAATAATATGCTATGAATCAGGTGATTTTAAAACAATTTTCTAAGAGATAGATCAACCCGTGTTTTTGATGGTCTTGATGTTCTAATAACAAAACAATATGTCGTAGACGTTCTTAATACCTTTGCAACCCACAAAGCATGTTGACTTGATACATTTAGTCATTGAATGAGTGCAGTTATATAACAGTTGTATCCTCTGTGTAATTGGACAGTTATTGTTATGAACGCGTTTAAGAAATTTGAAAATTGTCTTAGGAAATATATTGGAGATATGTACATCTAAACCTGTTGTAAAATAACATCAATTCAAAGTATTATTCCTATATATCCAAGTCTGATTTTCTCAACAAAAAAAAAATCTCGACAATATTCATGTTGTTAGATATGTATTCGTATGTCCGTATTAAGTTGGATAATTGTGATTGTGTTTGTATTGCGTGGGAAGAGGTAACGTGCCTTGTTCTTTGTACAGGGCCTTTTATATAAATTAAACGCATAGTCTCCCGTGAAAAACTGATCCACGATAACCTTCCTGATGGTGTTGTAAGAGTATTTTCTTTAAATCAAATTAAGCCAACATGCTAGTTTAAATAACAAAATCAAAGAAATAGAGTGTTCTTAATTATTTTAAGGTCAGGCTATATATGTATGTGCCAATAACACTGAATGTAATGAAGTGACGAAAGTCTTGATGTATCAATATGGCCTTTTTAAATCAGGTCACAACAATGCCGAAATATTAATTAGTCGAATCATTTATACGATCACTTTGTAGCTATGACATAAAGTTTGTATAAATTGTTCATCTCAAAGAACACCTAGATACAACTAAATGTTTCTACATATTAAATTAGAACATTAATACAATATAGGATTCAGGTATAATTGTTCACTATTATTCATATACACATCTCAGGGTTCTACGTTGCACTTCACCACCACGTGACGTGTGCCCTAATTCATTACCATGTAACATATATCACTCTATATCGGCAACTAAGATTTGTCGCAACACTTCAACCATTCAGTCAGAAAAATACTTCAAACTGTACACACTGTATATTTTCTAGTACTCAGACTCAGGTTAACATCATATTTATAGCATATTATCTTAGAAAAGAATCTGCAGTCATGGAAAGAAACTATGTAACAAATTTGCAATCATGAATATAAACTTAATAACACACACACACACAATATACATATATATATATATATATATATATATATATATATATATATATATATATATATATATATATATATATATACTGAAATAAAACCAAACTACTAAAAATCCAAAATTAACACAATGTATGTATGTATGTATGTATGTATGTATGTATGTGTATATGCATGTCTGCATGCATGCATGTATGTATGTATGTATTAAAAATGTGGTCACCTACAATTTGCTTGACCGTGTAGATGCAATTTTTGTTGTTATCTAATTTACAGTAATTTGTGTTTTTGTTTTGTTTGTACGCTAATGCGGATATGTGTTTGTGTTAATTAATGAGCAAATGAGACTTACCCATGAACGATCCCTTTTCCTACTATGATTTGGTTCATTATGTCGTGGTTTGTGTCTTTTCATATCCCTAACTTCACCGACCCGCTTGCTTAACATGTATGGGTGTTGGACTGTAAAAGCTAAGTTATAGACCGTAATAAGAATCAGCATCCATTTCCTTTGTTCGTCACTATCCAGCACTATCTATGTGAGTAGTAAATGGGGATACTCTAGCCTCAATGGGAATTAGCATTACAGAGACCCCTGGGACACTCTAGCCTCAATGGAAATTTAACATGGAGAAAATTGCTGGGCCACTCTAGGGACAAGGGGAATTGAACATGGGGAATAGAGTTTGGGCTTGTCTAGGGACAAGGGGAATTGAACATGGGGAATAGAGTTTGGGCTTGTCTAGGGACAAGGGGAATTAACATGGGGAATAAATTGTGGGGCTTGTATAGGGACAATGGGAATAGAGTTTGGGTTTGTCTAGGGACAAGGGGAATTGAATATGGGATTTTTTTTTTTAAAAAAGTTTTTTTAAATTTAAATTTAAATTTAAATTTAGAAAAGGGTAGGCAATGGAAAGGCTATCTCTTTTCGAAAAATATGGCTGGCCCTGAAAAGGGCCTTTGGGTTTTCTTCTTCTTCTGCTTCTAATTTCTTCTTTTTCTCCACCAACTTCTTATTTTATCTCCAACACTCTTTCTCTTCTTTTCTTTCTTTTTTTCTCCTCCTCTTCTTTCTTCTTCTCTTCCTCCTCTTCTTTCTTCCTCTTTTCATTTTCTTCTTCTTTTTCAATTTTTTCATTCCATGCTCTCATCCTTATCCTTTCCTCTTCATCCTCCTTCTCCTCCTTTATCTCTTTCATTACACCACTTATCTTGTCCTTTACCTTTCTCAAGTTCTTAATTTCCATCTTTACACGATGGGGACTATAGGAATAGTGGTCTTCAACGAGTCTTGTTAACATCTGCTCCATCATTCCTAAATTGTCTAAAACGTCTTGCAATGTTTGCATCTTGTCCATTTGGTTCGAAGCCATCTTCTTTGTAGAATGGTTTGAACGACGAATACTGTGGGTTCTTATAGTAAAAGCGTGGACGTGATGGAAAACATCCCCCTTAAAACATAAAATTGATCTTACATAGATCATGACCAAAGAAACAGCAACGCGCGGACGTGAAGGAAAACATCCCCCTACTTTTCTCATTTCATATAATAAAACCCAAACTATACTCTCCACATACGCTAAGAAACAATAAACAAAATCCATAATCTACTATCCACACAATCGTACGTGATCGGTTACAAAACCCAAACTATACTCTCCACATACGCTAAGAAACAATAAACAAAATCCATAATCTACTATCCACACAATCGTACGTGAGCGGTTACAAAACCCAAACTATACTCTCCACATACGCTAAGAAACAATAAACAAAATCCATAATCTACTATCCACACAATCGTACGTGATCGGCTACAAAACCCAAACTATACTCTCCACATACGCTAAGAAACAATAAACAAAATCCATAATCTACTATCCACACAATCGTATGTGAGCGGTTACAAAACCCAAACTATACTCTCCACATACGCTAAGAAACAATAAACAAAATCCATAATCTACTATCCACACAATCGTACGTGAGCGGTTACAAAACCCAAACTATACTCCCCACATACGCTAAGAAACAATAAACAAAATCCATAATCTACTATCCACACAATCGTATGTGAGCGGTTACAAAACCCAAACTATACTCTCCACATACGCTAAGAAACAATAAACAAAATCCATAATCTACTATCCACACAATCGTACGTGAGCGGTTACAAAACCCAAACTATACTCTCCACATACGCTAAGAAACAATAAACAAAATCCATAATCTACTATCCACACAATCGTATGTGAGCGGTTACAAAACCCAAACTATACTCTCCACATACGCTAAGAAACAATAAACAAAATCCATAATCTACTATCCACACAATCGTACGTGAGCGGTTACAAAACCCAAACTATACTCTCCACATACGCTAAGAAACAATAAACAAAATCCATAACCTACTATCCACACAATCGTACGTGAGCAATTGCAAACACAAACACACAAACACATACCCTCGCACTATGAAAAAGGAGTTAGTGTTTATAATCACACTACTCTACCTACACACACACACACACACACACACACACACACACACATTGGCAAATCCATAGTTATTTCTTTTCTAGAGTATTGGGTAGCCCTTAAAAGGGCTGTTTTTTTTTTTGAACTCCAGATGCACCTATCTAATGGTTGCACCTTCCTGGCCTGGCGCCACACACGCATCTTCTTCCCCAGTCTCCTTTTACCTTTCTTCTGGGGAGCGCAGAGGGAGGATGATTCGCTTCAACACCCCAATCCTCTGTCTCGGGAATATTGTACGACATCCTCTCTTCTAGTTTCTTTTCCTCCTCTTCCCTCTGTCTTCTCTCCTCCTCTTCGTTCTTCATTCTTTCCTCTTCTACTATAGCCTCCGCGGCCAGTTCATTTAACAGGCGCCTGACATATTCCAGATGTATCTGGAGTTCAAGAAGTTTGCTTATTCTGCTATTCATTCTTGTGTTGATCAATCAACAAGGGTAGCTAGACTGCCCAGCGAGTTTCAATTTATAGTGAAAGCGCGGACGTGATGGAAAACATACCCCTAAAGCATAAAATTGATCTTACCTAGATCATAACCAAAAAACAACAACGCGCGGACCTAAAAGAAACACTCACTCACTTTTTTATGCTACCCATCACTATTTTAAAATTTTTTTATAAATCACTTCAATAGACTATCCACATACGCAAAGCAATCCAATCTAACCCCAAATTTACACCTCAAACACCAAAAAAAAAGACATCATTTTAATCTACTATCCATACCAACTTACTTATCCACTTACAAACACAAACACATACCCTCACATTTTTTTTAAAAAAGAGTTAGTGTTTATTTTCACACTACTCTACCTACACACATTGGCAAATGGATTGTTATTTCTTTTCTAGAGTATTGGGTAGCCCTGAAAAGGGCTGGTTTTTTTTTTGTTTGCTATGGCATTCTATTTTAGTTTCTAAGAATGCGATGTCCTCTGAGGATAGACTTTCTGGCGATAGGTCTGCTTCTTCGAAAAGAGAAGAAGAACTCTTTGGTGTCGATACGACAATCGACAAAGCCTCTGTCAGCTTCAGGTTGCTGCTGCTGTTGTTGTTGTTGCTGCTGTTGCTGCTGTCTCTGAAGTCTGTACTTCTCTGTCCATTCTTCTTTTTCCCTGTTCATTTCTTCTCTGAAGAGCTCTTCTATCAGGTCTTCAGTGATTTTTAACATTCTCACATTCTCTATTTCTTCTGGCTTCGGTATCAGACTGTGTCTGACCCTATGCAAATTCACGTAGGCTTCGTTGAGCTTAGCTAGTTTGGAGCACATCTTCGTAGGAGGATGAGTCGACAATGGATGGTTAGACTGGAAACAACCCCGGTTCTTAAAGTCAAAGCGCGGACGTGAATGAAAACATCCCCCACACGGTTTTTGAGTCGCAACGTTTAGTGAGTGTCATGAGAGGGATAGTAAGAAATGAAAGAGCATCAATCCAACATTCTTATAGCTAAACAAACCACAAAGGCATTTTTTTCTTCAAAACACAGCATTTTTTATTCATACTAACAAACAACTCTAACATTTTTTAACAATAATCCAACACTATAACATCAAACATTTTTTTTCAAATACCAAACATTTTTTTCAATTCACACTCTACTTTAAACAGGGCTGACAACGTTGTGAATGAAATTGTGATTTCCACTGTTGGAAGTCATTAGGCCATTGATGGACACTACGTTTCCTAGTTAGAGACAAAAGATAAGCATACTGGTCACAAAACCATCGATCTACTTTCACATCGTTTCTTGAAGAAGAACGAGGATCAAAATGAGTCACTAAATGTTCTAAGGAATAGCCCAGGCTGTGATGATGCAGAAAATACACACAGTACTGTTCACACACCAAGGAATCTGTGCCTTGTAATTTCACATTATTGAATCGGGTGGTCTAAGCATTTCTTCTCATAAAGTCAATGATATCGTCTTCCAAAGGGGGCAATCCGTATGAATCGAAATATTTCACACATCCTTCTTGAGGAAAGTAAACGGCTACCCAGTGGGTTCCTGTCGTCCGTGTTAATGACATAAGCTTGATGGTTTTGAGGTTTGCGATGAGGGAGTTCATCTTTAGCACAGACGACAGGATTCCAAGAAGCAGTGTACGAACTGTGTTTCAAAAGGTAATAAAGTTCTCAGGTATCCATTTTTTGTTTTTTTCTTAAGTCATCAATTCGATCCTGACTTTCTGCTTGAAAATGTCCGATAAGTAACCGTTTTCTTCGCCTTGTCTCCCAACTCTAATCCAACAGAGCTTCGATGCGATGGATCTCTTGAGTTGTTAATGGAGGACAATAATGTTCACGCAAGCCTTTATACCACTGTTGTAACACGTCTTCTTCCGAAATGAGACTCCAAGCTTCGTCCAGATATTCGTCCAATTTTTCTTCTTGACTCAGCATTAGGCATTTATCGTGTTGAATTTGACTGGGATGATCGTTATGACATCCATAGCAATCTTTCTTGATCAATTCCTTAATTTTTTTTTCTGTCAAGACTATAGCATAACAGGAAACTATATGTGATTCTTGTTCTGGCCATCTAGACTTCATCATGATGATATCTTCGTCTTTGTCTTGGGGTTCTCCTTCCTCAGGATCTTCACATTCCATGTCCAAAGAATCCCTACTATATAAACATTGATAAAAGTCTTCCATGACTTCTAATAGTGTAGAATGACTTCTCTTAAACTGTTGGTTTATATCGTATTGTCGAATTCAGCATACAGGAGGACGTTCACCGTATTATCTGCGCGTAGATTTTCTGCAAACTGAAATTCCACACGCATCTGGCCGGATTTTATAGGGTGAAAATGTCCCTCCTCGCTGTCTTGACTTACAATTCGTTAGAGAACCGTTTTCGAAAATGGAGTTTCACTGTAACTTTCCCTTTGGAGAAGGGAATATTTTGTCCCAGATCTCCTTTTATAGCAATGTTGACAGTGTCTAAATACGACTTACTGACGGGTAAATAGTGAGGATGTACAAATTCACGGTGTACGTGATAGGTGTTTGCACCTTCCTGGTCATTGTTTGTGGTACTATCCACTTTGAAAGGAATGACACGCAGTAAAGGCACAGAGGTGTGTCCCACCACGTTGTACTCCACCACATCGGAATACACAAAGATCAAATTAAGTCCTTGGTTCAGTTCTACCGGGTTTCCAAAAGCTCTGTAAAAATCCATATTACTTTTGATCTTGGGGCTAATATTGTTTGCGACCATTTCTGCATGTCCACCCAAAATTTCAAACAAACTACCATTGAACCTGAGGGACAATGTGTCCGTATCTTGAAATTTGATCACGAGACGATGAGCCACTTTATGGTAGTCAATCTTCACACTTTTTTTGGCTCTGTTCAGTGCTTTGCCAAAGGCTAAGTTGAACCTGTCCGCAATAGTGTCCACCAAATGTTCACCACTAAAATAATGACCTGAAGGAATTTTCAAGGTGTAGATAATGAAGGCTGGATTGCTGGCTGCTCTTGTGTCCCCTAAAAACCCGATTTTGTTGATTTCTTCCTCCAATTGGGCATTCAGGATTTCCACCTCGAAAGTGTTTTGCTTTTCGGTGATGTTTTTGATTTGTGTTGGGTGAATGATTTCCACTAAAGCCACTTCCCAATGGGCTTCGTGATCTAACTGGATGGTCTGAGGTAATTTGACCGTGTAACAGCACAACGTGTTGTTGGGAAACACCTCCATGGAACTGTCACTGGGTAAGGTTAAGTAAAATTGGTTGTTATTGCTCATAATTCCAGAGTTTTGTGGCTCTCCGAGGCGATACTGGAAGTCAGAGGAGTGTCTCCGCCCAAAATGGATTTGTTGTTGGAGTGGTGGCTGGCACTGACACTGGACACAAGGTTCCCGTGGTTCTCGTTCGAGGAGAATTTCAGGGAGGGATTAGGAAGCAGGTAACCGATGTAACTGCTCAATACAATGGTCCACAATTGTTTGTCTCCTTGTTGCAAACTGAAATTGGCGATGGCTGCCCCGATGACACAATACACCACGAAGATTTGGCAGATAAAGACGATTTGCGTTTTAGGCACACGTTCTCTATACCTCACCCACAAGGGTTGTTTTCGTAAATCTTGCAGAGAAGAATTGGGTGAAGGAGTGATCGCAGTAGCTGAATCTGTGTGAAAGGGCATGATGGTCACCTCTTTTTATAGTCGATGACGTGCGAAACGTCGATCCAAGAATCAAAACTGGGTGGATATCCTTTCCAACGTACTTTGACTTCTTTGACACGTCGTTTGCCCACTTTACGGTTTCTGCCAGTTAGCACTCCACTCACCTCGAGAACACAAATAACATCTAGTCAACAGCCGACTATACCTAACAAACCACCCGTCCCGGAAAGAGTGGTGGCAAAACAAAGGGCCAATTATGTTAGACAAACGGTATGGCAAACTCAGATGCAATTATCGGAGGAACTACGTTCTTTTCTCACTCCGATACTACAGGCAATCTCAGCTGAAATAACAACCACAACAACAATAACAGCGACAGACACCATAGCAGCGGATTTGAAACTATCTACCTCAACTGAAGAATTAGTATCAGAACCAGAAAAGGAAATTGAGGCGATTGAGGAGGAGGAGGGGGACGCTCACCCTCGTTGAAAAGTACACCGAAATGGGGCTAGATCAAGCATTGTATGACGTCAACATAGCAGGGCAGTTTATTAGAGCCATACAATACGTTGCCTACAGATCTCTAGACACCTTTAAACCAAGTCCTTCTCAAAGGGGATTAGGGGTCAGAGTTCTTCCCCAATTCTGCAGACAAACCTACACTGGATACCCCCTCAGTCAACTGGTAGAAGCCGCTGCTTACATTACCGCCCATCATGACTACGCATTTCCTGATATCAAGAATCATGAGACTAGGAGTGCGGGAAAGAACGTGAAAGCAAAAGAGAGACGTGTTACCTTCTAACAGAAAAAACAGACTTTTTTTTAGGGCTCCAAAAGATTGCTTTTTATTAAATAGGGAACCATATTTGGCTTGGTATCCCTCCTTGACTAAACTATTCTCGAAACAAACTTGACCCATTGGAACACTGCAACAAACTTAACTTTTTAAACCTAACAGTGACCAAACTGGTATATGTCGCTTAGACATAATAATTTAAAAAAGATCAGTATGGCTATTTTTATGTACACTAAGTACTAATATTAGACAGATATGTTAGGAAATTTAACAGACTCGTTAGATTTGAACTAATTGCACAGGTGGTTAACACATTATTGGTACTTATTATTGTCGATTAGCAAAAAACGGGACTTGATTTGAAATAAGTACGGGCTAGCGTTTTGGTGAGTACTTAACATCCATGGCTGTCTTGCTGAGCACCTTTTTTCCTCCTTTACCACGCTCGGACAGAAAAAATGAGTGTGTGATGAGACAATTCCCACTCATGTGTAAAGCCTTTCAGTCAGGTTGTTAAGGACTAGTTAGTCCTACACCTGAGTGGCTAAATTTAAAAATAGTCTGTGAGTACATAAAAGCCTGGGGGATGAGGCTCTCTTTCCTTCCCCAGGAGCAATTAAAAATCACGCGGTGCGTTATTAAACCAGGGATACATGCTCCATTAGAGCGAAAATCACTTTAATTCAAGTAAGCAAGCAAGCAAGTTCGGGTACCGTCTCTAGCACTCTTGATGACACCAACTGTCTGGGTTATTTTCTTTCTTGCAAGCCCCTATGTTCCACTTCTGTTTGTGATAATAACTTGTGATACTTCACATTTCCTAAAGTGGAAATCTTTACAAGCCGTACAAAATACAAAACTTATATGACTTTGGCTTTTGACACTTGCACAGACTCTTCACTTTATAAGTGTCACGAGAAAATTGTGTATCCAAGTTTTACCATTTTCAAAAACACGCACACACTTGCAGCTTGACCAGAAATATGTACATCTTGTTTTGTGGATAAGTCACAGACAAGTCCAAGCATATATAGGTGGTTATGAACGTTAGGAATATCCCATCATTTTTTCAGAAATATCAAAGCTTGTATGTGCATTTTCCCTTTTCCACTCTATATTAGTGCTTAGATTTGTTCCAAAAAAACAAAAGAAAAAAAGAAACGAAATAATTTTGAAGAAAAAAAACCAACTGAATTTTGAATTCAGGTTTCCCTCTGTTTATAATTTTTTTCAAGTTGATGGTGCATGGCAGAGTACATTCGCCTACCTTTCCAAAGTGAGAGGCATTTCTTCACATGTCATTGCCTTTGTTAAATTCGGTTTCATTGGTTAGTTATCGTTAATCTTTAATTTTTTGATGCATTTCTTTTTGATAGAAGATTTAAGGCTTTCTAGTGTTGTAACGGTATTTATGGTGTTTAGTCTGTTGATGAAATTATCTATAGCAAAGTGCTTAAGATTTTTCAGCTTTTTTTATTATTTCAAGCCCTACAAAAGGAGACCAAGTTTGTCTTCAAAGACGATTGAAACTCTAAATTACACGGGCGTGAAGGAAAAAACATCGTTGTGTTTAATCTAATCATGCTTGCCGTATCTCTTTGTGTTTTAGAGGTCATATTTCTTCTTAAGTAAATACACGCATCAATAGAGAGACAGGTTGGGTCATCACCCTTGAGTTTCACTGTACTTTCGGTTCTTTACTTCATACAAACCCCAAATTTATTAGTTTGAAAAAAAAAAGATAACATGCCACTCAATACTGTAACACGTCTGTTCTGACTCTACCGATGTGAGTGTGAGTGTTTATGTCGAAATGTTTAAGTGAGATATAAAAAAATGGCCAGCTTGAAAACGCGAACCAATACTGTGACGCTCAGTATTTTGATGTGGTAAGAGGAAATGGTACAACACACACACACACACAAAGAGGGCTTGTAAGTTCATATTTCAGTGTCTGCACTGTAATGGTAACAACGCAAGAACATAGGGATTATTATGCCACACAGTCCTAGAACAAAACAATGCATCACCCGTTGTAAGCCATTTCATTGGCTATACTTATTTTCTTACCGCGTTCGCTTCGAATTGACTTGAGTAGCTATTCAGACAGTGACGAGAATGGTCATGCTTTACTGGGTCTATCCTATAGGCGATTTATATAAAAAAAAAATTTAAAAATTAAACTAATGCACGAACAATCGTACCATGGGCGATCCCATGGAAATTGTGTCCGTCTTATTGCAAAATACATCAACATTTAATTTAACCGTGCAGATCGCTAGAACAAACCTCTGATAATACACATTTTGAAAAGTGTTGTGTGACACGGATCGCCATTGTCGTTTGGTGTCTGCTTTATTCTTCGAAAAGAGATCGTTTCGTCTTGACTATAAAAATTTAATTTGACTAAGTTTTACTCACTACTTGAACTCATACATTTACGTTGTAGGTGTAAGCCGTCGTTCTCAGTTTTCTGGAAGTTCGTTTTTGCGTTTCTCAGATGTGATACTATTTTTTATGGACCGAACGAAATTTCTTTTGTCGTGAATCAGGACTCGTGGTTTTGTGGCATAATTGGAGAGCATTGATTAAAGCCCAGTTATGTCGTCTTCGAAATCGCTGACACGGATTTGAACTAACACTTCATGTTTTGTGTGAGGCGATACGGTACATCATTGCCTTTTACTTCATCAATGAAATCGTTTCATCTTATTGCAAAATTACATTTGACTAGGTTACATACGCGGCAGGTCTCTGTATATAAGGAGAGTGTCTTAGCGTCAGAGTATTCATTCCGCTCTCAAACGATCAAGAAGATGGAAGAGTCAGCACAGATCGACCTGCTGGTCAAATATTTGCTAAAAGTCATACGAAAGCATAATTCACATGCGAAAGTGGCAACAAAACTTACTCTTTTGGTCGTTGATTTGATGAGAGTCAAACGAAAGTGTGTAAGTGCTAATGAAGTTTGCTATATCTGCAAAGGTAAATGGGTATTTGTCTCCAGAATACCTGCTTCGTCTAAGAAAGAGAGACAAAAGTCAAGATACCTAATATCGTTGTCAGGAGAAAGGACACTGGAATTCAGAGTGCCCTACGAGAAAAGAGAAGAAACAAAAACAAGACGAAACAGAGAAGAGGGATTCAGAAGAAGAAGAAATTGAAGATGATGAAGAACTTGTGCCAGTAAAGACATGGAAATGGAAAAATTGACAATGTGAGCCGATGCGTTGGCCCTGATGTGAAATTTCATACTACCTTCTAAAAGAGAATAGACCAGAAAGAAAACGTAAGGGTCTCTTGGTCTTGACATTGTATAATAAGGATGGCGTGTTTTGGTTTTTTACTCACACTTTATGAAATTGTGCTCTTTCACCTCTCTCTATCCCTCTGGATCATGTTTTAGTTAGAATTGAAATGGAAGGATGTTTTCCTTCACGCACGCTCTTTAGGCATGAAAGTCGGTAAACAATAGTCAGTCTATTCATCCATCATTTTGTGTCTTGATGTTTCCTAAATCACACACTGATGCCATAAAATAACGGGTTAAATGGGTTTTGTAGTGTTGGGAGTGGGGGTGGGGAGGGGTGGGGTGTAGGTGTTTGGCAGAGTTGGTCATTGCAGGTGAGGTCTTAGGTGCTTTCAAAAAACTTTTTCTTCTTCACTCTGTGTTGATAGTATATTTGGGGTTTGTATGCGTTCGCGTACGTTTGTGTGCATAGTTTATTTGGGGTTTGCATTATCTCCCTTCTGTGTTGATAGTATATTTGGGGTTTGCTTTTTCCTCTTCCCTCTGTGTGTGTGTGTGTGTGTGTGTGTGTGTGTGTGTGCGTGTGTGTGTGTGTGTGAGTGTGTCTGCGCGCGTATGTTGTGTGTGTGTGTGTATTGGTCTCTGTTTGTCCCTATAAAACTCACTTTATCCCTATCAGATACACTCTACCTACCTACCTACAGTAGCGCGTATTCAAGTCAGCCACTTGCAACACTGTTGTCATTTATCCCCTAGTGTTCAGTACAGTGACGTCACTGACGGTGGAAATTTTGAGACTATAAATATCGACTTGGGGATTTCCACATTTTGTAGCTATACATATATACTAGAATTCATAAATAGGAACGTCACTCAAGCTGAAGCTATAAAAAGATAGTGGGATTTTCCAAAGGAAAAACCCACAAGTTGGAGCTATAAATAGATAGTGGGATTTCATAGGAATTTCAGCTGATTATAGATACATAGGTATTTATCCACGATCGTCACAGAAGTTGATATTGTAAGTAGTTACTAATTTTATCCATTTTAGTCTAAACCATTGTAACTTAATTTTCGGGGATATGTTTATTTTCCTTTAAATTCTGGGACAATTTCGTCATTTTAGCGTTACTTTTAGTCACATCCATTTTGTCGTTGAGTATTTCCTTGATTATAGCTATTTATAGCATCATTACAATTATGCAAATTTTTGAACACCCCAGCAAGATTTCAGGTCTTGGTAATGCTTTATATATAAATCTCACGCTTGTACTAGTGTATGTATGTCTCTGTCTCTGTTGTGTTTGACCCTCTACCATCATTGTCCCTAGACAATCCCACCATGCTCAATTTCTCTTGACGCTAGACAGTCCCACGATTTTTCTCCATATTCAATTCCCCTTGACGCTTGACAGTCCCACGATTTATTCCCATGTTAAATTCCCCTTGAGGCTAGATTGTCCCACGATATTTCTCCATGTTAAATTTCCCTTGAGGCTAGAGTGTCCCACGATTTTTCTCCATGTTAAATTTCCATTGAGGCTAGAGTGTCCCAGGGGTCTCTGTAATGCTAATTCCCATTGAGGCTAGGGTATCCCCATTTACTACTTATGTGTGCTTGTACGCTGATGTGTTTGTAACAAATTCTGAGTGCATGAAAAGGAACGTAAGTATTGTGTGTGGTGACATGATGGATATTAAATACAATTAATGTAATTATAAAATGCAACCCACTTCCCTATTCTAGGTAGAATGGTGTATTCTGCAGTAAATCTGCGAATATAATCTACCCTGGCACGTCCAGTTGCATGTAATATAGCATGTTGAACATTTTATATAAGTACATGAACTACCTTGTTTCCTTTTATGCATATATGTAAATGTTTAAGTATATTCAAACAGATGTCTTTGTTTATGACACTAATTTATGTATCCATCCGGATTTCAATAGTCTTCGCTAAAATCAGAGTAGTATCGAACTTTAAGTGCACACGACGATGACCTCTTATTGTATTAAAATAATATGTGGATTACTTATGTCACACTGCATTTCAAATGCGTCCGTTGTAATGGTATACATATAACACGGAAGCTGGTCTTACATTTTTAAACCGGACCGTCCGTTTTTGATCTGGCCTGCCTCTATCTTAACATAATTATTTATTTTAGTATTTTCAAGATCAGTTGTGCTAGATTATGATAATTTCATGACGGATTGTACTGGATTGTTGCAGATTTAAATGATTGTGGTATAGTGTTGTAAATCATGACGACTTGTATGTATGCGCCCGTGCGTGCGTGCGTATGGATGCATGCATACGTGCGTGCGTGGGTGCATGCTTGTATGTATGTATTTATGTATGTATGTATGTATGTATGTATGTTTTTTTATAGAAAATAGTCACTACCCTCAAAATTATTGGATGTGTGATGTCATGATGGATAGCAAATTAAAAGATGATGTGCTAGCCACTTACCGTTATGTGTGTAATGATAGGTTCGATAGTATGCGCTACACCCTCTTCATTTCATATGTGCAATTGCATATTGATAGTAAATGTAAGTGCATGAGCCACCTCACATCCATATGTAGTAATGATGGTTATATTAAATCTAATTATAACTAGTTCTCTTAGAGCCCATATGACTTGTGTGCGAGAGAATGTATATTCAATATAAAACTGTAATACCCCACATTCCCTTTACATGTGTAATGCTTGTTTGGAAAATAACTATACGAATATGAGTTGTCTCAATCAGTTTTTATGCGTGTAATGGATTATATGTGTTTATGTAGACATGACAACTCTTACGCCTCTTGCATTCTGCTTTTCCAAACTGTTCTGTAACTAATGAATATGTGGAAATTGCTTAATTATTTTCTTTAACATGTGTAACATGTGTAACATTTTACTACTTACTGTAAATGTTATGTTTGAACCGTATCGTTTACTTGCCATTTTGTATGAATGAAATTTTTATTCCCTATTTCGATGTTTGCTACTATCTAAGATAATTTTTTACGCAGGTCAGCGTGACTTTTTCTGATTTTTAGAAGAAACAATAATTATTTTAAGTCTATATTTTACAAGATTTGTTGCTATATTGTTGTTTTTGTTTATAACTAATATCTGTTTAAATTTGATTTTCAATATTTCTATTTTGTTTTAGAAATTATAGTACAGTTTTAATTGTTTTTGTTATAGATTTGTTGTTTTTGCTACAGTGTGTGCTTTTCATTTTAACTCAGAAAATTGCTTAAAATTCATTTTTGATTTTTAAATTTTGTAAACATATTGTTGATTTCGGACTCTTTCAAGCCATAGTTTAAATTGTTACTTGAAGCTTTCGTAAGCCTTTTATTAATTATAAAAGTATTATTGTAACGAGGCACAATAGGATATATATATATATATATATATATATATATATATATATATATATATATATATATATATATATATATATATACTAATGTTACAAAATGTGTGCCTCTGATTATTTCTAAATTACCGTTTTATTTTCTAATGGTCTGTTGTTTCCTAATATTTTATAATTTTTATTTCAAAATGTTTCGAGTGCTATCATGTTAGTTTGCTATTTATTAATTTTTTGATTAAGCTGTAAACTGAATTGGAAGCTGTGCACGTTTCTTTTTTTGTTTGCATATGTGAGGAAAATGTTTGGAAAGTTTTGCAATTCTTCAATATATTTATAGCTTGTTGTTGAATTGTTTTAATTAATGAAATAGTTTAATCATTCTTTTTAAAATGTTTTTAATATTAGCTGTTAGCTTCCTATGTTTTGTATTGCTTGTACTCGCAGCCATTTTGCTATGATAAACGTTTTTAATATCTACGTAATTTTGGTTCCACTCTCATAATTTTAGTAGTCTATACCCTTTTTAAAAATACTATTTATGAATTTTATAGTTTCTGCTAAATTTCATTTCAGTTTCGGACTTTTTTG
This sequence comes from Sinohyriopsis cumingii, assembly GCA_028554795.2. Classification (NCBI taxonomy): domain Eukaryota; kingdom Metazoa; phylum Mollusca; class Bivalvia; order Unionida; family Unionidae; genus Sinohyriopsis; species Sinohyriopsis cumingii. Next base: position 129,480,658 of record CM068824.1, read on the forward strand.
TCAAGGCTATTTGGTACTAGAGCAATCTGGACCGTCTTTCCTACCCTCAAAACTCGTAAACAATTTCGTAATTGTAATATCACATTTAATCTTTTGCCATATTAATATAATATTTATAGACTTTTTAGACTTAGCTAAGTCTGATGTCAGTTATGGAGTTACAAGTTCTATTTAGTTACCGCAACGGTGGCCTAGTGGTTAGAGCGTCCGCTTTGGATGCAGTAGGTCGTGCATTCGATCCTGGCCTAGGCATACCAAAGACTTATAAAAAACGGTACAGCTCCCTCGCATGGCGCTCAGCATTAAGAGGTCAGTGGTAGGACTGATCGGCCAGGTGTCACGATAATGCGACTGGGTAGGACTACGTGTCTGCTACATGATGCCCCAGTGCTAGATATCACTATAAACTGCCATACTGTATACCTCGTAGCGATATGACTGAAACATTGTTAAAGATACGTTTAAAGTCCAAATTGCACACACACACAAACACACACACACACACACACACACACATGCGCTATTTAGGTAAGACCGTACTTTTCAATATATATTCTTTACAATTAAAGTTTAAAACCCATTGCTCTAACATTTTCGGAAACTTAGAATTACATTTAATTCCCGCAATTTTAATAATATATTATTGCTTTTTTTAAGTGTACATTTAAATTTTGAGTCCGTATCACACTTGTATTTTTAGTTTTAGTCCGAGTCATTATTCTCATTTTGTTGCCCAATTTTTTTAATATTTACGTTGATTGCATGAGCAAATTTAACACTTTTTAATAATTGTACTTAAAATAAAATATATTTTATCATTATATGATTAAATGATCATGGTTGGGTATTTCTCGATGTGTAAATTTTACCTAATTACTGACAAAGTAAATAAAGTCCGAAGGACTTTATGTAAAGCTTGTGAGTGATTAGGTAAAATTTACACATCGATAAATACCCAATCATGATCATTAAATCCTTATAATTCCAATTTACTTCCTTTCTAACATCATATCAGCAGATTTAACCAATAAAACATTCACTTTTATGTACATCAAAGTTGTCTTTCATTTGCCTCTTAACTGTAGTATAATACATGGCCCTATCTTCGCTAGCCTAGTTTCCTCGATCCTTTATACAGTGATACAGGGTAGAATGTCATTGTGAGTCATGCTAGTGATATACTGTTATGATCAATATTTTCATATATAAAAAATGATTGCTGCGGTTAAACTAGGAATATTTCTTCCTTTTTGTTTTTGAAAATTATGTTTGCGTATGGCACGGGTTGTTATCGCAACGTCGTTGTTACTTTCTACGCATTTGGAATTTTCAAAATCAAAATCGTGTCTATTTTTAGTGACATCCCTTGGTTGACATATGACTCTGACCTTTAATAATCACTGCTGTAACATGTTGTCGAGGTGAATGCAATAATTTCTGAAGATTGGTTTCTAAAGCCTGCCATATGCCTTCCTCGGCAAAAGGGGTCAGTGTTGGAGTGCAGGAAGGTCTGTGCAATTACATTGTTTTAACTTATAATGGTCGATTTTAAGCGGTGGCTTATCATTTTTGATCGGAAATCACAGGAGTGGTTGGGTGGGCGCTTGTTGCTATTATTAATAGGGTGTAAGGCGGTGCTATAGATAAAACTTCACATCAAATGATCTGGAAATAGGGGACCAACAGTAGTCCGCAGAATGTATCGATGTGTAAAAAAATTCCAGATAAGTATCACGAGACCGTTTACATCCAATCAAAGCGTAGAAAACGCAGTCTCTTTATAAAAATTGGAATTATTTCCAGGACGTTACCGGGATACTTCTATTGCTAAAAGGCTCTTTCTTCGTTAACATAATATAATTACTATATCCATTGTGAACTACACGTGAGCGTTCCATGCTATGTGAGCCGTAACAGCCAACGCTGGGTAGATAATTGTAAAACATACACTGGCTCTATCCTGTCTATATTTCGCTTCGAACACATTCTTTGGATCACAGTAAGTCTCCATTGGTGCATATGTGTGTATTATATATATATATATATATATATATATATATATATATATATATATATATATATATATATATATGCACGTATGTATGTATGTATGCTTGATAGATAGATATATGTAGTGCACATATTACAAAATCACACCATATTTGTTTTTCGATTGCAAACTATGTTTGGATAGATTCCTAAATGAGATCACATACACGAAAATACAATCACATGCACAGGAGCTATTGCACTAGACGTAAATCATCCACCACATCCAACATAACCTGTTTAAATTTCTCATCATCTGCAAACTGAGCCGACTGGATATAACCCCAACCCAGTTATACTGAAATTGTTTAGGTAGTATGCTGCGGTATCTAATGGCAAACCACTTGTGACATATTCATGTGAGTTACGTGATAAATAAATAAATTTGACTACATCAATATAGTGTGTGTGGTTACGCTATTTAATGTAGCTTTAAAAGTTATGTTCATATCGTTACGATGTATGAAGTGTGGCTGTTTATAGTGATGTCTAGCACTGAGGTATCATGCCCCAAATTTGTAGTATATGTCCAATCCAGTCGCATTATCCTGACACCATGCAGACAGTCCTAATACTAGCCTTCTATTTCTAAGCGCCAAGCTAGGCAGCTGCTTGTATATTTTAATAGAGGTTTGCATGACTCAGCACTGGTTCGAACCGGCGACCTCCCGCATTCGAGGCGGAAACTCTAACTACTTACGATGCAGGAGCGGTTCTACACTATGAAGTTTAATTTCTAAAAGAAAATACTTGTCCTTATCTCAGAAATGTACCCCAATAACGTTTAAAAAGATAACTGACTAAAATTACAAATCTTTGGTTCAACGCAGTTACTCATCGTTAGAAATCGCAATGCATCGAGTTCATAGCTGATTGGAAGTTTGTATTATGGATTTCACTCCAGAATATGGTATTCATTCATGTGGCATATAAGAACTCAAGGTCTAATTTGGGCGTAGAGTTGTAATAAGCTAAGGTAGCATACGTCCACTTCAAGACAGCGAAAAGAAAGTAAGTCTGACCACAATACTTTGTTTCCGCACATTGCAAGGACCTCCGAACAACATTGAATCTTAGTGTCGTTTTATGTGATAATAGCAAACATATACTCATTCTAAGAACCTCACATTCACCATCATCTTTTTTTCACAGTTATATGATGTTTCCGTGCTTCGCACTGGAATGAGTTATCAGTACTTATTTCTGAGCAGCAGACTGATATTTCGTTCAAAGTGCTACGTGTAAGGATCCAGGATGATCCAGACATATTATACACATAATTATTTCTACATGAAATTATTAAACACTTGCACGTGTTAATACCCTGATAACTTTTTATGTTAATTGTAGTTTTTACGAACCTCATGCTACCACGAAGTCTAGTGAATGCTATTTTGTTTGAGAAGTCTCACTACAACCCCTATTCCACAGAATCAAAGTCTATATATATATATATATATATATATATATATATATATATATATATATATATATATATATCTTGATCAATATAAATATAAGTTACGTATATAATATGTTCTTTCTCATTAGCACATTAACTCCGAGAAAATTAAATCGTTCGGCATGGAAATATTAAATCAACATTAACCATATCCGAAACTTGTAATAATTTCACAATAAATACAGATAAACTTAAATTATATTACCATTTCCCTTTCAATATTTCAATGTACGTTGATCATGCTTTGTCACCTACGCACTAATTTGTTGACTGATATGCAGATATTATATGTAGATACGTGTGTATTATTATTACTTGCTTATAATTCCCTCATTCCAATCTAATGAAAAATAGCGCAGCATCTTGACATGTTAGATAATGAAATTATACCGTCTGTGTGAGTATACAGGAAACTGAACAAAATACGACACAAATGATAAATCCTGTTTTCAAGAGGATAAGCTTAACCTGTCACATCAAATACGTTTTTTTTATTGATTTGGTTACTTGTTAGATGGTTCATGTTCAACAATTGTATGATTACTCTTTTGTCGTGAAGGAGGGAGTACATTAAATGGAGCAGCGACAAACGTATAACAGGTGACAATGCCTGGTCTTGGTAAGAAATGTAGCAGTTTATAGTGATGGTCATCACTGGGGCATCATGCAGCAGACATGTAGCCCCACCCATTCACATCATGCTGATGCGACGTGGACCAGTCTTAACAATAACCTCTTAATGCTGAGCGCCAAGCGAGACAGCTGTTAGTACCATTTGTGTAAGTCTTTTATATGACTCGACCGGGGATCCAATCCACGATCTTCCGCATGCTAGGCGCATAATACGTTTAAACATACATGCATACATACATACATACATACATACATATGAACGCCCTCACGCACGCACGCACACACACACACATACATACATACACACATACATATATACATACATGGATTGAGTGATGAATGACTGGGTGAGTTTGTCTCTAGCCTTGTGACCGATTTAATAAACGTTTGCAAAAAGATGGAAGTTTATCTTCAGTTCTTATATTTCGTTACTCACATTCTAAATTCAAAGCAGTTTTTTCTATGAAGCAGGGACAGAGAAAACATCCAAGATGTTACACTTGGTCATGTTCACCTCAGCAGGTACGTATATATTGATGAATGTGTACACGTATTCTTGTATTAAATGGTTTGCATCTATATATAACTCTCTCTCTCTCTCTCTCTCTCCCTCTCTCTCTCTCTCTCTCTCTCTCTCTCTCTCTCTCTCTCTCTATATATATATATATATATATATTGTATTTTTCCAAGTCGACTCCCTTCCGCACTTGTCGGCAAATTTCTAACGTGACATAGATAAGACATAAGAATGACACAACAATTCCAAGTGACTCATCGTCACCATGCAGTTTTGATACAGAAAATCGATGGCATTCTTAAATAGCATTTGAACCAGTCTATTTTGTTTAGATACATATATTGATGATGGCCACAAAGTCACGTAAATTCGATTCGATTCCGACATCATAGCTGCTCGAGTGCTTAGATTACATAGTACCTTCACACAACGTTATGAATTCTTCTCTCTCATCCGGAGAATTCTCATCACTATTCAAAACTGGCATTGAAAATCTTTGTTGAAGAAATAGAGAATCACCCTCGCGATTTGAAGAACTAACGTACTGTTTCAACCTCTCATTAATTTAAAAAATCGTAGAAAAAATGTTTCATCACAACTTCAATCTCATCTGAATTCAAAACGTCTCTTATCAATGTACAGTACTGTTAATTCCATTCTGTATACTCAGCTGCACTTAGGTGTAATATATCAATAAAACAGTGTCTACCTAACTGTACCCTAATGACAATGAACTGTATTAATCAAGCTGCCCAGCATTTCGGATGTAAAGTCATTGATAACATGAAACAAGGTGCAGACAAACGATGATAAAAACAGAATTCATCCCGATCACCACACAAAGACTTACAAATGCATATCCTTTACGTTAAAAGTATATTTTATTTTAGGTATCAACAATGCAAACATTACATTTTTAGAGTCAGTACAAAACCCACGTCTCACTCTCGACAGTATGTTTTCATTACACCAACATGCAATGAGCATTTAGAATGCAACGTATCTGAAGCTGCGAAGCATAAGGTCCATGTGCTAATTTCTTTCGTGTGATGCCTAATAAAACACATGTGTCTTCCTTAGTACTTTCAATCATGGATTATTTATAATTCACTTATATCTGGTTTGTCTCGGTATCTATTTTAGAAGCTTAAAACCGTCAAAATCTCGGCTGATTGGATCATCCTATAAGTACCAAGAACTGAACACCTCCCCATTCACATTAACTTTCACCGGTTACCTGTCTAATTCAAACTCAAAATCTTTGAAAGATGCTACGGTTTGATGACTGGTTCCAGGCTAATATCACCATCTGACCTCACCCATGTTTTGCATCCCATTCAGAAACTTATCTTCCTCTGCGGACACTCTTATTCTCATTATTCCCACTGTTTAAAAGCAGGCGTTGTGTGTTATTGCATTTCTACAGGGAAAGGAGATGCATTGGAAAGGAAACTGTAGATTAGACAAATTATAGCAAATATCCACAATGGTGTTTACAAAAAGCAGTAAATAGTGTTAATGTTCCTTGCTGACCTAGTTTGTTACTAATGGAATATCGTTGCCTTGTGCATCTCAGCGAAAGGTACACTGTTACGTATATCTGATTTAATTCATGTCTATTTTGAATTTAATTGTTTGTCAGTTTTACATTTTTTTATTATCTTATGTGCTATTATAATGTAAATGTATTCACTAGAGATGCTACTTTTCAGAAAATTGTTTGACCTTGACAGTTGGTTTATAAACATCAGGTATTGATCTAAATTCTGACATTGTTTCAGAACTTGCAGTACTTTCATAAACAAGTTCTATTTTATTTTAAAAATGATTGGTTGTTTTCAAGGTCATTTAAGATGTAAACAATGTTTTAATATTTTATTTCATGGAGTAAAAATGATTGGTTTTCATCAGGGTCATTTTTGGTGATCTCCCCCACCCCTTACTATTTCGCAATTACGGTTTTTCCATTACGCGCATTTGTTAGTTTTAATAGAGATGCTTTGATAGAGATTTCTCAGTTTTTGGCGTTTTACAATGATGTAAAGTTATTTTGTTGTAGCCAAATTTATAGTTCTTATATTCTTGAAATCAGTTGGATTTCAAAATGATTATTTTTTTTTCTCTAGAAATATTTTGAGCAGTGCTCATACATAAATTTTGGAAAGACATTGCTTACAAATTTAGTTTGGATTTCCAACACCGGAGTGCCATTATCTGCAAGGAATTGTATATAAACACAGTACTGACTACAGCATACGTCATCGTCATCCATCTTAGATTTTCTATTGGGATTCAAACTTGAAATTATTAGAACGTTGATTACTAAGACTTTTGCAATTTAATTCCTTGATTATTCTTAGATTATTTTTTGGATTTGATTCTTGAAACCGTAATTTATTCTCCTTTTGTCATTTTTTCAGAATTTTTCAAGGAAAAAATAAATATTTTATTAAACGGTAATGGAGAGGGCCAATACATTCTCCGATGTGACATGTATGTACGTAATGGGAACACGTGCATATTTACAATTTGATAAGTAAAATATATCATCCAGGAAGTTTCAGTCTGTCTGTGCTAAATGATTTCTAAATCGAACGAAGCAAATAAACTTTATTCTCGTGTAAGCTTAGTTCTCACATAATTTAATAAAGTAGACAGAACTTAAAAAATAGAAATGGCGAGTTCTTCTAAAATAATAGCATGTATTGATTTATATTTACTCATACGTGAAGAAACGTTTCCTGTCCTTCTCTTTGACATTGACATATTGGTGCAATGCCGGTGATCTACTCGTCTATGAGTACAATACTCATCGTTTTGCCATCTGAATTCCCCTTTAACAGCAAAGTACACCATGTCTTAAAAGACATACTTGACTATAACGGAAAAGAGAGAGAGAGAGAGAGAGAGAGAGAGAGAGAGAGAGAGAGAAAGAGAGAGAGAGAGAATACACATCTCAAAGCTAGCCTATTAAAAACCATCCTTTGATGACATCTTTCAAGGGTATATTCTACAATATAATCGGCTGTCAAACAGCCTGCAGCCCATGTTTCGAAGTAGGTACCACGTGCACGTCATCTAGCAGGCAAACAAATCCTGGTATTTATGATTCACCAAATGCCAATATGAGTTGTTGGATGAAATATCTTCGGCCCTGGGAAAAGTACGTCTACTTTCCATTTGAGGAAAATACATTAGCGTTCGTAAAGAGTATAATGCAAGAATCACCGCGGACTGGGAAAACATGACTTTGCCCTACTATGGGCTTGGCATAAACATCTAAACTCACCGCCCATAAAAGAGGCCACTAAGGCAGGGCCATGGACGGCTCTCAGATACAACTCTTTGAGATAACACTAGACCATTAAAGTATTAGCATCTAAGCTTTGTATGTAAATTGGGAGAGGCTTTTGTTGTCATCAGATTTTATGGCTTTATGCAAGCCGGTGTAGGGCCTACAGCGTCTTAACGGCAGCGTTTAAACCGACGTTTGGAGCTCGGATTCAAACGCTATCCACGACAGTTGGGCGGGAAAGGACTTTGATGCCCCAAAACAGTTTTCATTGACTCTAGGACTATGAGACTATTTTTGAACTGTTTTGAATACATTCAGAGAGTTTCTGAATTATATCAGTCTGATGCGCCTTGATTGCTAGCACATCAAATTATAAAAGGCAAGTCAGCACATTATGTACTGTAATTCATTCAAAACACGCTATACGTTTGGTCTTGTGATAGAAGTTTTAGGACTATTTAGCATTTAATGCATAATACTTTACGTTCTTTGTACATTTTCACTGTGTCCTCCTGCAAAAAAAGTGCTTGTTGAAGTTTACTAAACTTGGTTGTTTCGGTCTTTTCATTACTAAGTATAAGCCCATACATTCATAACAATATACAGGGGGACAAATGAACCGATGTGCAAAGAGGGGAGCGGGGCTACTCCATAAGCAATGACAGCTTAAACACGTGACATAGTATTCTATGCCAGCTCTTAAATGTAACCCAGAACATAATTAGTAATGAGTGCGAGCTTATCTATTGGCCGAGACATGTATATGTGTGATGATTCAACATATATACGTGGATAACAAAGAAATTAATTTTGTAGTGACGCCTGGCCTAGTAATGTTTCCGATATAGAGTGTTCGTTAACTTTCTGTTAAATACCAGTTGCGATACGATTATATTCTTTGATCATGTTTGCAGTTTCCTACGTTCAGTAATATACCTTCGGTCAGTGGACCGCAAATAAAGCTCATGACTTTCTCCACCTCTCTCTCTCTCTCTGTGAATATATGCCGTTTATAATATGATTACACAAATATGACCTTCTGAACCTTTTCTTGTTCCAGACATAAGTACAAATTATATGGGTAAGAGCAGTGGGCAGATAAGGGACATATATATATATATATATATATATATATATATATATATATATATAACGAGATAGATAGATAAATAGACAGATAGATAGATAGAGGGAATTACAAATATACACTAAGCATAGTTATATCCCTGGATTCTACACGTGAATACTTGATAGCACTAGGCAGATTTTATATATAATACAAAGTAATAATATGATGCAAGTTAGACAAGTTTTAATGCGTATCCTACGGACACAAAACCAGGTTCGCGGGTCAAATACACCAATCACCTTTCCTGCACGCACCAGTCAATCTAACATAAGCACACATCACCAATAAAATGATTCTGCTGAGTCGGTGTTATATTCACACGTACATAGTATACTTGGATGGCGACCTAGTGATCAATTCTTATCAATATGTACTGTCATTATCGATTCGTATGAAAGAAATATGTATGATATTAGTATTGGTAATATATAGTAATTATGTCTTGTAGAATCAAGGGATAGCACATTTCATTATGCTTGGTGTATACTAATTTTTCACTATAACTGATCCTATATAACTTATTTGTATGAAATAAAAGTAGGTAAATGTATTCTTTTAGCACAGTCTGACAAACCTGTAATATCAATTTCATTTCAATTATGTTAACTATTTGCAGGAAAGTTTTGTACTATCGTGACAAAAAATGCTTTTAGTTTTCAACAGTTAAATGGAAGTAATATACATATATATAGGCAAATGTAGTTCTTCTTAAAGAATATGTTTGGGAATGGAAATTAACAAAATGTTCAAAAGTGAATGAATGAATAAATTAATGATTCAAATGTGCATTTGACAAAATAGTAAACGAAAAAAATATATCCACCTACCTGCAATATTCTCCTTGGAGTCCTGTTAATATTCTCCGTAGAATCCTATTTACTAATGAATTTTAAGAGACCGTATGATACAATAACCGTACTATAGGTTTAATCTGATAGACACCCCTTGAACCCACATGGTAAACTTCCTGGTTTGGCTTGTCATTCTGGGCTGACAGAAATATAATGCAGATAAAAATAATCGTACCAATCCGTGATAGTGTTTTCTTGTTATAATCTGTCTTCCTCATTTGCAGTAGAATGGGTTATCTGAGTTTGACATAAAGATATCCACACCGCGTTCCCGTTTGTAATTTCCCCGTTATATCCCTCTTTAGGAGGAATATATATCGCTCCGAATAAGATAGCGCGGTATCTAGGCATATTATAGAAGAGTACACGCCTTCCTTAACTCTAAACTAAACATGTGATGCATGGACGGATTGCAAAATGCTTGCCGTCTGTGGCGTTCTGTCGTATTGGGGTGGGGTTCTCCCAATATTATTTAATTAAATTAAATTGAAAGTTCCACCCTGGCTCGTTAGGTTAGAAAGTGAAATTAGTGATGATGCAGATTTACAGCTCTGAGCCCCCAGTCAGCAATGCCGATGGTTGAATTATAGAGAACACGAAGATGAAATTCAATCAATAACAATTTAATAAATGTGATAATTTAAAAACGATAACTTCCAATCACTCGTCTTTCCCTCGACCAAGTGACAGCCTAATTCATCCCGTGATTTACAGTGTGAGTTCGATTTTCCCCCTGTCCTTGCATCTACTCATCTATTTCTTCCCGCTGATTCTTCCTTCTTTCCGTTCCTCTGACTCCTTCTTTGTCTCTGTTTCCTCTCTACTATCTCCTCCTCCAACTTCGCTGCAGACTTCAACTTCTCCTTTCTTCTCCTTTCCCTCTCTATTATCTCCTCCAATTCCGCTCCCAGACTTCACTCCACCTTCTTCTCCTTCCATCCTTTCCTCTTTCTCTCTATCCGAGACAACGGGACCAAACTTTAACTGGTCTGTCCCTCAAAGCTTCCTGTGAAAAACCACAAGGCGTTAACAAATGTTTTATCGAACCTCACCTCACACTATAACGACAATTAACCATCAGATAGCTGTCACTGTTTCGGCCACGCATGCATACACATCGAAATTCCCACACACTTCTTCAGCGAATTGTTATACAGACATCAATACATTGCGTCACGTCAGTATATACACATATATATTTAATCTCATCGTACTACAATCTGACAAAATCAGACGCATGTCTGTACATTACAAATATTCAACAATGGCAAAATCTATAATCATATGAACATATGTGTTAGTCTACTATAAAATACCCACATAGTAAATTACAATATTAACTCTTACGACGGCTGGCAAGCTATATAATTCTTTACAAATATCAACTCATTTCTTCAAATATGCAAACATATTAACAAAACAAAGTAATTCTTCGTACTACGATTCTAGTACTAATAAAGTATACATACGACCTACAATTAAAATGCAGTCGCATTCCACAAAGACCGAACAAATATGTACTGACCTTTGAAGCTTTCTGTACTTAGAATTTCCCGCTCTAAGATTTTCCCGCCAATAACGAATGGCTATTCGGAGTTACGCTAACCTCTTCTCTGGGTAATTTCTCTCAGCGAACTAACTTTTGCCGGAAAACGCGGGGATATCATTCAACCCAAAATCAAGGTCTCCCCCCATCTCGATTCGGATTGGGTGGCGCTGTGCCCCTGTCCAATCGTCTTAGCGGCCAGTTCAACCTGTCTGTCTGTTTGCAAGGGAAAGAAGTTAGGACACTCCCACTTCTTCAGGCAATTTCTTTTGATCTTGGAAACATTTCGACACCTAGGTGATAATTGGCTGTCTGTGACTTTGCAACTCCGATGTCCGGTCCTTCGATTCTAGCCACAACAATCTTACGTAACGGATTAGTGCTAGCCTTCGGCAATGTTCGAGATCAAACAATGACCCGTCAGAATTACCTTGATTATACATGTTTCAAACTGGGCTACTCTGGGTCGGGGTAAACATGACACCCCCCCACGCTTGAGAATAAAATCGGGATTTTATTCCCTCAAAATTACTTCAAATGCAATGGCATTAATACACGAAATAAAGAACAAAATTATCGCGACACTACACACTGAGTCCAAACATGAATATATATATATATATATATATATATATATATATATATATATATATATATATATATATATATACACACACATAACGATCTATACCATTTCAGCGCTCCTGCTCATGAAATCGGCGCCTACGTTCTCAGTTCCTTTCACGTATCTGATCTGCATCTGGTACTGTTGTAAGAACAGCGACCATCGCATCAATCGTCCATTCGACAATTTCGCCTGCGCGAGATACGCGAGTGGTTGGTGGTCGGTCTCCAAGATGAACTTCCGCCCGTATAAGTACCGCTCGAACCGTGATATACCGAACACGATTCCGAGGCATTCTCTCTCGAATACGGAGTAATTCTTCTCGGCAGCTGACAACTTCCGACTGCCGTACGCGACAGGAAAAAGCGTCTCATCGTATTCCTGTAGTAGTACAGCTCCCAGTCCCCTGTCACATGCGTCGGTGCGAAGAACGAAGTCTTTTGCCAGATCCGGTAGACGGACAACTGTGTCAGATGTAAGTCTATCCTTCAGCGTTTGGAAAGCATGCTCACACGCATCTGTCCAAATAACCTTAGTCGGGGCACGTTTCTTGGTTAGGTCAGACAACGGTCCCGCATTCGCGCTGAAATTGGCCACATACCTCCGGTAATACCTGGCCAATCCAAGAAATGACCTCACCTCAGTTTTCGTGGTGGGCCGTGCGGTGTTTCTCAGCTGCTACACCTTCGACTTCTCTGGGGACAGCGTACCTTGGCTCAGGGTATGTCCCAAATAGTCCAATGTCCGGAACCCTAGATGACATTTGGAAGGGCGAGCTGTCAATCCCGCCTGACGCAGCCGCTCCAAAACGTCAGCTAACATAGTGAGGTGTTCACCCCACGTCGCTGTGGCTAACAAGAGGTCATCCATAAAGTTGTGGACACCCCTATCGCGCAAGGGTTCCAACAACTTCCGCATCATCCTAGTAAAGACGCTGGGCGCGTTCTGTACCCCGAACGGCATGACCAACCATTGGTAGGTCCCGTCGGGAGTAGCAAAAGCGAGCTTTGCCCTATCCTCCTCCCTTACCGGAATTTGCCAATAGCCCTTGGAAAAATCCAGCTTGGAGAAATATTTCGCTTTCGAGACAGAAGCGAAAATATGTTCCGGGTCAGGTAGCATTTCGACTTGAAATTCTGTCACCTGATTTAGCTTCCGGTAGTCGACACAAAACCGATGGGTGCCGTCCTTCTTCTGCACTAGGACTACCGGAGAGCTGTACGGAGAGTCGGCGGGTTTGATCACTCCCAGAGCAATCATCTGCTCGATCTCCTCCCTTACGACTTGTCGTTTTGCGTGGGGCAAGGGGTAGGGTTTCCGCTGGACTGGCCGGTTATCCACCAGCTTTAACCCGAACTCGACAAGCGACGTTCTCCCGGGTATTTCCGTAAGCACATCGGAAAACCCGGCCAGCAACGTATCAATCTCTTCCCGCTGTACCGCAGTCAACATGGGGTCGCACTCCACGTCCGAGGGTGTCTCAGCCCTCGTTAACGGACAGCTTGGAACAGTGTTGGCACCTTCCGTATCGCCTTCGGCGTCCTCGTTGACTATTGTGACGATAACAAAATGGCTGGCGGTCTCTCTTTCCCGGTATCTCTTAAGGAGATTGGCATGGTACAATTTGTCCTTCGTTGGTAGCCGTATCCGATATGTTTGACCTCCGACCTTCTCGGTGACAACGTATGGACCCCTCCAGGAAACTTGCAACTTGTTGTGTTCTTTGGGCAGCAGTAACAACACCTTGTCCCCTACTTCAAACTGGCGTTGTTTTGCGCGCTTGTTGTAATTCTTCGCCTCACGCGTCTTCGCTCGCTTGAGGTTCTCCTGTGCGAGGGAACAAACTTCCTCCAGTTTGTTGCGCAAGTCCGCAACGTATTGGTAGGTGGTGCGTACCTCCTCCACAGCGTGATCGTCCGTCCACAGTTGTCTCAGTATGGCGATTGGGCCGCGTACGGTCCTCCCGTACAGGAGTCCAAAGGGAGAGAACCCTAAACTCGCTTGAGGTACTTCCCGGTAGGCGAAAAGCATGACAGGAATATACCGATCCCAATCCTTGGGGCGGCCTTCGCACAGCTTCTTGAGCGTGTTCTTTAGGGTCCCGTTAAACCGTTCGACCAGTCCGTTACATTGAGGGTGATACGGTGTAGTCGTGAGGTGCTTAATTGACATCAGTCGGTTTACCTCTGCCATCACGCGACTCATGAATTGTGTCCCTTGGTCGGTCAGGATCTCGTCGGGCACTCCAACTCTTGACCAAATCCCAAACAGCGCTTACGCGACGGTTTCCGAATCAATATTACGCAGCGCAACGGCCTCCGGATAGCGTGTAGCGTAATCTACGACCGTTACGATATACCGATTTCCGTGCGACGACGCGGGTTTTATCGGTCCGATCAAGTCCATCGCGACGCGTCTAAACGGTTCACCGATAAGGGGTGTACTCCCCAAGGGGACGGGTCGATGATCCGTTTTCGGTGCCATTCTCTGACACTTGTCACAGGAGAGACAGAACCGTTTGACGTCTCCCTGGACCCCTGGCCAGTAGAATCCTTTGACAAGACGGTCACGCGTCTTGGCAATTCCCATGTGTCCACCCATGAGACTTTCGTGCGCGAGTTTCAACACTTCCCCTCGCTTCTCTTTTGGTAGGACGACTTGCTTAAAGTGTTCGTTACCATTCCTGGCGTAGCGATACAAGATCCCCTTCTTGTATGCGAACTTCACCCCGCCATTCGGAGTTTCTCTCTCCGTCCCTGCTACAGCGTGTTGGTGCAACTGCGCCAGAGTTGCGTCTTCCTGTTGCAGCTTCCTCAGCTCGGCCGGAAGAACGTTACTCACCGGTGTCGATGTAACTTCTATCGGCTTCGCTTCCGTCTGTCGACTCTTGGACCTGGTTTCCACAGCACTCACCGGCATCGGTGTGCAGGTTTCGGGGTTCGGTCGTGGCAACACATAATGACATCCCAGTATGACGTCATGTGATAAACCATCCAAGCATGCAGCTTCAATTTTCCCCTTCAAGTACGGTGAATCGAGGTCAATGACAGCCACTGGCAATGAGTCACGCGCGTTGTTCGTGTACTGAACTTCGATTACCTCCCCTGTGTAATCCTCGGGCTTAACGTACTTCTTGTCCACAAGGGCTGGGACGCTACACCCAGTGTCATACAAGATGGTGGCACCTTCTCCGTTGACAGTAGCAGACGCGAGGTTGGCTGGGTTACAGCTTGCCTCCGGCTCGCGCTCTTTCCTAGCGACGGCATTCACCTGGGTCTGCCTTCCCTTGGGACAGTCCCTGGCAATATGCCCCGGGCGCTTGCAGTTGTAACACGTCGGCGGCCCTCGCCGACCTGCAAGTCCCGCTTTCGTGGGTGAGGCCTGTCCAGGTCTATGGTTGGCATCCTTACCTGTAGATCCCCCTCCGACCCTCCCGTCGCCCTGACGGTTACGGACAGCCGGCTCTACCTCAACCACACGGCGCGACTCAGTGGGTCGGGGTCGGTCCGCACCCCCAGAACCTCCACTTTTCGAGTGTGCCTGCTCGTATCGCTCCTCCATGCTAGCGATCTCTTCGAGCGTCCGGTGCTCTCTCTCTGCTAGAAAGACTGTCAACTCGCGACGGTAAGTATTCAGGGCATGTTCCTTGAGTATAACCTCGCGTAGCCCGTCGTACGATCGTTCGACTTCGGCCATCTTCATCCACTTCTCAAATAACCCTCGAACACGGGTGTGGAATTGAGAGTGGGTCTCCGTTGCCTTTTTCGTTGAGTCCCGAAAAAGTTTACGATATGTTTCGGCGGTCAGCCGATAATGGCAGAGAAGGGCCTTTTTGAGCGCATTATAGTCGTCAGCATCGTCAGCATCTAAGCCGTGGTAGACTTCACGAGCTGCACCTTGCAAAAAAGCTTAGACATTAATCGCCCAATGTTGTTCAGGAATTTTATGAGCGTGAGCAAGTTTCTCAAACTGAACAAGAAAATCGTCGATAGATTCCTCCTTATCGCTGAACCGCGGCATACTTATCTGGACCATTCGGTGGTCGATGAAAGGTCGTCCGGTCCCTCCAGAACTTGTGCTAGCGTCGTCCCGATCTATGTCCCTAGCGGCTAACCTGACCTTCTCCATTTCGAGAGTGTGAGCAAGCTCTCGTTCTTTTGTGGCCGCTGATATCCGGGCCAGCTCCAACTCTTTCTGTGTTTCTCTTTCGGCGGCTATCCGGGCCAGCTCCAGCTCTTTCTGGGTTTCTCTGTCCGCGGATATCTTGGCCAACTCCAGCTCTCTGTCCGCTGCTTTTTCTGCCTTCCATTCCTTGATTCTTTCTTCAATAAATGCTGCCAGGCGATCGCCCTCGTAGCCGAGATCTTCCGAACCCATGGCACGGTACTCCTTTATCATTTGCCTTTCTGTAGCCATATTGTTATACTAATAGGAAGTGATACATTGTCTCGACCTTACTAAGAATGGACAGATATTACAAGTTCCCACCCAAATACTTACCTGTCGACAACAACTAATTTCGTTCAGGTAAGATATTTGCTCGATATTTGCTTCACAATTACTGCAAGTAATTAAAGATCTACCAAACATGCAAATATCAAATATAACAAACACAAGATGAGAAAATCATAAAAATTCAAAATACATAGAACGGAAAATATCTCACACTGTTCACTAATACTTCCTAACAAATAAACTTTTAGATCGTAAAATAATATTTATGTCTAATTCAAATCCCGGACGGAGCGCCCACTGTGGCGCTCTGTCGTATTGGGGTGGGGTTCTCCCAATATAATTTAATTAAATTAAATTGAAAGTTCCACCCTGGCTCGTTAGGTTAGAAAGTGAAATTAGTGATGATGTAGATTTACAGCTCTGAGCCCCCAGTCAGCAATGCCGATGGTTGAATTATAGAGAACACGAAGATGAAATTCAATCAATAACAATTTAATAAATGTGATAATTTAAAAACGATAACTTCCAATCACTCGTCTTTCCCTCGACCAAGTGACAGCCTAATTCATCCCGTGATTTACAGTGTGAGTTCGATTTTCCCCCTGTCCTTGCATCTACTCATCTATTTCTTCCCGCTGATTCTTCCTTCTTTCCGTTCCTCTAACTCCTTTGTCTCTGTTTCCTCTCTACTATCTCCTCCTCCAACTTCGCTGCAGACTTCAACTTCTCCTTTCTTCTCCTTTCCCTCTCTATTATCTCCTCCAATTCCGCTCCCAGACTTCACTCCACCTTCTTCTCCTTCCATCCTTTCCTCTTTCTCTCTATCCGAGACAACGGGACCAAACTTTAACTGGTCTGTCCCTCAAAGCTTCCTGTGAAAAACCACAAGGCGTTAACAAATGTTTTATCGAACCTCACCTCACACTATAACGACAATTAACCATCAGATAGCTGTCACTGTTTCGGCCACGCATGCATACACATCGAAATTCCCACACACTTCTTCAGCGAATTGTTATACAGACATCAATACATTGCGTCACGTCAGTATATACACATATATATTTAATCTCATCGTACTACAATCTGACAAAATCAGACGCATGTCTGTACATTACAAATATTCAACAATGGCAAAATCTATAATCATATGAACATATGTGTTAGTCTACTATAAAATACCCACATAGTAAATTACAATATTAACTCTTACGACGGCTGGCAAGCTATATAATTCTTTACAAATATCAACTCATTTCTTCAAATATGCAAACATATTAACAAAACAAAGTAATTCTTCGTACTACGATTCTAGTACTAATAAAGTATACATACGACCTACAATTAAAATGCAGTCGCATTCCACAAAGACCGAACAAATATGTACTGACCTTTGAAGCTTTCTGTACTTAGAATTTCCCGCTCTAAGATTTTCCCGCCAATAACGAATGGCTATTCGGAGTTACGCTAACCTCTTCTCTGGGTAATTTCTCTCAGCGAACTAACTTTTGCCGGAAAACGCGGGGATATCATTCAACCCAAAATCAAGGTCTCCCCCCATCTCGATTCGGATTGGGTGGCGCTGTGCCCCTGTCCAATCGTCTTAGCGGCCAGTTCAACCTGTCTGTCTGTTTGCAAGGGAAAGAAGTTAGGACACTCCCACTTCTTCAGGCAATTTCTTTTGATCTTGGAAACATTTCGACACCTAGGTGATAATTGGCTGTCTGTGACTTTGCAACTCCGATGTCCGGTCCTTCGATTCTAGCCACAACAATCTTACGTAACGGATTAGTGCTAGCCTTCGGCAATGTTCGAGATCAAACAATGACCCGTCAGAATTACCTTGATTATACATGTTTCAAACTGGGCTACTCTGGGTCGGGGTAAACATGACACCGTCCCCAAAGGATATAACGATATTAAAAGTACGAAATATATCGTGTTAAGAAGCAATGGATTATATTGCCATTTTAGCAAGCAATGTCTTGTTGTATTAATTGAAGAAGTATTAAGAGGAGCGTGATAGAAGTTATCTTACATTATACTTACACATCTGTTTAAGATGATATCATTCTTTTAAAGATGATATATATCATGTGTGCAACTAACTTAATGGCGTCAGATTTGTAAATATTTAAATTAGAAATTTTGTACAACTTAAATGAAACAAAATGAAAACTTATTTCTTATTCAATACAAAATAATTTTGTATGTGTGACGATGCAACATCGTTGTATTACGATTAAAATTAAACGAAATATAAGTGGAAAATGGGAGAATGTGATGGCATGAAGAAATGATGGAAAAATATACAATCTCCGACCACCATGGATTTTGACGGTATGAGAGGATAAGGGATGCAATATTAAAAATGTACATAGGTCTCCCATCATAGGTCATTTTGGAATCCTATGATAATTAATTTTGCAACATCAGGGGTTTAACATTGGAGGACTGTATGGGAGCATATTAGAATTTAATAAGTTTTGCCAACTTAGAATTAATCCGAGTTTGTATGACGGCTGGAGCAATTTACCTTAGGCATCCATTGTAGAAATAAATGTGAACGTATGAGATTTAGTGTTAACTAACTAGGTCACTATGTGGATATAACACACTTAGATATAATATGACTGAAGGTAAAGTATCCCTGATAAAATAAGTCCAAATTGATGTCCGTTGATTACATTTTACATTTTGTAATACAAATACATTTGTAAACTCATGCTGGCCGTAATGTTAAAGTGGTGTGGTTAGTTGATAAATTGAACACTGTGGAATCAATATTGATACCGCATAACGCCGAGCGGAAATAACGTAATATATTTAAGATGACTGTCTGAAGTTGAATTTTATATAAGGTGACAATCGCACCCGCACACTCAACAGGAGTTTTTTTTTTTATATAAAAAAAATGAAAAATAGCGAGAAACAACTTATTTGAAGCCAACATAAACACACGAAAAACGGTTAAACATTACCAATAAAACAAATTATGATTATCAACAATAAGACGTGTACACATTTATATAAAATAACATTGGACACTAAAAAATGGAATCTAAAGACCCAAAGCAGCAATATTCAATTAACACGTAACACATTCAATACCAATAGTTATCATTCGCCAAGAACTTACTTCAAACATAAATACAACATATCACTATATAAGGAGGATTGACTTAGTATTATAATTGAAAACTATAGATATAATTAGGGCGGTGGTTTCCTGCCATATATATCTGCTCAAACGATATTACTCAGTCTTAAATATTCATCTCCATTGGTGTATATGGCCATATACTGGCTGATGTTCGAGGTGTTATGTGTTACGACTGTAAATAATGCTGATATCGCCCGGAATATTGTTTAGGTATATGCACTTTAGAGTGTGCTAGAACTTACTGTTGCATGGTTATCATTTTCCGATAAAAATGATTCGTATGGACACGAAAATCTTTGTACTTTACAAAAGTAAGAAAAGTAGACTCGAGCAAAGTATTACATTAATCACTCCTCGTACTGTTTTTGGCATCTATTATATATTTTAAAATGAAGATATGTCTCTGCTTTTACGCTCATTACCGGTCTTAACTTAGAATCAAGCAAATACGTTGTGTATAATGCTAAATTTCCCCTTTTGCTCTTGCAAGTAAATAGCCCCGAAACATAGCATAGCATATTTGGCAAGAACAGTTGGTCACTAACACCCAAATGTATGATTTATGGATAGTAACATAAGTGATAAATTGAACGCAATTGTCAATGTGCATTAGCATGCATGCAGCATTCTCTAGTAAAGGCTGCAATATATATTTTGTGAATATTAATGTATGGCGTACGTTGCGAAAGTAATTAAGATTAAAATGTATGCCTAAGTACAGTATATCTTAGAAGTCGAGTTTGCTTAGGTGTCGCCTAAATGACAACATCTAGCATTAATAATCACATGTTCTAAAAATATATGGGATCAGTTTTCTTTTAATCCGGTTAGTAGTAATGTCTTTCTAAATCATGCAGTTTTCTTTAAAATTTCATACTGCTATTTTGGTACTTTATTGCCAACCCCCTTTCCTTCCACCTACCAGCTCGAAATCCAAGGACCATATAGGATCAGTTTCTTTTTGATCTGTTTATTAGTAATTTCTTTCTAAACCATGCAGTTTTCTTTATAATTTCATACCGCAATTTTGGCACTATACTGCCTACCCTCTTTTCCCCAACCCACCAACTCGAAATCCGACTTATCATGTATAGCAGAAATGGGTCAAGGTATCATTCACACTCACCCCACACACACACGCACACACACACACATATATATGTGTGTGTGTGTGTGTGTATGTGTGTCTGTGTGTGTGTGTGTCTGTGTGTTTGTGTATCGTATTCGCTATTATCTCTTCATCGTGAGAAACGGATACACAATTATCATATTATCGTCTAAAGTGCTTTCATAAAGGTGTAAAAGAGAGTCCAACATTTTTGTCAGACACTCAGTTCGGCTTACATCATACTCGCTTGTTACACAATTTCTATTTTCTAATTACGGTGAATCTCTTTTTCATAAAGCTGCGAAAGACGCTAGAATAATGAAAATCTCTCGCACGTCAAGAAAACATAGTGTTGTACCTGTTTATGTGCATCGAATTAAAACCAAATGCTCAAATTATTTATCAAATCCTGATTGTAAATATACTTAACAGACTCACATTTCTGGCTGCCTACTGACTCGACTACTTATTTGAAGAGTAATATAGGAACAGGAGAATTAAGAAACTGGGTTGTCTTCGTGCAACATCATACGGTATATTACACGTAGTCAAATGTTGATACGTTTGGCCACACATGTTTCATGAAGCAAACATGGACAATGCATATAAAAGCCATGACATGACTTAGCTTTCTTACGTTCTGGCAAGAAAACACACTGACATCAATGACTTTCCAGCAACACAGACACATGTTACCGATCGAAGCTCAAGAGGTGCATTTTTATAAAATATAATAACAAGTTATATTTTTACGGTTACTCTTGTCTTAAAGGCACATTTCGTCGAAACAGTTTTTTTAAATTTCCATTACTTACCTTACCTCTGGTAAATACGTTGTCTTTTTTCAATATTTTTGTCACATTTTGCAGCAAGTATTTATGAATATAAGTAGCATTGCTTATTAAAGAAAATATATTTAATAATATACATAAGTAATAAAAGCCTATTGTATGGTGTAGAAACCCTGCAAATAAAAATTGTATATGTTTCAGAGAGAAGGTGTTCTTAGGGTTCTAGCCATTTACTAATGCTTTTAGCTTCCAGTTAGAATAATTATTCATTTGCTTTTAATTTTGTAAACAGTAAAAAACGTAAAGGAATTTTTAAGGAGAAACATACCTCCATTGTTAAAATGCTGTCTGTTAGAATACAGTTCGAGTGTAGTTGTGCTTGTTGCTACAAAATTTTGGTTTACCACAGTGATAGCTATGATAGCATTTAAATATGTCCTGTAAGCCACAAACTCTGCCCCAAACACGTACTCATTATGACGAATATTGCCGAAAGAGCCATACAGCTGAGAGTAACTGACGAGCCGCTGGATATACAGGTTATTGTTTAAAATGTACGTGGGTAAGTGCGGGGTGATATATTCGGCGAGATCAGTCCCGAAAACATCATTCAGTATTATTATAGATTTTTGGCTGATTTATAAGCTGCATGTCTCACATGTTTGACCTTTCTTGGAATATTGTATATCACAGAATGTTAGAGAGGATTAAATTGTATAGAACTTAGATGGGAAACTACATTTTTTACAGCGAGATGCCTACTAAAATTACCTAATGAAACTATGTGTGTGGTTGAAACACCGACATCTACCCTGATTGATAATTATGGGCCTCTAGGACGTGGAATTCATAGTATTATCCACCATCGCATACACACCATGTTCTGATAATGATGTTGTGATAACGAGTAAAATTATAGACTATGGCGTAGTACATTAAATAAATGCTAAGAGCGATGCTTTGTTGCTTATGTTAGTCTAACAACATTCGTTCTTGTCAGCGATTCGTGTTAGGTTTAGTTAAATAATACTTCGACATGGAATAAAACAATTTCACTTCATTATAAGTCGGCATTGACTTGCTGCCTTATACAAGCAAACCATGCTTTCAGAAATGGTTTAAAGAGGTATCAAAACTGTATTTGTTTGCCAGTCGGTAATGAACAAAGGTTTTATATATCCCTATTTCGCTTAAACAATTGATTTGCTTCAAATCAGTATTTTGTGTATCATAAATAGCTGAGACATAATGCCCCTGATTATGTTAAAATCTTTTAGGCTTTAACATTACTTCCGTATCGTTATCCAAGTCAATGTTGTTGTCAGACGGACAGTACATTTATAGTGTCCGGATCTGAAGTTATGCTCTTTACTCTGTACAATACCACCTTATAAAATATATATGCAATTCACCATCAGGCTGTACATGCAGCGTCAGATAAGTGTAATGAAATTTCGGTTATCGATCGGCTCACATATATCGACATTTTGAATGAACAAAATGTTGTAACAACATATTCAGAACTTTCAGATGAAACATATTTTGATAAAATGGTAGGTATATATACATATCTAGTATGTGTCTCACTTTGCATATGTGACTGCATCCCATTAGGTAATAAATCATATATTGGTTTTTAATAACTGCATCATTAATTCGTCAATGCTGATGAAAATGCGTTACGAGTGATCTAAGCTCTCTGAGAGTACTATTTCAGCATGCGGTACATATTTTGTCTAATTGGAGTTCGTGGCACGGAATCAAATAAAAAAGACAAAAATAAAAAGCAAACCGAAGGAAAGAAGACTATTTTGAAGTTTTCGTTAATTGGGGTTTGTATTTTAATATGTATCTCATCGACTTAGTCAGCATGCGGTACATATTTTGTCTAATTGGAGTTCGTGGCACGGAATCAAATAAAAAAGACAAAAATAAAAAGCAAACCGAAGGAAAGAAGACTATTTTGAAGTTTTCGTTAATTGCTGTTTGTATTTTAATATGTATCTCATCGACTTAGTTGTCTGGGTCACTGATGTCACCTTGCCTATTGCTTCTCGGGCAGAATTAAGTTAAAGACCTAAGTCGTCATCTGAACACATACAAACCTTATATCGGCCTCACGTGCGTCTATTTAAGAAAATATATAATAACTACTGGTTGACACTTTATAGTCAGTTAATAAGTCAAATGACGGCATAATGATAATTTATATTCGATGTGATAAGAAATGGATTTTTAACGTGGCTTTAACAATATTTCAGTCATATCATTACGATGTAGGCAATGTGGCAGTTTATAGTGATGTCTAGCACTGGGGCATCATGCCGCAGACATGTAGCATGATGTCCCACCCAGTCACATTATCCTGACACCGGGCAGACCAGACCTAACACTAACCTCTTAATGCTAAGCGCCAAGCGAGGTAGCTGTTTGTACCATTTTTGTAAGTCTTTGATATGACTCGGCCGAGGATCGAACCCACGACCTCCCGCATCCTAGGCGGACGCTCTAACCACTAGGCCACCGGAACATTACATTTATATTCGAAAAATAATGTTTTAAAGACAGATTCTGATGATTTACCAATCAATGCTTCCACATCTATTAAGGTGAACACATATGATTCACAAGGATTAGTACAGATACATGTCTTATTCCTCTTCCACCTAAACAACTTCGGCATTTATACGCTAAGTGGTTAGATTATTCGAAGATACTGTTTTCTATACAAATCAAGCAATTGTTGGTAAGAATGCATTAAACCCTGCATGATCTAACGTCTTTAACAGCTGGGTCTAAATCGGGGACTGGAATTAAATTAAATGTTCTTTGTTTATACTAGTACGATCAAAATTATGAGTTATATATTTAACACTTTGAAAGGTTAAAGAAAACATCTAGCATGGCGATACAATCAGCAATATCTAGAAATGGTCACTACTGATCACTAATACAGTACATAAAGTCAGAATAAACTTTAGAACTTCCCACCTTCATCTTAGATATAATGCATATAAACCCATGATATGCTTTGTTATAGAAAAAAGTTCGATCGCTTGTGACTTCCTTATGAAAAGGCGATGCTAACCAAATGAAAACATTCATATTTTTGTCCTTAATAAGGACCCAATGAGTGGAAAGCGCTTAGGCTAGCTAAACGCAAGTGTATGAAAGGAGTAATTTACTGTGCAAATATAAAATGAGAGCCATGGCATGAATATTGAAGACCTCACAAACGAACATTGAATGAAGTCTGATTACATCTGCGGTCTTCATCAATTGAACAACAAGTTGAAGGAGGGAATTAATGAATCAGAGATATAGAGAAGGATATTTTTTCATCGGTTTGGAAGACAAACATATGGAGAAAATGTGAAACAAACAGCGTCGAGTCCCTTCAGCACCTTACTATTGCTAGAAACTGGAAGTGTTATATACGTATCGCTCACCTCCACGTTATATTTGATATAGACCTCAACAGACCGGTTATATGAATGTTTATTTGGGTTCGATTCCCGGCCGAGTCATACCAACAACTTATACAATTGGTACTGTCGTCAGGATAATGCGGCTGGGCTGGACATCATGTTACATGTCTAGCCATCATTATAAACTGTCACACTGCATACCTCGTAGCGATAGGACTAAAAAGGTATTAAAGCTACTTTAAAAATCCAAATCAAACACACACACACACACACACACACACACACACATTTACAATCACCGTTGCAATTTGATAAGTCAGTTGTATTTTTTTCTGAGTTTCTATTTTGTTCACATTTATTAAATCAAGATAAGACAAACTTAATATTTAAAAATGAAAGATAGTTATACCAAACAAAGAAGAACACCACAAACACATGGCTAGCTCAATCATTGTCATAAACGGTTAGGAACTTAGGATGGAATTTAAACTAAGCGAAATTGCTAACAAACAAGAGCTAATTACAATCTTTTAATATATTTACAGATGGTCTATATCATTATTCTGCCTGAATAACATGACTAACGAATATATACAACCCTCTCTCCCTCTATCTCATCCATTAGTAAGTATGAATAATAATAATATGTCAAATGACATCGTTGGATGACACGAGTACAAAACCTCATATACTCTCGTCCTTTCATAGATTTTGCCCGTATCTTGCTACAGTGGTCCAGAGAGAGAGAGAGAGAGAGAGAGAGAGAGGCCTTTGCAGATTTGTATATTCCTTTAATAATAATCGATTGTAGAACGCTATAATTGGTTTAAAACCAAGACTTAAACATTAAATGCATCACAGCATGGACCGCTTCGGTGGCGTAGTGTTTAGAATGTCCGTCCCGGATGCGGGAGGTCGCGGGATCAAACCCCGACCGAGTCACACCAAAGACTTATACAAATGGTACTGCTGTCTGGCTAGTCGCCCAGCATCGCCCGGCGGGGGACAATGTGACATTTATCTGCGGCATGGTGTCCCAATGCAAGAAATAACTACAAACTTCCGCACTGTAGAGGTCGTAGCAATATAACTGAAAAATTGCTAAAGTTACGTTAAAAAAATTCAGATCACACACACACACACACACTCACGCACACAATCACAGTACATCTATGTGTACCGCGTAACCGAGAAATGTAATGTCGACAAGGGGTGCACGTTTCTCTATTTGACTATACAAATCCCAAGGGAAGTGCACACATATCGTTAGAACGAACCAAGTTCTTATAGGTTACTTGTTTTAAGTTCAATTTCACGGTTTTTATCCAGCACAAATTCCTTTTCACTCTCACTCTAGGTATCTGGATATTTTTTATCGTATGCACGAGAGGGGAGGGTAACGGAAAGCAGAACGGATTCCGATGAAATTGTGTATCAAAATTAAATTTATTTAGAAAACGGGGGTTGTTAATCTTAGTTGTTATTTTCATACGTCACTAGTGATTAATATTATTGGTATATAAAATTGCTTTAAACCAACACTTTAAAGTCCATGTATATATATATATATATATATATATATATATATATATATATATATATATATATATATATATATATATATCTGTGTGTGTGTGTGTGTGTATGCTACTCATTTTTTTATTTATTTTACAATGGGAGAAGTAAACATAACTTTCTGTATTGCATAATATCAGTTGTTGATGGCTTAATTTAGGTTGCGTTTCAGTTAATATTTCCGAGGGTTAATTTTTTTTAATTTATTCAGTGGAATTTCAAGGTGCTCGTTATAACTTCTTGGACTAAATCACTATTTTCGAATTGTACTGCATGCATTAAAAGACGTTTCTGATACACGAAGACTGTTGGCACATTAGCACATTGGAAGCTACTAACGTATCATCGAGTTCATTACTGGGATTTGTTCAGATCACTACAGACAAATGCAATTGCAGAAAGAGGGCGTTGCAGAAAGAAGAGAGAGAGAGAGAGAGAAAACATGCAAATGGAGTGTGTGTGCGTGTGATTTGTATATTTAACGTAGCTTCCGTAATATCGCTACTATGTCTACAGCGTGGCAGTATTTAATGATGTCTAGCACTGGCACATCATGGCGCCGTGCCACCTATTCACATTATACTAAGACCAAGCCAACCAGCCCAAATACTAACCTCTTAATGTTGAGAACCTAGTGAGGCAGCTGTTAGTACCATATTTATTTCTTTGTTATGACTCGGCCGGGGTTCGCACCAGACACCTCCCTCTTCTGGGACGGATGATCTAACCGCTAAACCACTGGTGCGTTCGATAGACAAATTGAAATAAGGTAAGAGATGAAAATACAGAGAGGAAAAGTGAAAGGGGAAATGCATTTTAGATTACAAAAATCAGAACTAAAAAGTGAAAAGCAACTCCGCACTTTGCAAACAAGCTCGTCTTTACATGCTATCATACATAATAAGTTAGTACCATTTTCTACAGAAGAGTAAGTAAATTAATATAACCAAGAGCGCATTGGAATATATTTTTGAGAAGTGTATATGTTGGCAAGGCTAATAAAATCTGCACTTCACGTTCATTACAACAAAATGTTTTTGTGATTATGGATAAGGAATGTATCTTGGGGGTTGATTAGTTGGTACCCGACGTATATTAATACAGGCTAGGCATTTAAAAATGGAAATTGGACAGACCCATGTCGTATTTGCAAGAGAAAAAGAACAAATACTGGGTCGATGGTGCCCGGCCAAAAAGGTTTATCAAGATTTGCATATGGGAACCATGCATTTATGGTCAAAAATCGCCTAGCTCTGTGTGTTGACACCATATGTTTATAGCACTGGACAGTGACGTGTTCTGATGTCCAATCCAGGTCAACTAGTACTCGTGTACTAATATCAGGGAGAAGCACATATAATGGTCCGCATCTCTGTATCACTGTAACATAACATCAGTAAAACAAATGTTACAACATAATCATTTGCCCAAGAAAGCTGTTGTAAACAGTGTACTTAATGTACACAATATGGTGGATATTAATTATAGATGCAGTTTCATATTTAATTAATAGTTACCGCTGGCTGCTATATTTAAGGATGGTATAATCGTAAGTATAATAAAGTTCGTTACGGCTTTGTCTGGAATTGTAGAGGCACATAAAGCTAATTTGATAATTAATTTTCGGCAGGAATATACTTGTTGATGCGAATGTGCTCTGACATATCATGTAGTGACATGGTAATCCCATTCATTAACAATATCAAGTTCCACTAAATCGAGCTTAAACTTTAGAATGAATATACTGAATATACGGCGTGATAGCCCCCCTCCTTCCAATTTAAAAAACAAAAAGCACAAATGAGATCAAAGATGCTCAGAATTTAATCAGTTCATTTATTGATTTATAATTTCATATATGATTATGCGGGGTGGGGGTGGGGGCTAACACAGTTATAATACGCACGTTTCACTTCAAACAAAGTATTCAGTTTAAAAGACGACCATTCTTGTCAGTCGATTCCGGTTCCTGGACAAGTCCATTTTCAGCGAAATGGTATATGCAGGATTACATATATATGTACATAGAAGGAAAATGTTGTCTGCTTTCGATTTTACAATATCGAATCAAGCAAACGACAAGTAGTATCATTTATATATGCATGTGTGGAAAGAGATATAAAAATAAGCTCTCAACATGACGGTATTTTAAGGAATTATCCGGCATTTAGAGACTGGGATGAGCTAAGTCACAATGCTGTATGAGGAACGGAGACCCGCCCTTAGTTTGCAGAATATGCCGCCGTTATAGTATGGAAAGACCCTTAAACTTGAAAGGTGCGGAGGATGTTAGTGTTTTGCCACTCTTGTCAAAGTCAGGTTAGAAATTCATTGAATGAAATAATCAAGTTTTGTGCACTTTTATTAACACATTAAAGATTTCCGTTATTGAAATCGGTGGCGGCGTACTTAAATACGCCGAGGTATAGCTATATGTCTATAAATACTCTCATGTAGTCACAATTGATTACTAAACAACGGTTAGTGTGTGGTCAAAGACGAAAGTGATAGTATAGTCAGAAGAGTAATGAGAGGAAAGGCAGAACTAAGAAAAAGAGTGTCATTGTATGTTTTCGACCCTTCATAGTCAGACCGATACGGGTACCGTAGGGTCGAAGAGATAAGGAGCCTGAACTGGCATAGCCCTGAGAGCCAATTAATCTTACTTTTTGCTAACTAGTTCATTATAATGCTATTTTGGAAAGCTCATGATTATGAGATACAAAGTCAGGATTCAGACTATAGTAACCAAGTTTGTTTATCATCGTGACTGTTATGTACAGAGCGTTATATTTTGTAAAGCGATGTATTGTATCATCAATAGTGAAAACTGTACTAGCTTGAACGGGACCAACCGTTTACTTTCGAGTGTATCAGTGTAATAATTAAGATCTTCGCCCAAGGGCTCGTATCGTTGCTTATAATTTAACTGTCAGTCATGGTATTATTTTATACAATGTGTATGACATAGTTAAATATAAGCAATGATACGAGGCCCTTTGCACCAAGCTCTTTGGTGGAACGGGGAAGAGCAAGTTGTCACAGATGAAAACGAATGAAAGAACGAACAGCTGTTTTGGACGAATGCAATAAACAACTTTATAAAGAATCTTTTTATTACTAGTTTGATCCAGTACGTCTTGCCATCATCCGAGAGTTAAGTGCATTAAGTCTCGAAGGAATAATATAACTGTACACAACAAATCGCGCGCTAAAAATTAAGCAATATACCAGTCGCACCGGGCTTAAAATATTGCATTTTCTCACGCCATCATCAGTTTTACCATTATTACAAAAAATATTATTTTGTTAAATCACTAATAATAATAGTAATTACTTGTATGACTCGTATTTATCGGTATAAGAAATTTACAGTGACACTGTACATAAGCGATGTTCTGGCTGGATGACAAACAATCAGAAGTCATTCACCAGTTTACCGACAGAGGAAGACCGCAAATTGTGTGTGCTATATACACAGAGAATAACTCTCTGTCAGACATTACCGACTTTGTGAGGACTTTCACAATAACATGTAGTTCATCTGTTATGATATTTTTCAACCATTTTCCAAATGATCTGTAAATGCTCACAATGCAGTCACTTCCTCGAGATGTTGGTGTGCATGAAAACTCAGGGTATATCAATCGCGAAAACGATGCAGGTCATCTACTAAACCAGCCCAGAATATACATATTCTACTTACCTCGGATAATACCACGCATCAAGCTCACAGACTCACACACACACACACAATATATATATATATATATATATATATATATATATATATATATATATATATATATATATGCATTTATGTATATATGTGTGTGTGCACGCGTGTGTGTGAATGTTTGTGAGTGTGCGTGCGTACGAGTGTTTGTATATGGGATTTGACCATAAAGGAGAATAAGTGAAGTGGTGGTTTGAGATTTTGATTATGTTTGTCGGCAGGGCCGGCGCTACCATATAGGCAAACTAGGCAGCCGCCTAGGGCGCTGATTTCTGGGGGCGCATTTTTTTTTTAAAAAAAATATTGTTTATAAATTTTGAAATTGATATATTCCCGGGGGGTGGGTGGGGCGCCAAAATCTAACTTTGCCTAGGGCACCAGATAGTCTGGCAGGGTCTGGCGCCGGCCCTGTTTGTCGGTCACGGAAATGTATACCCAGTGACTTTGTGTTCATATCATCGTGCATGAATATGAACCAGTTAGTTGTAATATGTGCAAGCTACCAACATGTATCCAATACGATATACAATTGATGAGGGTATAATAACGGGATCTAGCTCATAAACCGACAAACCAGCCATTTCACTACTGCTATGGAACACATTTTTATCAGATTCCTTTGTGAATAATACACCACTTGTTTTCGCTATGTTTATACCTTTTGTTTTTAAAACATAATCGACTGTATCGTAGGTAAATATTCTATCCCCCGATTCCGTGGCTGTGATCGGTGTTGATGATGATTTTCCTGTTCAAGGAGCACATTCTCAATCTCGGCTATGTTAACTATTTATCAATCGTATTTAGAGTGCTTTGCGCTACCGTGAGAAGTCCCGAATCAATAAGTCATCATGAATATAATTGTATATACATGATTTTGCTTGCATCCCCAGAGGTACCAGTTTATATCGGTATGGCCCCTAGAGCAATTCAGACTTGTGCACGTATGGTAGATGTTGTCGTCATTATTCTCACCACACCCAGACCAAGAATTGTTGTCGCGGTGGTAAGCACACAAATCCATCTATGATCACAACAACACCCTTGCCTTTGTTAATCAACGCGGTGTTCTTGAAAACTTCATCTTTCTGGTGCAGCGTCGATTAGTTTTCAATGCCGGTAACATGGATGGTACATTATAGTACTTACTAATCTTTTTGCTTGGCAATATAAATTGCGTAGCACAGTTGCTCATCAGGGTACCTTGATCAGGTGCAACACACACTTAATAATTCTTCATGTTTCAACTGTCATACAGTGTATATATATATATATATATATATATATATATATATATATATATATATATATATATATATGTTTTATTTGTGAATTTTTTTAAGAAATAAACGAGTGTGCCTTCTTTGAGCCTAAGACCTCTTTTATAGAGAAACATACTAAATATACCTGTGAAAAATATATGAAACAAATGGCTCTCTTCCATCGCCCAAGAATTGTTGCAAGTACATTTACGACCATGGTGAACAAAAATCAAGATTGTTTTGGTCTTTGTCACGTTTACCCCGACCCAGAGTAGCCCCAGTTTGAAACATGTACAATCAGGGTAATTCTGACAAGCCATTGTTTGATGTTAAACATTGTCGCAGGCTACCACTAATCCATTACGTAGGATTGCCGTGGGTAGAAGTTGAGAGCCAGACCTAGGAGCTGCGAGGCCGCCAGATAGCCAGTTAATACCTAGATGTGAAAACGTTTGTCCAGATCAAACGAAGTTACACGAAAAAGTGGGAGTGTCTTAACTTTTTTCCCTGCAGACAGACAGCCAGGTTGAACTGGCCGCTAAGACGATTGGACTGGTTCACAGCGCCACCCAATCAGAATCGAGATAGGGGAGAGACCCTTATTTGGGTAGAATGATATTTCCGCGTCTTCCGGCAGGAATTAGTTCGCTAGGAGGTTGCCCAGAGGAGAAAAGAGTAACTCAGAACCGCCATTCGTTATTGGCGGGAATATCTTAGAACAGGAAATTCTAAGTACAGACAGCTTCAAATAGGGAAGCTTTGTGGGACAGACCAGTTCCAGTTTGGTCCCGTATTCTCAGATAGAGAGACGGAGGAAAGGAGAAGAAAGGATAGAAATCAGGAGAAGTTGACGTCTAGGAGGAAAAGGGGAGAGAAGGGAGGAAGAGGAAATTGGGAGCGAAATTGGAGGAGGAGATAGTAGAGAGGGAAACGGAGTCGAAGGAGGTGTTGGAGGAATGGAAGGAAGGAAGGAATTAGCGGGAAAGAAAGAGATGAGTAGACGCAAGGACAGGGGAAAAATCGAACTCACACTGTACAACACGGGATGAATGAGGCTGTCACTTGGTCGAGGGAAAGACGGGTGATTGAGAGTTCATCGTTTTAAATTATCAAATTTATTAAATTGTTATTAATTGAATTTCATCTTCGTGTTCTCTATAATTTAGCCTTCGGCACTGCTGACTTGGGGCTCAGAGCTGTAAATCTACCTCGTCACTAATTTAACTTTCTAACCCCACGAGCATGGGTGTAACTTCATCATAATTTAATTAATATATATTGGAAGAACCCCACCCCAATGCGTGCAAACGTCACAGTCTGATTTGATTCAGTTAAGGAGAGACATACTCAACGTGGAATGTAACTGTAGTAGATTCAGCGGTGAATTGCACGTCATCATTGGTGAAAGAAAACACCTGGGTCTTTTCATTATGGTGTTATAGCCATTGACCAGGCCTTTCCAGATGTTAACGGTTTAACTTTATCCTGGATTCGAAATGGCACTAAAACATAGGGGTGGTCCCAACTGTTAGTTTCTATTTGGGTCTTAGCAACATTATACTTAGGTGGAAACGATTTTTTTAACACGATTCTGAAGCGAGTTTCCCACAACGAGTGGAACAATATATCCATCGATGCTAGCATATCTGGTCGTCTCATCGACTGCCTCGTTGGCAAGACTCGCAACGGCCGCGGTTAGAATCCATCACTTATATGTATTGATTAATCCATTCATACACACAAACAACAATGACGGTTGAATGCCCGTCTATAGCTATGTCGATTCGTCATTACTGAATTTAATTTTGGCCTGCTAATGTTACTAATATTGTATATATGCAGCTTGGTTCGGCATTATCATCTTTATAGCAATTTATCATAGCTTATCTATAATTATGTTTATTATTTAACAATATTGCAATCCACCCCAGTATCCTTTATATTCGCGGCTAATGAATCGAACACCTAAAATATATGAAATCTTAGTGTATCAAGGTCATCCCGAAGCAGTGAATGTTGTAGTCGCCTTTACTGTGGTAATCAATCATTCCTTTCCTTCGTTGAATAGTATGCCTCCGAGTATGCCCCATGAAGCTACAATGCGTGGTAGTGGAGACATATACGTTTTTTTTAGGGGTTCGTGAACAGTTTTGTGTAATTAACACTTTAACAACAAGATATCCACCATATTCGTCTGTCCAGATTAGAAGGTAACGGCAGTGTTGAATAGTACAGCGCTTGCCACCGGGGCTACCACCCACGATTAAGTAAATAACTACTTTAAGTAGTGACGCAAATCTATGCGACTTAACATACACAATATGGTTGGGTGTTACCACATATGCGACCCAGTTGCGTTCCATGAAACACTGACTCATCCTGTTTGATGATACCAGATTCCAGGGTGCGTCGAATCATAGTTCCAAATCCATCAAGCATAAAGACACTGCGGAAATGTTTGATTGACTTTGTCAGAGTAAGTAAATACAAATTGGTCAACGGTGAAGTCACAACCGAATACCACTTCTGCTTCGGGTCTTTGTGTTCCTCGCTTGGATACTCAACTACATTTCCTTTTCTTATGTATCCACCGTTAGACCAATATAAAGGTTCCCAACCAACCACCTGTTTCAAAGCCGTTCTTGGTGCAGTTACGACAGACCCTAATACAACTGCTTCTGCAAGCGCTGGTACCGCAGCCTCTAACAATACTACAACAGCTGCAATATATGAAAATAATCCACCTGTCGTTTGCATTTGCCTTACCACTGCCTTCGTTAATTTTAACGTAATCCAGATGTTCTCTCGTTCGGGTGAGAGAGGCTGATAAAGCTGCGTTTTGGTCAACTCCAAATGGACTATTCCAATTCCGTTTTTTGGAGAAAGGCTTAATGTGAGACCGCAATTGTTTATTATTGCGTATTTCGTACTATCTTAAGCTGTTTATTTAAGGCCAATTACATCGTTGAAGGTCATGTCTTAATTTGAAAACATCACAGGTTTAATTATGTTTGTTCCACAGGCACGTCAAGAACTTTCATCCATGCACTCCAACAATATAAACTCAGTTGAGAGAATTACATCAATGCACCTGTAACTACCCGTGGCAGGGCCGGCGGCTCCAGGATTATAACCGAAAATGTGCCGACTAATACATACGTGCATGAATTTACATGATTACCATGGACTACATATATAATTCCAGGTATTCTATAATAAATCGGATACAATTTACGGACTTTGTGCTCATAAATTTGCAGACTTTTGTCAATATTTTAAAGCAGGTCCATATACAGTCCGAGCTTGTGATACGCAGTTATGAAATATTTCATTGTAAGATTTATGATGCTGCCAAAACGGTACAGAACCTCAGATACATCTTGTTCTTCATATATATTGGCACTCCTATGTTGTTTACTTTCTCGATCCATATTCGGAAACGCCACAAGCCGATGATCTGATGCCCTAGGGTCACTTCATTGCCATGTAAACTGCACATGAATGTTACTACTTTGGTGCACGCCTTTAGTTTGGGAGAAATCAAACAGCCTTGATGCGGTTTCGGACTGCGTAAACGACAACACACGTGATATTTTAATCAGTGACAAGATTGACTATCATTGAGGTTGCCAACACAGCATGACCGGCAGCGGCACCTGCTTCGTGCATATTGACATCGTTGGAGTTGCCCTATCGTTACAACATAACTGTTTTGCTCGTAACATATACCCTTGCAAACATCTCTACAAAACCCAAACATGTGGTTCTAGGAAACTGCACAGGAAAGAAAAAACATCACTGCGACCCCCGTAAGTTGCTATTAACGCTGTAGAAATGCAATAATAACCATGTTTTCCGCGTTCTTGTTGTCGCCTAATTGTGTATGGTATATGATCTCAATGATTGGTTGAGACCTTGTGAAATATCATAGAGAGGCCAGCAAATTTCGCATGATCATCTCTCTATCTGGTGAATTTGATAGTCAACAAGGCAATGTCAACGTTTTTGAGACTTCCTTTAATTTCATTTCTGTCAGTTGAATAGCGTGCGCTTATAAATAACGGTATGATACCATTATACACATATCGAAACCTGACTCAAGCGCCGCACTCGTTATTGTTGGCCTCTGTACATTTTCACTAGACTTCCAAGATGGCCATATATGGGAGAAAATCCGAGACGTGTGATTCACTTGCAATTACATTGTTTGTGTTGGTCACTAACCCTAGCCCGGTACGAAGAATATTGAAAATATTTGGTGCTGAGATGTACTAACACATGTACAACCACGACAAACGCGGGATCAGATATATATTTCCATTGCGCCTTCATTCATGCATTAGTGGTTTCGTCTAATACATTTTGCGATAAAACAATAATCAGTTTGCCATTTGCAAATTTGCAATCGCTGAATCAGCTGTGTTGAGCGGATATATTCAAATGTTTACCAACCACAGTTGGTGTTGTTTATGTTGATATTATTCTACTCGCCAATGGATCAACGTTTGGTTAACGATTCACATTGTTGTTGTTGTTGGTGTAGTTGTTGTGGGGTTTAACGCCATTTTTCAGCACACGATAGGCTATACATGGCGGCCAGTATTAATGGTGGAAGAAAAACCCAGGAAAACTATGGAAAGAACCACCAACCCACGAGAAGCTACATGCAAGCTTTCTCACATACTCACATAGGCTGAATTCGAAACTCGCACCAACGCATACAGAGGTGAGATAACAGTGATCCGTAACGGAGAGCGCTTTAGACCACTTGGCCGCTCGGGGCCCTGCTCATTATTTGTAATCGATATTGAACCAATCCCACCGCCTAAAATCTCAGATTTTTTTTTATCAATCCGCAAAAAAAACGATTTTGTTAATATTAAGGACTCATATTGCAACTTGTTGTTTGCTATTGGTACAACGTGTTAAGATAATTTCTCAATCCCCTTAGATCTCCTGAAAATATCATCACTAAGACGGTTTATGTATTATACAATCTGGTTTTCTTGCATTTAAACAAGTATGTGTATTACACATCTAAGTACGAATTTCGCATTTAAATATGAGGTCGACCTCTGACGCTTTCACGGAAATGTATTTATATATTGTTTATGCATTATTTGGAATAAATACGTCCAATTGGATTTCGTTTTTAATGTACAGCGTTCCCCAGGGGTGGTTTATGTATATCGTATATTATTTCGAAATAGTGAGTTCGGTTTATCCCATGCTGCACGAGCAAGGTGCTTACGATAGAAAAACTGATATAGCTTGAGCACACAGGCAGTGTATGGCTACATGGCCTAAGTATAAAGTGCCTCATCGTTGAGTTAAACATCACATTCCGAATAGGCTTGTCAGTGGGCATTCCACATTATGACGCTGTAGAGCTGACTGAGCCGTGCTTGATTGGTTGATGGCCGGTGACTAGTAAAGAGTGACTAGTGAATTCTGAGTGTATTGCAGAAAGAGTGAAAAGGGACCTAGTGATAGGTAGCTGCATCTCCTTATATGCACCGTCTTGTAGGTGTTGTTTAGCCATCGTGCTAATTTTGGTTGTGTTATACCCAGTGCGCTGCTGTCGGGAGTCACGTTGGCCCGGATGAATATAAAGGTCATCACCTGGTGAATAACCAAGGCTTCTGGAATAACTGGTCTGCAGATAACAAGAGATTTTACAGAGCTGTATGCAGATCAGGATGGACAGACCGTTCGTGGTGGCTCTTCAACCATTGGATAGAACGCTGGGGCTGAGAAGACCATTCGGATTTGTGTTCGACTCAGCAAGATATGTGTCACCAATGTTTCGTATCATATTTCACTATTTGAGTGAAAACTCTTCATATTTCACCATCTGAGTAAAAACTCATCATATTTCATTATATGAGTGGAAACTCTTCTTATTTCATTAAGTGAGTGAAACACATCATATATTATTAGTTGAGTGAAGCATATAATACATCACTGAGTGAACTATATTTTCGTGTGGAAATTATCAATGTTAACGTGAATCATTTTATCCATTGTTTGTGTGGAAATACCTTGAATTTGTATTCACTGTAAATATTTACTATTTAATGTTTCTTCTTGTATACCAGTTAAAATTTCATATAAATCGCAATACATTATCAGATTCGTGCATATTTTGTTCAATATCTTTTTCTTTGAATCATTCATATATAAAAATTATGTTTTTGTCACCATCAAAAGAGTTCTTTGTTATAATCCGACGCTACTCAGGTTATCTTATCACAGACGTACGGTGTAGATGTGAACAACTTCCGGGCAGGTATAGATTGTGCTCGTGATGGTCAAGGGTCAACCGACCTTGATGACATGGAATGTACACGCGTGTGGGAGTGATCAGTATCAGATCACATGTATCCTCTCTTGGGGAATATCAAATATATATGCGTGGTGGTAATCCTGACAATGTCTGGCGCAATTTGTAAATGCTGCTGTCAGGTGCGGTATGCAAAAGCAGAATGTGTTCGTTTACGCTAGTCTCATTAATAGCTTCAGTTCAAACAAGACTTTTGTATCACTTTGCATATCAGCCTAGTACGCTCGACATTCCCTCCAGATGGCACAGCCGAGTGTGGCTAATTTATGATCATTGATTAATTCAAGTTCATACACGCCATTGGGATGTCCAACAATGTCCCATGCACCACCGTCTGAAGAAAATACGAAAGAGTTTATAGCGCAAAATCCGCCAAATGGTAGCGATCGAACATTACGTCAACTGCGATAAACTCGCAACGATGAAAATGCAATCTTGAATATATGACTTATCGGCAACGATGCAAGCGGTGATTGGTGTAGATGTAAACAAACCACATTAAATCCTCTTATCTTAGATTAGAATGTATTCATTGAGGTAACATTTGGGGCTGCTTTTACGACGACACGCTGCATAGCAGCATTATATTCGAGTACAATATAAATGTTTCAGAATTCATAATGAATCTTGTGTACTTTGTTTGGCGCATAATATTTCACAGGTTCAAGCTTACAAGTGCGAAAGACTTCCCGTTCCATGATGTTGTTGGCATGCAGCCACTGACAAGAAGATGCGCACTGATTGATAATTTGTGGTCCTTTTTAAGTGGTACAAACTGATTCCACGAGTATTTCAAAACGATCAGCAATGCGGAGACAGTCACAAGGTCTACCAAAACCTAGGTGTTCCTTTAGTTTTCGTTTTTTCAACTTATGTTTTGTATTTATTTGTATTTTCTTCTTTTTGTGTGACATTCAACTGCGGCTGTTTGCGATATGCACTGTTTTGTTTGATTTTGTTACCTTCCAAAGTTAAATTGTATCTTCGGATTCAGGTTTCTTCCATGTGAATGCATGTATTTACGTCCGTGCTAGTAATGGCAGTTATTCAGGTACGGATACGGGTACTGTTGGGGGTTGTTATGCAGGTATATATTCTGGTTCAGATGTAGGTATTTGGGGTAATAGTTTGTCCGAATGCGTGCAAAAAAATTTATTGTAAAATGACTTGGGGTACAATGGTTACTTCCCACTTCCACTATATTCACAAAACTTGTATAATTGTCCTTAGCTCAAGCGAAGATTCCTTATCAGGATGACAGAGCTGCATATGTATTAATATAATAGCCTCACTCTTTCTGGCTCAAAATTACTCAAGTCTCTGATAATGTATTGGATATACCTAGCGCATAAAAGGCTGTCGAAATATTTTTGCCGGATAACAATGTTTGATATTTTATCAGACTACAGCATGTATAACCCCTGTATTCGCATTGTGAACAAACTCTTGGAATCGGTCGATACTTAGTCATGATTCCATGAATAATGTATAGCTCAAAATGGGCATTTATGAAGGTAATTATATCACATAGTGTCAAACTACCTGGCTTGGACATTGATGCGCAGTATCAAAATACGTATGCCATGTATAGAGAACTTATGACACAAGTACTAGGAACACGGATTATTATCAGTTATGTATTTATGACTCTATTTCAAATGCTCACCATTATGTATACTATACTTCTCATGTCAGTTTATAAGAGGAAATTGAGGTCATGCCTGTAATCTAGTTACCCTATCAACAAGTAAAGGTTATAAACTGGCACGTTTGTCTTATTGAAGGTGATAACAATACTTGAAAAGACCGGTACGAAACATGTATAGGGACGTTTTAGGGCAGTCAAGCAGCACGTGTCCGTTTCATAGAAGTTATGAACACACTAGAAAAATACCCTAATTATATACACAATCATTTGGTGGAGTGCAAAAGCCTTAACATAATGATTTATGTTAAAGAAGTAGTGCATTTCATTTTCATGAAGTATAAGCAGGTACATGTTATTATGTAACATAATGTGATAAGTATTGTCTTGCATCTGTTTGTTGAGTAACTTAATGTGACTAATGTATACCAGTTTTGACATTTTAACAAAGTTCCGACATGAGTCGAGCTTAGGGAATCCTATAAATAAACATGAAAATAATTTTTAAATATACCAAATTTCAGTGCAATAACTTTCATAGAAAAACAGCTGCAAGTATGATAGTGGGACACAAAATCAGTTAGATTCATATTAAAGTGATGCATACATAATTATATTAGAACCTAACATCAGTCTTGCGTGCAGAATTGAGAAACAAAAAATATATATTGTAAGCTAACATATCAAATGAAGGCAAATTGAGAACTTTTATTTCAGATTTTTTTAATAAAGACAGTTTATGTTGATTTATCCAATCAAACCACAGACGATACTATTAGTATATTTAAAGATAAATTCTTAGAAGGTGTCCGTGGTTTAAGATCATATCCTTGCATTTTATTAAATTAAATAAATTGCACTGAAGTCATAATCAATGACGTCTGTCTTATTTGAATAAAATTGATCTAGTTACAAAATTACATTATTTCTTATCTTGAAAGCATGTTTGCATTTTATTAATGGAATTACCGGCTAGTGAGATAACTCGCTAGTAATGCAAAGCGTCACGCGCCAGGTGTTTATGCAAAACATGAGCATTATAATTTTAATCCACGTCGACATAGATTATCGACCAAGGAATTCAACATTAAAGGTTACAAATAACACGATCATGATTAGACGGGCACGATCTTACAGATGCCACAAACACTATTAGAAGAAGAGACCCATGTAGGCCTAAATTCGCTCACCTTGCCGAAAATAGCAAAATATTTTATTGCCGAAGTAGCTAGTCAGTCAGTCTGAACTTGTACATTTACGTGATTTTATACGTGCACAATCTTAGCTTTCTACAGGTACACGATCAAAACAAATTGCTATGAAATATATTTGCATCAACATGTCAATTCATTAAATTTAGTTGATGTACTAAGCTTCCTACTGTATTTTCGCATAGGTCGATATAACATAATATACACTTTACTGAGGTTTACTCTGTTGAGGCTAATGACGCTAGGTTTTATTTTTTTACAGTTTGCAGCAGTTATATCAATCAAATACAGACAAGGATGTTTTATTTAACTAAATGCTAGTGTCGTAATGAGCAGAGTCTTGTTTATCATACATGAGGTTGATTATATTTTACCTCGACCTCAACTAATGCCATGTTAGATTACATTAAATATCATATGTACACAATTCGTTGGATTTTATTTCCTGTTCATTTCGATGATTCTGGTTTTATTTCTCAGCTGCAATTTAATTTACCCTAATAACACTGATGCAATTACTGAAGTGAATTTAAAAATATATCTGTGAGACAGACCAAACTGGTTGTGATGTTCTTGACGTACTAATAAGAAAACAATACATTGTAGACCTTTATAATACCTTTACATCCCGCAAAACATGTTGACTTGATAACAATAGTCAATGAATGAGTCTAGTAATATAATACATGTTTACTTCTTTCTAAATCAGTTATAGTTATGAATGTGTTTAAGTAATGAATTGAAAATTGTCTTAGAAAATATAATGGAGGTATGTTTATCTATACATATTATACAATAACATGAACTCAAATTATCGTATATATATGTGTGTGTGTGTGTGTGTTTGCCAGTTGATTGTCTTAACTACAACTCTTCAATATTGATGTTGTTAGATACGTTGTCTTATATCCGTATTAAGTTGAATAATTGAGATTGGGTGTTTTTGTGTAGCAGGGACAGGTGCCACGTGCCTAGTGTTTTTTTTTTACAAAATTTTTATTCAAACTAAAAGCAAAGTCTTCCATTAAAACCTGCTTAAGATAACCTTCTCTGTGGTAATCTGATAGTATTTCCTTTAAGCCACAGTAAGCCAAAGTTCTACTTTCTATTGGCATACATAATAGGTACAGTACTAGGTCCGTTTTATTTTATTGTTTACATTATGATCATAACTAATTAATTGTTGAGAATTACGCAACCTTTTAAGTATTTCCTTAATACTCTATTCTTTATCAAATGCTAAAGATAGTGAAAGTGTGTTTCACACGAATTTATTAACTGTCAAAAAAAAATGGTCGGAAGAATTGGTAGTGAAAATTATATAAAAAATGGTGATAAAATTGTCACACAGGTTATCATTTCCTGATTAAAGACACTCAGTGATGCGCCGTAACATGTTTGTTTTTTATTACTCATTTAATGGTCGAAGTTGCCAAATATATATATATATATATATATATATATATATATATATATATATATATATATATATATGCTCTTTTAAACAGTAACAAGAAATAGGTGAAGACAACATGCTTTTTGTACAATTTAACCAATAATTTATTTCCCTAGAAAAACAAAGCAAAAATGAGAAAAAGAACTTACGGTTTTAAGAATGATATTAAAAAATAACCCAAGGATAATGCATGAATTAAAATGTGAAGTCCTAGCAACAAATTATTCTAATGCCTGAGTTCGAGTGCCGACGAAAATCCGAAATGGACGTATAATGTAGACAGTATGGTACTTAAGTTTCATCAATTCATTGTTGATTCATAGAAAATAATATTTCGGTGTTTGAATTCTGCAAATGTCGATAAGTGTTTTTGTCCAAGAATTAAATCCGAGCATAAGGATTTAAAGGGAAAAATAATCTCTTATAATCCAAATAATCTGAAGAAAAATGAAAATTTAACTCAAACTGGTCATAGCAAAGATACACAATTTGACGTCACATGGCTTGAAGACCAACTGAAATTATGTCTCAAAAATATCACTATTAAATCTGGCATCAGCGAGAAACATTCCGGTAAAATCCGAGTTTTGATATAATTGCTACATGTTTCTATAACAACCTAGAAGCTTTTGCCATGTCTAAATTCTCGTACTCCCAGTACAGCCTCGATTTCAACCTATCAATCCCATACTGCAAAAGAATAAAACGAAAAAAAGACAAGATGTTTACTTAAAATCATGAATTAAGGTCTGGGCCTTATATACAAAGTTCTAATAATAATAGGTTTTCGAAAAACGTTACTGAATTTCTGGAAAATATAAAATCCAGTAAATAAAATTACATTACATTAGGATGTTATGGAACTAAAAAACAAAACAACAAATAAACAATTAAATTCAATCAAATATCAATTAAATCCTTACCTTCATAAAGAAAAATAAAAAGTTATATAATAAAGTTTTATTTTTAACAATAGATTATTTATACACGAGGTTAAACATAATAAGATAATAAGAACTCTTATGAATTGATAGCATGTTTCACCTGGCTATTTGTTCATCGGCCCTCGCACCGTTCTCCCATATAAGAAAGAGTTCGAAAGGCGAGGATCCTAGGCTCTCTTGAGGAACCTCTCGGTAAGCCTCGGATTCTCGCCTTTCTAACTCTTATATGGGAGAACCAACAAGCCAACCAACGGAATAGGTAATTAGATATCCTATATACAAACTGGTCGAAGCTTTCTCCCTTTTCTGGTTTACTAAATTGGATCCTCTCCTATAAACCCTTTTCAGTAAGCTCAAATCTTTACAGCAATGCATCGTTTAACAAATCCTAATTCGCTGCCTCTACATTCGATATCCTTGAGTATACTTCTAAAGCCCTACCTTTCAACAAAGTACTAAGGTGCAATGCCCAATCTTCCTTTTTGAGCTTTTGCGTAGTAGCATATCTTTCGCATCTTAATAGGTAACTATTATGTCATCCTAATTTTCTTCAAATGCAGGGAGTCGTGGTTTCTTTTTAATTTACCCAGTTGCGATACCTTATCGTTCTCCAGTCTTAAACGTTCTAAATCTAACTTCCCCCTCTCTAAAGTTTACATTCGCGTTATTTTCTCTGTTTCGATTTCCATTTCTAATTTTGTTTTTTCCCTTTGTTGTTTGGAAATCCACTCGGCCCTTTCTCTCTCAATACGCGCGCTTGGATCTAATTGATCTTTTTCGGCTTGAAGCCTCTCTTTCTCTCTCTCTCTCTCTTTTCTTTTATCTCTCTCTTTTTCTCTCTCTCTCTCTTTCTCGCTCTTTCTGTCTCTTTTTCTGTCTCTCTATTGTGTTCATCCTTAATAAATTGTCGTAGGGTTTCCCTTTCATATCCC
The DNA here is from genome assembly GCA_028554795.2 of Sinohyriopsis cumingii. Taxonomy (NCBI): domain Eukaryota; kingdom Metazoa; phylum Mollusca; class Bivalvia; order Unionida; family Unionidae; genus Sinohyriopsis; species Sinohyriopsis cumingii. The sequence goes on from CM068824.1 coordinate 129,524,814, forward strand.
AATTGTTTACCCAACTCTGCCAATTCGCTAGCAGACGACATGATTTTAAACAGGGTTATGATCTAATGCCAGCATCAACGAATTACTCGCTTCAAAGAAGGAAAATGGAGTTCAGTTTCGTTCACACTCTTAATTATTTGTCAAAACCTTCCTGTCTCAAAGGCTTTCCCCGATACGGCTGGATGGGTGAACGCAATGTAACAATCCAAAAAGTATTCTCGGATAGAAATATATCTATACCACCGTTGCCATCAAAATTGTAAGGTAGTCAGGCTAACAACCTTTGAGACGGAATCGGTATTTAATAAATAACAAACAGGTATGCAAGTGACAATAAGAATATGTATTATTCTCTCACACTAATGATGAAGTAACATGACATCAAAATAAATACAAATGTTAATAATAAGGATCCAATGGAAAACTATAAAGAACAGATATGCTTATTTGAAATATTCAATAATTCTAAAATTGTCTTAGATAACTAAACACTACCATGCATTCTTATATTCAAAACTATAATGATATTCGTATAGTCAAACACTACAATGATATATACTCTTATAGTCAAACATAATGATAGTTCTCTTAGTCAAACACTATGACCTTCTTGTAGTCAAACACAATAATGAAACAAGTATAGTCAAACACTATAAAGAAATACTTATAGTCAAACATTATAATGAAATTCCGCTTCGTCAAACACTATGACCTTCTTATAGTCAAACACTATAATGAAATTATCTTATAGTCAAACACTATAATGAAATTCCTCTTATATGTCCAATGTTTACTTTACATTTCATATGCCCTTAGACCCGCTCCCCGGCTCAGTCACTTCAGCCATCCAGACTTATCATGCACATGTACGTTGGCACTTTCCTGGCGGTTTTGCATCATTATTGATACGACCTCTGGCTACACCTAGTCAGTCCGCACATAGTTGTCCACACCTAGATACTCATACCTAGTTATCCACAACTAGTAATCCGCACCTAGTTATCCACCCCTAGTTGGCCGAATATAAAAAAGAAACAACTTTCCAAATAGTCTGCTTTGTATGTATCTTGATTAAAATATCTTAGCATTTCAAATGGATTAATACTAACACACCTGAAATATTCCTTATGTACGACTATGACGTACGAATGCCATACAAAAAAAAAATAAAAATAGAAATATGATATACTAAAAGTATCATACATAATACGTCTTCGATATTAGTCATAATAATAACGACAAGATGACCTACCAACATGAGTATTGCATATATGTTCAAATCCCTGTTAATAATCCGAATCGTACCATCTCTTGCTACCAAATTACATAAGCCATACACTCTTGATGAATTAGACTACAAGTACGATAAAACAACGCAAACGTATGATACAAAATTGAACGTGTTTTGCGAAACTGAACATTAACTAAAAGGAACGTTGATTAAAAATATAACTCACCCAACTCGTTGGCTCAAACTAAGATATATTGGCGATCCCCCCCCCCCCGACAGCTAAATACATAAACAGCTTCGCTCTAATGGCTGCGTCAGTCAAGATTCCTAAGTAATATATATATAAATAGTCGCGCGCGTTAACATATATTACGCACGTACCGCGCAAGCAATGAAGGCGTCACGCGATGCAAAGGAAATGTATACTTACAAGAAACTATGGAGCGCGAAACACGTCAAATACTAGAATGTATGGTGGTCTAAACAAGCCATATCAGGTTTTTCGTAACAACAGTCAACGATTCTTAGTAATAGAAATGAATGTTTTTGTCACACTTTTCACCTTCCTATAGTATGTGCTCATTCATAATATTTCACCTGGTTTCGGTAAAAGAATACAGGGTGAACCCCAGTAACTTTACTGGGCTCTATGAAGTCGTTCTCCAGAAAATACAGATTTTTTTCCTCTCAAGTATTCCTGTTAGAGATGGTTCATACTGTACAGTTGTTGTTTCATAGGTTTGCAATTTTAACGTCATGGGAAATTGTGTTTGATCTTGTCGGAACATCTGGAAATAATTGCTCATATTCAAAAACTAATTGTTTAAGCTTATTGCTTTCTTGTTGTTGCAAATGTGAACGTTTATGGTCCAGACCATTTATAATTTCTGAATTGTCATTGCAATATCACTGGAATCTAATGATATTCCTTCACTTAAGTCTTCAATGAGTGGAACAGGTACAACTAAATTAATAGCATGTTTCACCTGGCTATTTGTTTCACTATAATATTACTCCTTTAATTTTTAAGGGCCGTAATACATAATCTGAAGATAATTCTAAAGAATAAACAAGAGGGACATCACTCGATTACCATAATCAAATTTATATCCGTTGTAACTGTGTCAAACCACATGTTCATAATGAGCTGGAACGTTCTAGACCTAAAAGTTGACCCTTGACCAGGGTTAACAGATTTGGGAAGGCCATATTGAGAAAGAAACATTATCAAAGCTTTTACTATGGTTTTAGGTTTAATATTTTTCAAAGGAATTTCCTCTGTATACCTTGTTGACGCACACATAATGGTCAATACGTATTTGGTATCTGACTTGGTCTTAGGTAAGGGACCAACACAATGTTACACGGGGGGAGTGAATGTCCCTCCGTATTTGGTTTTCGTTATCTAGGGGTTGACCGCCCTCGATGTTATTGCCCGGTTCGAGTAAATATAAATGTAAGTGGTGAAACTTATAGGTGGAATAGATAGAGATCTGAGCAAGTATATAGAACAAACCAACACGAGCCCCCGTACATGTAAACAAACAATTTAATCAATTACATACAAACACTGTGAAAATTCATTACATCAGGAATGTACTCTGCTTTTAGAAATTTAACTTTCACCGAAATACAAAGAAAACGCAAATAGATCTAAATAAGATAGCCGATCTGTTACTGATAGATTTAGTTCATCATAGGATCGAGTGAACAATCGAAGTCAACGTCTTGTACGATTTCATAACCTGCTCGTCCTCAGTCTGTTTTTGCTTCCTTTGTCGCTGTTCAGACCCTTGGATCTCGGGATGATACTTTCTACCACCCGTCTCAGGACACTCTCAAAAGACTTCTTCAGAAATTAATACGTCGCAGGGTTGCGTCACAGGATTATATGTCTCACTGCACTCTTCTCTATGCTTCTCCGTATAGGTCTCAGAATAACATCACCTCATTCGTTCCATATGTCTCTGGAGCTATTTTCTCCCTTTTAAATAAATATAAATATAGACAACCTAAATTTCCCGTTATTTATGAAACGGTTAATTCTTCATTATTCTCCCTCGTTATCAGATTTCACTATCAGTGCTAAACAGACGCTAAGGTTATCAATCGACTCCGTATGTCCTATAATGACCCTAGTTAGTCAAATGGCTAATTCGTTACGTCTTTACCTTACACATTACCACATACACAGCGAATAAATAGGATACATCACGTCAATCAATTACTAGATCATTTCCGTCAATACACACTTATTCTTAATCATACGTGAAATCTTCTAAATTCGGCGAATTCACACGGATTCTTGTAATCATATTAACTAATGTAATGCATTAAATTCTTTGAACATAATCCTTATGCAAACAAGACGACAAATTCAAACAATTCGTCAAACTTATCTAAAGAAGATTAATGTACAACTTCCTATGCATAAACTCAACACAGTTATACTTCATAAAGCAAATTATTACACGAATGTAGAAAAAAGATTCATGCAGATACAAATAAATAACTTCAGCAAAGCATTATATATGGCATCAACAAATTACATGGAATTGTCACACTACCTTTGCTCTCAACGCTCCTCCCTCTAATCCGTAAATTAGTTCGTCGGTTCCTTTCGACACTCGTCCCCTTTTTGAACAACAGTTTTACGGAAATTTCTTACAAATTCCCGGAGTCGTAACCTTTGGGTCCCCTCGTGTAGGAAAAGCTTAGACTGATTAAAATACGATGCAGGCGATATTAAAACCTATGAAATTTTGTGTTGGAACACGCCCTCTCATTTAACGTACCAATCAGAATCAAATATCTCTGCCGCCTTTTTCCAGAGGCACCAAAGTCAGGGTCAACGTGACCCTGGTAGTTTGAGTAACATAGTTTCTGCGTTCTCTCAATTGTGACAACTTTGCCATGAAAATGAAGTTTTCCTTGTCCTAAATTGTCCGCCTGGCTGCTGTATAAACAAATGTTTAATTAGGAACAGAATTCTCCCTCTAAAGGACATTACCGTACACAGTAGTATGGCGATATGATACGTGCTTGTCTCCATAAATCTAATTAATGGTTGTCTGGTCTCAGCTAATGTATTCTTGTTAGATCGACATAAAATTTGCCACTTCACACACAATCTACCATAATTTTGGTAAATGGTTCGTCATATGCAGGAATATGTTACAGATGACCCTTATGTATCGTATGATTGCGTTTTCCTACCATTTGATGAGTCAAACGCGGGATCGGATACATCTTTGCACTGCGCATTCATTCATGCATTAGGGGTTTCGATTACTATCTTTTGCTATAAAACAATACTATGCACATTTGCAATCTCTGAATCAGTTCTCTGTGTTGAGCATACATATTCAAATTTTTACCAACTAATGTTTGGGTTGTTTCTTTTGATGGTATTCTACTCAAAAATGGATCAACATTTATTTGGTTAACGATTCACATTTTTGTTTTTGCTGCTGTTGTTGTTGTGGGGTTCAATGCCATTTTTCAGCACACGATAGGCCATACATGGCGGCCAGTATTAATGGTGGAGGAAGAACTTGGGAAAACCCCGGGAAGAACCACCGACCCACGAGAAACTATTGGCAAGCTTTCTCACATACCCACATTTTCTGAATTCGTGACTCGAACCGACTCAGACAGAAGTGAGATGGCAGTGAGCTGTAACGGAGAGGGGTTTAGACCACTCGGCCACTCGGGGCACCCTCACTATTTGTAATCGATATGGAACCGATTCCACCACGGCAATCTCAGATTATTTGATCAATCCGCAACAACAATTGTGTTGATTTTAATGACTCATTGTAACTTGTTGTTTGCTATTGGTACAGCTTTGGAAAATAATTCTTCAATACCCTTAGAGATCCTGCAAAGAATCAATGGACATCATCACCAAGACGGGTTATATAACATACAATCTGGTTTTCTTGCATTTAAAACAAATACGTTTAATACACATCAACGTACGAATTTCGCATTTAAATATGAGATCGACCTATGGCGTTTTCACGGAAATGTATATATATATATATATATATATATATATATATATATATATATATATATATATATATATGTCGTTTATATATTATTTGGATACGTCTACACGGGTTTCGTTTTTAGTGTACTGCGTTACCCAGGGGTGGTTTAGGTATATCGTTATTAGGTCCTTAAGTTTGTTCTTGCAGTCGAAATAAATGAGTTCTGAGAGCACCATTTAATGTGATCACTGTGTCTTTGTGTCTACGTTCAGTGGGCGATTAATTCCACGTTGTTGGGCCCTTTTGTGCAAAATAATATTGTCAATATGACTTTGTTTGCATATTCGGAATAATGAGTATACGATTGTTAAAAGAGGAGCGTAAGTATATTGCTAGTGTGTACACATGTGTGAGGTCGGATAGGCATGTTGGACTAGAGTCCGTCAGTGAAACGTAGCACAGAGAACACATTTTATGTTTGATTCTGGATTGAATGGATAGCCAGTGTATGGTATAGATCAGCGGGCATGTATGCTCTGATCGTGGTACTCTAAGTATGATCCGAGCAGCTGTGTTTTGAACTTTTTGAAGTTTCTGGAGTAGATATAGGGATGGACTAGATCGAATTGAGTTACAATAGTCCAGTCTTAAAAGTACTAATGAACACACAAGTGTTTTAGTGGCATCAACTGAAAGATATTTGCGAATTCAAGTTATGCAGCCTTGCATATGTTCATGACATGTTGGTGCAATGTGAGAGTACTGTCCAGAGTAACACCTAGGTTTCGTATGGTTGTGTGAATTTAATGCAAGCGTTCCTGATATTTATTGTTTAAGGTAAAGGATGTGAATGAGAAAATAGTTGTGTTGTAATCACAATGACCTCAATTTTATCAGCATTCATCTGCAGCTTGTTACATGTCATCCATGATTTCACATCAGAAATGCACCTCTCTACACCTTGGATGGTAGCATCAACTTCAGTTGGGTGGCAATATTTGTATAGTTGGGTGTCATCAGCGTTCAGTTGGTGAGACACTGGGTGATGATGTATGACATTTGAGAGCGGCTGAGTGTGTATAATGAAGAGAACAGGGCACCGTATTGTATATGTTGTTTAGCCATGGTGCTAATTTGGGTTGTGTTATACCCAGTGCGCTGCTGTCGGGAGTGACGTTGGCCCGGAAGAAGATAAAGGTCATCACGTGGTGAATAACCATGGTTTCTGGACCAACTGGTCTTCAGATAACAAGAGAAAGTACCGATCTCTCTTTGCAGAACAGGAGGGGCATACCGTTCTTGGTGGATCTTCAAGCATTGAATAGAGCGTTGGGGCTGAGATCATTCGGATTTGTGTTCGACTCCGCAAGATATGTGTTCCAACGCTTCAAATCATATTTCACTATTTGAGAGAAAACTGGTCATATTTCGCTGTTTGGTTGAAAACTCGTTAAATTTCAATCCTTGAGTGAAAACTCTTCATATTTCACCTTTTGAGTAAAAACTCATGATATTTCACTATATGAGTGGAAACTCGTCTTATTTCATTAAGTGAGTGAAACACATTATATAGCATTAGTTGAGTGAAACATATAATACCTCACTATCTAAGTGAACTATATCAGTTTCGTGTGGAAATTATCAATGTTTACATGAATCAGATTTTTCCATTGTTTGCGTGGAAATACTATGAATTTGTATTCATTGTAACTTTTTCCTATTTAATGTTTTTTTTTTTAAATTGTATACCAGATAACATTTCATAAAAATCGCAATACATTATCAGATTCGTGCATCTTTTGTTCAATATCTTTTTCTTTGAATCATTCATATATAAAAATTGTGTTTTTGTCACCATCAAAAGAGTTCTTTGTTATAATCCGACGCTACTCAGGTTATCTTATCACAGATGTACGGTGTAGTTGTGAACAACTTCCGGGCAGGTATAGATTGTGCTCGTGATGGTCAAGGGTCAACCGACCTTGATTACATGGAATGTACACGCGTGTGGGAGTGATCAGTATCAGATCACATGTATCCTCTCTTGGGGAATATCAAATATATATGAGTGGTGGTAATCCTGACAATGTCTGGCGTAATTTGTAAATGCTACTGTCAAGTGCAGTATGCACAAGCAGAATGTGTTCGTTTACGCTAGTCTATTTAATAGCTTCAGTTCAAACAAGACTTTTGTATCACTTTGCATATCAGCCTAGTACGCTCGTCATTCCCTTCAGATGGCACAGCCGAGTGTGGCTAATTTATGATCATTGATTGCTTCAAGCTCATAGACGCCACTGGGATGTCCAGCAATGTTTCATGCACCACCGTCTGAAGAAAATACGAAAGAGTTTATAGCGCAAAATCCGCCAAATGGTAGCGATCGAATATTATGTCAACTGCGATAAACTCGCAACGATGAAAATGCAATCTTGAATATATGACTTACCGTCAGCAATGCTACCGGTGATTGGTGTAGATGAAAACAAACCACATTAAATCCTCTTATCTTAGATTAGAATGTAATCAATGAGGTAACATTTGGGGTTGCTTTTGCAACGACACGCTGCATAGCAGCATTAAATTTGAGTACCATATACAATGTTTCAGAATTCATAATCAATGATGTGAACTTCGTTTGGCGTATAATATTTCACAAGTTCAAGCTTACAAGTGCGAAAGACATCTCATTCCATGATGTTGTTGGCATGCAGCCACTGACAAGAAGATGCGCACTGATTGATAATTTGTGGTCCCTTTTAAGTGGTACAAACTGATTCCACGAGTATTTCAAAACGATCAGCAATGCGGAGACAGTCACACGGTCTACCAAAACCTAGCTGTTCCTTTAGTTTTCGTTTTTTCAACTTTTAATGTTTTGTGCTTTTTTGAATTGTTCTTCTTGTGTGTGAAATTCAACTGCGGGTGTTTGCGATATGTACTGTTTTGATAGATTGTGTTAGCTTCCAAAGTTAAATTGTATCTTCGGATTCAGGTTTGTTACATGTGAATGTATTTATTTACGTCCGTACTAGTAATGGCAGTTATTCGCGTACGGATATGGGTACTGTTGGGGGTTGTTATGCAGGTATATCTTCTGGTTCGGATGCAGGTATTTAGGGTAATAATGTTTCCGACTGCGTGCAAAAATATTCTTGTAACATGATTTGGGGTACAATGGTTATATCCCACTTCTACTATATTCACAAAACCTGCATAGTTGTCCTCAACGAAAGCGAAGTTTCCTTATCAGAATGACAGAACACTGCATATGTAATATTATACTAGCCTCACTCTTTCTGGCCCGGGGCCCCGAGTGGCCGAGTGGTCTAAAGCGCTCTTCGTTACGGATCACTGCCATCTCACCTCTGTCTGCGGCGGTTCGAGTCTAAGATTCAGCCAATGTGGGCATGTGAGAAAGCTTGCCAGTAGCTTCTCGTGGGTCGGTGGTTCTTTCCGGGGTTTTCCGGGTTCTTCCTCCACCATTAATACTGGCCGCCATGTATAGCCTATCGTGCTGAAAAATGGCGTTAAACCCCACAACAACAACAACAACAACAACTTTCTGGCCCAAAATTACCCCTATCATTAAAGCCTATAAATACACAAAACAATCAATGTACAAAGAAGGTAAGAACTCATAATGCATAGCGAGATATGATGCGTGTTTCATTTATTCTAATTTGCCTTGACATTGTAAAGTTTAAATAATTGGTCTGTCTTAGAAATAAACACATGCATTCGCTCTTCCTATTTGTATCACACCCTATATCAAGTCTCTGATAATGTGTTGGATATACCTAGCGCATAAAAGGCTGTCGAAATATTTTTGCCGGATAACAATGTTTGATATTTTATCAGACTACAGCATGTATAACCCCTGTATTCGCATTGTGAACAAACTCTTGGAATCGGTCGATACTTAGTCATGATTCCATGAATAATGTATAGCTCAAAATGGGCATTTATGAAGGTAATTATATCACATAGTGTCAAACTACCTGGCTTGGACATTGATGTGCAGTATCAAAATACGTATGCCATGTATAGAGAACTTATGACACAAGTACTAGGAACACGGATTATTATCAGTTATGTATTTATGACTCTATTTCAAATGCTCACCATTATGTATACTATACTTCTCATGTCAGTTTATAAGAGGAAATTGAGGTCATGCCTGTAATCAAGTTATCGTATCAACAAGTAAAGGTTATAAACTGGCACGTTTGACTTTTTGAAGGTGATACAATGCTTGCAAAGACCAGTAGGGAACAGGTATTTAGGGTAGTCAAGCAGCACGTGTCCGTTTGATATAATATATGAACACACTATAAAAATACCCTATTTATATAAAATTTCATTTGGTGGAGTGCAAAAGCCTTAACATAATGATTTATGTTAAAGAAGTAGTGCATTTCATTTTCATGAAGTATAAGCAGGTACATGTTATTATGTAACATAATGTGGTAAGTATTGTCTTGCATCTGTTTGTTGAGTAACTTAATGTGATTAATAAATACCAATTTTGATATTTAAACACAGCTCCGACATGAGTCGAGTTTAGGGAATCCTAAAATAAACATGAAAATAAATTTTAAATATACCAAATTTCGGTGCAATAACTTTCATAGAAAAACAGCTGCAAGTATGATAGTGGGACACAAAATCAGTTAGATTCATATTAAAGTGATGCATACATAATTATATTAGAACCCAATATCAGTCTTGCGTGCAGAATTGAGAAACAAAAAATATATATTGTAAACTAACATATCAAATGAAGGCAAATTGAGAACTCTTATTTCAGATTTTTTTAATGGAGACAGTTTATGTTTATTTATCCAATCAAACCACAGACGATACTATTAGTATATTTAAAGATAAATTCTTAGAAGGTGTCCGTGGTTTTAGATCAAATCCTTGCATTTTATTAAATAAAATAAATTGCACTGAAGTCATAATCAATGACGTCTGTCTTATTTGAATAAAATTGATCTAGTTAAAAAATAACATTATTTCTTATCTTGAAACCATGCTTGCATTTTGTCAATGGAATTACCGGCTAGTGAGATAACTCGCTAGTAATGCAAAGCGTCACGCGCCAGGTGTTCATGTAAAACATGAGCATTATAATTTTAATCCATGTCGACATAGATTGTCGACCAAGGAATTCAACATTAAAGGTTACAAATAACACGATCATGATTAGACGGGCACGATCTTACCGATGCAACAAACACTATTAGAAGAAGAGACCCATCTAGGCATAAAATCGCTCACCTTGCCAAAAATAGCAGCATATTTGATTGCAGAAGTAGCTAGTCAGTCAGTCTGGACTTGTACATTTACCTGATTTTATATGTGCAAAATCTTAGCTTTCTACAGGTACACAATCAAAACAAATTGCTATGAAATATATTTGCATCAACATGTCAATTCATTAAATTTAGTTGATGTACTAAGCGTCCTACTGTATTTTCGCATAGGTCGATATAACATAATATACACTTTACTGAGGTTTACTCTGTTGAGGCTAATGACGCTGGATTTTTTTTTTACAGTTTGCAGCAGTTATATCAATCAAATACATACAAGGATGTTTTATTTAACTAAATGCTAGTGTCGTAATGAGCAGCGTCTTGTTTATCATACATGAGGTTGATTATATTTTACCTCGACCTCAAATAAAGCCATGTTAGATTACATTAAGTATCATATGTACATAATTAGTTGTATTTTATTTCCTGTTTATTTCGATGATTCTGGTTTTCTTTCTCAGCAGTAATTTAATTTACCCTAATAACACTGATGCAGTGACTGAAAGTGAAATAAAAATATATATGTGAGACAGACCAAACTGTGGTTGTGGTGTTCTTGACGTACTAATAACAAAACAATACAGTTTATACCTTCCTAATACTTATACATCCCGAACAACATTTTGACTTGATAACAATAGTCAATGAATGAGTCTAGTAATATAATAAATGTGTATTTCTTTGGAAATCAGTTAGAGTTATGAATGCGTTAAGTACAGAATTGAAAACTGTCTTAGGAAATATAATGGAGATATGATTATCTATATATATTATACAATAACATGAACTCAAATTATCATATATATGTGTGTGTGTGTGTGTGTGTGTATGTGTGTGTGTCTGTGTGTGTGTGTGTGTGTGTGTGTGCAAGTGTGATTATCTTCCCTACAACTCTTCAATATTCATGTTATTAGATACGTTGTCTTATATCCGTATTAAGTTGAAAAATTGAGATTGGGTGTTTTTGTGTTGCAGGGACGGGTGCCACGTGCCTAGTGTTTTTCACAAGTTTATTTATTCAACTAAAAGCAAAGTCTTTCTTGAAAACCTGATTAAATATAACCTTCCCTATGGTGATCTGATAGTATTTTCTTTAAGCCACAGTCAGCTAAAGTTCTACTTTCTATTGGCATACATAATGGGTACAGTACTAGGTCGATTTATTTTAGTGTTTACATTATTAACATAGCTAATTAATTGTTGAAAACTACGCAACTTTTTAAGTTTTTCCTTAATACTGTATTCTTCATCTAAAACTAAAGATAGTGAAAGTGTGTTTCACATGAATTTATTAACTGTCAGAATAAACATGGTCGGAAGAATTGGCAGTGAAAATTATATCAAAAACGATGATAAAATTGTCACGTAGATTATCATGTCATGAGTAAAGACACTCAGGGATGCGCCATAACATGATTTTTTAAATTACTCATTTAATTGTCGATGCTGCCAAGTATATATATATATATATATATATATATATATATATATATATATATATATATATATATATATATGCTCTTTTAAACAGTAACAAGAAATAGGTGAAGACAACATGCTTTTTGTAAAATTTAACAACTAATTTATTTCCCTATAAAAACAAGGTAAAAATGAGAAGAAGAACATTCAGTTTTAAGAATCAAATTAAAAAATAACCCAAGAATAATGCAAGAATTAAAAATTTGAAGTCCTATTAACAAATTCTTCTAATGAATTTGAATTCGAGTGCCGACGAAAATCCCAAATGGACGCATAATTAAGACAGTATGGTACTTAAGTTTCATCAATTCATTGTTGATTCACAGAAAATAATATTCCGGTGTTTGAATTCTGAAATTTCGATAAGTGTTTTTGTCCAAGAAATAAATCCGAGCACAAGTGTTTAAAGTGAAATATAATCTCTTATAATCCAAACAATTTGAAGAAAAATGAAAACTTAACTCAAACTGGTCATAACAAAGATACACAATTTGACGTCACAGTGTTTGAAGACCAACTAAAATTATTTCTCAAAATATCACTATTTATTCTGGCTTGAGCGAAAAACATTCCAGTAAAGCCCAGTTTTGATATAATTGCTACATGTTTCTATAACAACCTAGATGATATTGACATGTCTAAGGTCTCGTATTCCCAGTACAGCCTCGATTTCACCCACTCAATCCCATATTGCAAAGGAATAAAACGAAAAAGGACAAGATGTTTACTTAAAATCATGAATTACAGTCAGGGCTTTATATACAAAGTTCTAATAATATGTTTTCGAAAAACTGAACTGAATTTGTGGACAATTTCAAATGCAGTAAATAAAATTACATTACATTAGGATGTTATGGAATAAAAAAAAAACAACAGCAAACAAACAATTAAATTCAATCAAATATCAATTAAATCGAATATACATAATCCTTACCTCCATAAAGAAAAAAAAAACTAATATAATAAAGTTTTCTTTTTTACCATAGAATAATTATACACGAGGTTAAATATAATACGAAAATACGAACTCTTATGAATTATACAATATGTACACTCTATATACAGGAAAGTACATCTGCTATTAAATTTTATTTTCCCTTGATTTGCCTGATTTCAATGTTATATTCATGTACCAACAAACTGCACGTTAGTAGCCTTTGATATTTTGTCATCATGCCGATGAAATTAATGTGGGTGTGATCACTAAATACAGTAATCAAAGAAGGAGCTGAAGTAATGCAAAATTCAAGATTTTGTAATACTCATATCCAAGTCAAACATTACTTCTCGATTGTTGAATACATTTATTGGTGCTTCTTTAATTTCTTAGAAAAATAACACACTAGATGATCAACGCCATTTTCGTCTTCTTTAATCTATTCTGCTCGGCCCCAACATCACTTGCATCAAAAGACAGTTTTAATGATTGGCTGAAATTTGCAGCTGTCGCGCTTTTAAGTATGGCTTTTTATTTATAAAAAGCCTCTTAACATTTCTCAATCCAAAGGAAATTGTTTTCCTCGCTCAACCAATGTGTCAGGGGTTCAACAATAAAATAAATATTGGAAAATAATTTCCAATAGTATCAATTCATACCTAATTATCGCATCAGTTGCTGTTTGCTAACAGGCAATGGGAATTGAGGCAATAGCATAGACCATGGCATCTATCGGTTTAACTTGTCCTTTTCCCCGGATATGTCCTATAAAGGTTACACTAGCACGGCATATTTTAGTTATTGATAAATAAATTAGTTGTGTAGCATGCGTCAGTGAATCTGTCAAATAATGTATGGACTGTTGCTAAATGTTCTTTCCAGGTGTCGTTATTGATGATAACATCATCGACGTAAGTATCACAATTATCTAGATCAGAGGATATCAAATTCATTAGATGTTGAAAAGTACTTGGCCACCCATTCGTCCCAAATGGCATTAATTTAGATTGATAAAGTCCAACTGGAGTTATGAATGCTGAAATTTCCTCTGCTCTTTCCGTCAGTGGAATTTGCCAAAATCCTTTCAGAAAATCAACTTTGGTGACATACTTGGTATTTCAGTTCATATCAATAGAGTCAACGATTCTTGGTAATGGAAATGAATCTGTTATTGTCACACTTTTCACCTTCCTCTAGTATGTGCTCATTCATAATATTTCACCTGGTTTTGGTAAAAGAATACAGGGTGAGCTCCAGTCACTTTACTGGGCTCTATAAAATCGTTCTCCAGAAAATACTGATTTTGTTCTTCTCTCAAGTATTCCTGTTTGAGATGGTTCATCGTGTACGGTTGTTGTTTCATAGGTTTGCAATTTTAACGTCAAGAAATATTTTGTTTGATCTTGAAGGAACATCTGGAAATAAGTGCTCATATTCAAAAACTAATTGTTTAAGCTTATAGCTCTCTTGCTGTTGCAAATGTGAACGTTTCTGGTCCAGACAATTTATAATTTCTGAATTGTCATTGCAATATCAATGGAATCCAATGATATTCCTTCATTTAAGTCTTCAATGAGTGGGACAGATACAACTAAATTAATAGTATGTTTACCTGGCTATTGGTTTCACTATTATGTTACTCCTTTGATTTTTATGGGTCGTAATACCTAATCTGAAGATAATTCTGAAGAATGAGCAAGAGAGACAGAACTCGATTACCATAATCAAAGTTATATCCATTGTAATTGTGTCAAACCTCATGTTGATAATAAGCTGGAACGTTCCAGACCTAAAATTTGACCCTCGACCCGACTGAACAGATTTGAGAAGGCCAAATTGAGGAAGAAACTTTATCAAAGCGTTTACTATGGTTTTAGGTTTTATATTTTTCAAAGGAAGTTCCTCTGTATACCTTGTTGACGCACACATAATGGTCAATACATATTTGGTACCTGACTTGGTCTTAGGGAAGGGACCAACACAGTGTACCATAAATTTGGTAAATGGTTCGTTATATGCAGGAATATGTTACAGATGACCCTTATGTATCGTATCATTGCGTTTTCCTATCATTTGACGAGTATGAAACAATCTACAGTATTTACAAACAGCACTTGTGATTTTTGGCCAATAGAAGTTAGTCAAGATCTTGTGATACGTCTTATTAATCCTTAAATGACCAGCCAAAGGCGTTTAATGGGCCAGACTAAGTAGTTCCTGTCTGTACGATTTTGGAACTACAAGTTGATAGTTCACTGACCACTCGTCACCTACAGGTACCTCGATAGGTATCCCTTTTCTCATAAGAATTCAATTTTGAATGAAACGACAGGAACTTCAGTGGTTTCAGTTCTGCTAATAGACCTTTGAAACAAACAGGATATATCAGGATACATTTTCTGTTTGACGACAAGTGATTGTTTAAAATAAAGAGAATGAGTAGTTAGAAGAGGATCACATTGACCAGTACCCTTTGATTGATACAAGCGAGGAGTGAATGTGACCTGATCAAAAGCCTTACCAATACATGTGTCGGATAAAGGAAAACTTTCCTGATCAACATCATTCTCAAGACCTTTCTTTGTCAAAGTTCCGGTTGCTGTACAAGCTGGTTATGAAAAAGGGAATTCGTTTTCAATTTGATCGACTTTATGATCCAAACAAGGCTTGTCAGTTAGAAGTGGATTAATCACAATCTTTTATCCAGCTAGGTCGTTGCCTAGTAATAAATGAATGCCCTCAACGGGTAAAACAGACACTGTTCCGACTGTCACTCATCTTGAGTGTAAGTATGATGACATATTTAAACAATGGAGAGGAACGTTAACAAAGTCGCACACTACACCCTGAATAAGAACATTTTCATTAGAGAAGACTTCTCAGAAAAAGCAAAGTGCCTGACAATAAAAACCTTTGATACGCTTATGTGTCCCTTCGAAACTTAATATGGATATGATTAGTCAAATCACCCAAGAGTGATATAGAACCTTTCGACATGAATGGTACATAATTCTCCATAACAAATCAGACAGGGGTCTATTAGACCCAACTCATGTATTACTTTCAATACATGACCGTGACCAAGACATCTTAGAAATAAGAGCATTTATAATAGGTCTGTGTTGAGTATGTTGTTTATTTTTCAATTTGTAGCAATCAGAAAGAATGTGTTCTTTTCCTTGTAGGTAAAAGTAGGAAGGGAAAAGGATATTTGATGAAACTAATCTGAAACTTGATTGTTAAAAGTGGTGCCGCATTCAGATTTGGAAGGGCTTGTATTAGGCTGAATTTTTTCCCCGAAAAATGACTGCTGATTGGAAGTCTTATTTACAAAATAAACGTTATGAGCTAAAGAGTACTCGTCATCAGCAACACGAGCAGCATTTTCCAAGGTTACTATATTATACTCATCAAGGTAAGTTTTACTGTTGGTATGGATACCGTTCTTAAAATCTTCAAGTAATACAAGTTGTTCGAGACTTTCATATTAAAATTAAAAAAAGTACTAAACATCGAAAATTAAATCCGTATGGATGCAGGCTTTGTTGTTATTTGATGTATATTAATTTGTGCTTTTCGTTTTGTTTGTATGTTAATGCGATTACCTGCTTATGTTACTTTATAAGTAGATGTACGTTACACAGACATGCTCCCTTTCCCTACCATGTTTGGTTGATTATGTTGTTGTATGTCATTAAGAACATCTGATCATTTCACATCACTAACTTCTTTGCCCCCTTGCTTATATGTGTGGGTGTTGGACTGTAAAACATGTCATAATCTGTAATAAGATGCAGCATCACACGGTTCTCCGTTTTATTTGTTCCCCCAATCCATTATATGTGTTTATTAAATATAATTAATGTAGTTATATAACGTAACCCACTCCCCCATTGTAAGCAGAATGGTGTCTTCTGCAGCAAGTCTACGTATATAATATACTATCGCACATCCCTTTGTATGTGATACGGCATGTTGGATGTTATACATAAGTACGTGAACGGCCTTGTTTCCCTTTATATTTATGCATAGAAGTATTTTATTTTAATAAAAAGTCAAACAGATGGCTTTGTGTATGACACTCATTTCTGATTATTTCTGTATTCCATTATTCTTCGTCGAAATAGAGCAGTCTCCAATGTTTGCTGTACAGAAGGAGAAGCGATCAGACCTCTTTTTTATTGAAATAATATTTGGATTACTTGTTTCACAGTGCATTTTAAATGTGTCTTGTATGTGTCCGTTTTTAAGGTATACATATACAACAGATGATGGTCGTACATTTGTATACCGGACCGTCAGTTTTTGATCCGGTCTACCTCCATCTTGACATTCTTATAATTGCAGCTTTTAGTATTTTCAAGATCAGTTGTAGTATATTGTGGAAATGTCATGACCGGAGGTATCTGATTATTATAGATTTAGTTGCTTTTGGTATAGTGTGGTAAATCATGACGAACTGTATGGATGCGACCGTGCGTAATGTATGTATGTATGTATGTATGCATGTATGTATGTCTGTCTGTATGTATGTCTGCCTGTTTGTCATATGTATGTATGTATGTATGTATGTATGTATTTATGCATGTAAGCATGCATGCATTTTTCAGAAAATATTTACTGCCCTCAAAATTATTGGAAATGTGATGTCATGATGGATAGCAGATTATAAAATTATTAGGTCATGAGCTAGCCTCGTACCGTTATATGTGTAATGATTTATTCGATAGTATGCGTTACACCCTATTTATTTTATCTGTGCAATTGCATATTGATAGTAAATGTAAGTGCACGAGCTACCTTACTTCAATATGTAATAGTGATGGTCACGTTAAATCTAAGTATAACCAGTTCCCGTTGAGTCTATATGTCTTGTGTGTAAGAGAATGTATATTCCATAGAAAACTGTATTACCCACACATTCCCTTTACATGTGTAATGCTGGTTGGAAAATAACTATACGTATGTGAGCTATCTCGTTCAGTTTTTATGCGCGTAATGGTTTATAGGTGTTTATGTACGCATTAATGTTCATACGCCTCTTACTACTTACATTGGACAACAAATTTTTACAAAAGTCATGTTACTGAAATAAAATTAGTCAATTCTTATCAATTTTTATGTGCTGAACACGAATATGACAGTCAAATTGCAAAAATTGGCTCTAGTTTTTTTGTAATCTGCAAGAAATTAATGTTTACATAACGAAATGCATTCCAATAGTAAAAGGTCAACTGTAATAGCCTACCTATAAAAAATCAAGTCATTGACTACATCTTAGATTTCTTCGCCTGTCTCTTGTACAGCTGTTCGGGAGCATCTCTGAGGAGTGTCCAGCAGTAGTCAGCCAGCATTGTAGTGGACCATTTTCCCTGGTATCTTTGTTCCATTGTTGCGATATCTTGATGAAAACGTTCGCCGTGTTCATCACTAACAATACCACAGTTGCTAGGAAAGAAATCCAAATGGGAATGAAGGAAGTGAATCTTTAGAGACATATTGCAGCCAAGTTTCTTATACTTCATCAACATGTCTTCTACTAGTTCCTTATAGTTTTCTGCCCTAACATTTCCGAGGAAGTTTGTAGAAACTAGGCGAAAAGCATTCCATGCTTGTTTCGCGTCACCTTCCAGCAAGTTGTTGAACCGGTCATCTTTGAAAAGCTCTCGAATCTGAGGACCCACAAAAACTCCCTCTTTAATCTTTGCTTCGCTGAGTCGAGGGAATTTTTCATGCAGGTATCGGAATGCTGGCAAAGTCCGGTCAATGGCTTTCACGAAGTTCTTCATCAAACCTAGTTTAATGTGAAGGGGTGGTAGCAAGATTTTCTGAGCCTCAACCAGAGCTGGGTGTTGGATATTCTTCTCTCCAATGGCTACATTCTGCCTGTGAGTCCATTCCTTCCTCATGTAGTGCATTTCCCTTGCTCGGCTATCCCACTCGCATAAGAAACACATGTATTTTGTATATCCTTGCTGCAGTCCCATTAAAAGGGCAACTACCTTCAAATCACCACAGAGGTGCCAGCTGTACTTGTTATACTCAATGGAATTCAGTAGCTGCCTTAAGTTATCGTATGTCTCTTTCATGTGGACAGCATACGCTACTGGAATAGATGGAAGAATGTTTCCATTGTGCAAAAGCACAGCCTTGAGACTCAGTTTCGAAGAGTCCACAAATAGTCTCCATTCTTGTGGGTCATGAGTGATTTTTAAAGCATTCATGAGGCCCTCAATATCGGAACAGAATATCAGATTACTTTCCTTTCTGAAGAAAGGCTCCAATTGCTGGTGGCGCTTTCGATATGCAGTAATTGTGACATCTTCTTCTAGAAGATTCCATTGTTGGAGTCTTGATCCTAGCAATTCTGCCTTGTTCTTTGATAAGTCCAAATCACGAATCAGGTCATTTAGTTCTTCCTGTGTTATTCTGTGTGGGGTTGATGATGCACCACAGTGAAAATCTGGATCACTGCATGCTGATGGACCAGGAGAAGAACAGGTCGACTCACCTTTGTCTTCGTCAGATGAATCAAGAGAATATTCTGCTGGAGGTTCTGGAATAGGAAGTCCCTCACCATGTGGAACTGGTCTCAATGCAGACGGAATGTTTGGGTAGACTATTCTCGACTTCTTTCGCTTCGTTATTCCGCCGGAAAGAGGAGGAACCAAGCAGAAGTAACAGTCATTTAGGTGGTTGCTTGGCTCTCTCCACACCATTGGGACTGCAAACGGCATTGATGACCTTTTGCAATTCAACCACTGTGAAAGCTGTGTTGTACATGTAGCACAGCATATATGCGGAGCCCAAGGCTTGTCTTGGTCACCAACCTTGCATCCGAAGTAAAGATGATATGCCTTCTTCACTTGAGAATTGATACTTTTCTTCTGGTTGGCAAATGTCACTTCCCCACAAATAGAGCAAAAATTGTCCACGGTATTAACACACTTTCGAGGCATTACTGTTCTTTATTGTACGTAAATGGATAAAATAATAAGTTTTCTGTAACAGTAGCTTGAACTGTCTCGCACAACGTCTAAAATATTTTAAATGCTGAACCTATCTGATTGGGCTTTATATAGTACACTGCTTACGTCAGCTTCAGCAGCCGCCTGGCATTAGTATAATAGGCCTACACATGTATAGTACACTGCTGACGTCAACTTACTTCAGCAGCCGCATGGCATTAGTATTGCATTGCATCAGAAAATGATGCAATCAACTGTGGATGATGTGAGCATGATGGTATTATGCAATGTTACATCATTATTCCGGATGTTGCTGCAGTCCTACTGGAGTAATTTACACAGTGAAACATAGAAAATGAGGTATATGAATATCTTCAAAACGAGAGCCAATACAAATTTTTCACGGTTATATTCGTGTTCGGCACACCAAAATACTACAGATTAGGGCCTTTTCAAGTCAGTAATGATTTCACTGTTGACCAGTGTTATTGTAAATTTTATGTTTCAACGTTATCGTTTACTTATCATTTTTATGAATGCAATGATTGTATTCCCTCTTTTGATCTTTGCTAATTTTTAATGTCATTTTTAATAAAATAAATTATAAAACTGGTTTAATTGAGTTTTTAGATTAGTTGTTTTGCTACAATGTGTGTGCTTTTCCGTTTAACTTTAAAATTTCTTAATTGTTCTTAAAACATTTTTGAAAACAGATTGTTGCTTTTAAACTCTTTCAAAACATTGCTTGAATTGTTACTCGCTATTTATCTTGTTTGCAAACTTTCGAATGCCTCTTTTATTAATTTTAAAAATTATTTTACATTTGTCATCGTTTTGTAACTTTAAACAAAAATGATATTGTATCTTTGGTCTATATGTTTGATATATATATATCTATATCTATATATATATATATATATATATATATATATATATATATATGCAATGAACTGACAACGATCAGTGCAAAACTCGTATCTAGCTAGCGTGAGCGCTCTCTACTCTAATGACTCTTTTTGAAGGGCAAATACGAAATATAGACAATACAAACAAACAAAACAGATAAACGGTTATATTTGCGAAACTTTACATGGCTGTTTCTACAGGAATCCAACCTTTAAACTATATTATATATCAACTAGTTTAGTTCAGCTTGCTGATACTGGAAAATATTTATATTGAAATGGAAAATGATGAGCCATAAGGACATCTATTATTTCATGTAAATTTATGTATGTGCAGATTATATCCCGGATATATCATTTATATAGTAGTCATAGGCCACTAAGCAAATTTAGAGATTTAAAATAACATGTGTCGGTTGCAGCTCAGGGTAGCCAAATACTAGTTTCTTATACTCCTTGTTGAGAAGTACAGTATGTTGTTACAAAGGCGCGTACAAAGCAAAATGGAGATATCAACTAGTTGGAGAGTGGATTTCAGCTGTGTGTAAGCACCTCTTACATACACATACTTGTTTCCTTTTTGTCTTTTTGAATTATGTTCTTTACATGTTTTCCTACTTTACGATATCTTAGTAGATTCAATGTTTTTTGTCTTGGAACATTTTATGCTTCTGCGACCTTTTTCATAGAGCGATTTACATTTCTTGTGATACATTACATTATTTCTTAGTATGCATTACCTGTACATGTATCGGCGCATCAATCGCCTTCTAAAGTAAATAGATTGCTTTCAAGGTTGAGGGAATCAACATAGTGGTGTGCGACTTGCGTACTGAAGAAACTCAGCCTTAGAGATTATCAAGGAGCAAAAAGTAGGGATAACTCACAGGCAGCCCAAAGGAATACAATTAAGTACCTATTTTAGAACGCAAACTATCGACAAACACTTGATGGCATATCATCCCAAAGGATGCCATATACTATATTTTGGTGCAGCACAAAACATCCCCAGGCAGGGTGAAATACTGTCGATCTTGAACGCGTGAGGGATAGACATAGGTAAGACTGAGGGCTTACAGAAAGCGGGGTACAATAAGTTTTGCTTATAGTACTAAGAACATGACATGCCTCTATTAACAATGGATTATATAGTACTAAAACTGGTGAGGGCCCAAATTAGGGAGGCCCCTCCTTTCACGAGGTCATTAAAGGACAAACTGCTTGAGGTGCCCATTATGGGACTCCCTCTAGAGATAGAGACAAAATGAATTCCCAGGAAAGTGGAACAGAAATTAAAGGCAAAAATAAACACACACAAAATGGCCAAGATTTGGGGTTTTGGTCCAATACAGTCAGGTGTTTTATATCTAAACGGGAACTACGCCAATAAAAACCTATATCAAATTACTGACTATATAGTGGACACCATGATAGAGTCCGGACAAGTAATCACTCTTGGACGGGATTGACGGAAGAAAAAAAATTAAATTTCATAAATCTATGTTATCCCTGTTTTATACTTTAACAACAAAAGAAATATAACCTTTTCTTTCTGAATAATAACATTCCATAAATCCATGCTCTCCTTTCTCTACACCTTAACTAACAAAGGGGCCTCTAGAAGGAAAGACAGGGAATCTATGTGGTGAAGTACAAGTCGATGATGTCATGGGGCTATGTCACAAGGCGCTACGCGAAGTGAACAGGCCCATGGAAGAAAATGGAAAATACTCCATATAGAACACTTAACACACACACACACATGAAAACAAAGTCTTAACTACCTAATATATTCTACCACTTTCACACTCTTCTAATATACAGCTCCCGAACCGTATGTTCATATCTATCTCAATTTTGCATTTTGGCTGTTAAATAAACAAGAGAATACATGCTCGAGATGGGAGATGTAAATGCAAATAAAGAAAGTATGAACCCCACCTCGAGCACAGTCTATCTCACTACAACAAGATAGAAGCGACACAGATTAAGCACACACATAAACCACTAGGCTTTTTTCTTAGTACCAATCAGTAGACCGCTTCATTCGCTAATTCAAAATTCTAAATAAAAAGTAAACAAAATACATCATTGGGAATTGTACCTAATAAAATAATGATAAGACAACTGGGTTAAATATGTGATATCTAACGCTGTCCCTACACGAAAACAATATATAGCATACATACATATAGCATTCACACATAGCATACAAGGGACGTAGGAGACCTCTAGCAAAGGACACTGTGGAAACTAGGGATGGAATTCCGAATAGGTGAGAAAAACCTAGCCCGGATGAACAACCCTATAAAAACACTAGAAGACTTTAGAAATACCCCAACTAAAATATTTCTAAAATAAAATATTTTTCATTCAAAATCCTTTTTTTTAATAAAATTAAAACAACCAACACACCTTTGAGGGTTGCAAAACCACATAAACATCGTTATGTTTTTTTTTTTGTTGGGGGGATCTGTCTGGTGCCCCCCCCCCCCCCCCCCCCCAAGATACCAGTTTCGCACTGTTCGTTGTCAGTTTATTGCATTTATTTTAATCAATCCCCGACACACGTGATCCTTTGATGGATCCAATGCACTTGGAAGGAGTGTTATTCGCCATATGATTTGTATTCTTTATATATATATATATATATATATATATATATATATATATATATATATATATATATATATATATATATATATATAAACCAATGTTACACAATTTCTGCCACTGATTATTTCTAAAATAATGTTTTTGTTCTTCTAAATTTGTGTTGTGTTTTGTAATATTTTTCAGTTTTTATTTTAAAATGTTTGAAGGTTATGATATTGTTTTTCTATTTGTTTCGTTAATTTGTACACTGAATTGAAAGCTGTGCAAAATTATATTTTTGTTTCCATGTGTGTAGAAAATATTTGGAAAGTTTTGTAATTCTTTATTATATTTTATCAGATTTTATTGAATTGTTTTAATATTAATGAAATATTTTAATCATCATTCTTTTTCCAGTATTATTAGTATTCGCTCTAGTCCGTGTTAGCTTTCTAAGTTTTGTATTGCTTGTGCTAGCAGCGAATTTGCTATCATACGCATTTTTAATTTTTGTGATACTTTCTTAATTGTATTAGTCTTTACTCTTTCTAAAAATAATATTTAGCAAGTTTCTGCTAAACTTAGTTTCCGTTTCTTAGGTTTTTATATTGGCGATAATTTCAATGCAGCAATCTGAACCGTTTTTCCTATCCTCTTAACCCGTATTCTATTTCGCAATTATAACATCACTGTTAGACTTGGCCATATCAATTTAATATTTCTATTCTTTTTAGAATTAGATAAGTCTGGTGTCAGGTTCGGAGTTTTAAGTTCCTTTTATTTAAAGCCGTATTTTTAATGACTCATTCTTGACTTTTAAAATGTTCCACTCATTGCTCTGTCATTTTTGGTAGTTTAGTAGTATATTTAGTCCCCGCAATGTTAATAACTTAATCTAAGCTTTAACTATGTTTCCGTTTCATCATTGTATTTTTAGATTCAATCTAAGTCTGTATTCACAATTTGTTGCCACCTTTTATTTTATTGAACTTTACGTTGATTTTAACTAATTATATGCGCATGGGTAATGTTAACACTATTTAATAATTGTACTAAAAACAAAATATGTGTTAACATTACCATGAGGTTATCGGGATATTTATACAGCTAAAATATCTTTCTTCGTCAGTATATTATCATTAGTAAAATCATTCCGAACGCCACGTGAGCATTCCATGCTATGTTAATCATAACGCTCAAGACTATCAATCATGTAAGGGTGGGTAGATAATTGTGATGCATACACTGATTTTCTTCTCGTCTATAATCAGCTTGGAGCACACTCGTAGCATGACGATACGTCTCCATTGGTGTGTATGGTTGTACAATAACGCAGTAATGATAACAGATGTCTAAGTATTGTTTGTTATCTATCTGTAACATTGCATATGACGCTATTTGGATGGCTCTGTGGCATATGTACGTACGACGGCCGTACGTCTATTTTACGGACGTAAAATGTATAAAACATCTGCTGTCAAGTATGGTGTACATAATAAACTCGTGACATTCTCGAAGAATGTAATGTGAACACATTAGTTATTAACAAAATGTGAGTAAAAGTATTACAAATAACATGAAATATGGCCCTCGTAAGTGTTGAAAATGCTAATTGTTGATGATAATGCTAATACTGAATATTGCACGTGTCAATAATTGATACATGAAAAGGACTTTAATAATGTGACGCACCATTATAATACAATGAATTGTATGGTACATGGATCAAAATACCATACTTTTAATGATCACGTTTCACCAATAGATCTTGTTGATTCCTAGATACAGACAGGAACACATATAGTGCATGTATTGTATTGCTACTACGCTTGGTTAAAACATTCCACAGAACAAACATAGGCGCTTAATAATAGAACAAAGAAATAAATTTAAATGTGGGGCATAATGTTTTGGAAGCAAATTAATATATATCAGTATATATATATATATATATATATATATATATATATATATATATATATATATATATATATATATATATAGGGAGAGAGAGAAAAAGAATAGATGGATGGAAGGATAGATAGATAAATAGATAGACATATAGATTTTACATAAAATGATTCTTTGCCACATTCGGTATATTCGTCTAGAGAGCATGTGAACAAGTTAATTACCCCTTGTACACATTCTAATTCCATACCTTAATAAGTTTAATGGCTTGGGGTGGAAGTGGTTGGAGCGATCATTCTAGTCATCGGGCAGATTATCACATATATATAGTTTTGATAAGAATAGAGGGGATTATGCTTGATGATAGGCTCTAGCAAAGGGAGGAGTTTCCTGAACGCATTGTCACTCGTACATATTGTTTGTTTCGTGGGGTTGCGTTTGGATTATGTAACTGTAATTTTGTTACAATCTACTTTTCATGCTGACCAAGATATATCATAATAAAAGGAGTCACGTAGATATGTATGATTGTATTGAAAGGACAAATCATGATGTATGTATGTATGTATGTATGTATGCATGCATGCATGCATGCATGTATGTATGTATGTATGTATGTATGTATGTATGTATGTATGTATGTATGTTTGTAAGTAGTGAAAGGGGGCACCCTACGTACAATGGGAATTAGCATTACAGGGACCCCTGGGTCAATCTACGTACAATGGAAATTTAACATGGAGAAAAATCGTGGGTCAATCTACGTACAAGGGGAATTTAACATGGCGAAAAATCGTGGGTCACTCTACGTACAAGGGGAATTTAACATGGGATTTTTTTTAAATTTTAAAAAAAAATTTTTTTAAAAAAGGAGTAGGCAATGGAAAGGCTATCTCTTTTCGAGATATATGGCTGGCCCTGAAAAGGGCCTTTGGGTTTTCTTCTTCTTCTTCTTCTAATTTCTTCTTTTCCTCCACCAACTTCTTATTTTATCTCCAACACTCTTTCTCTTCTTTTTTTTCTCCTCCTCTTCTTTCTTCTCTTCCTCCTCTTCTTTCTTCCTCTTCTCATTTTCCTCTTCTTTTTCAATTTTTTCGTTCCATCTTCTTATTCTTATCTTTTCCTCTTCATCCTCCTTCTCCTCCTTTATTTCCTTCATCACACCACTAATCTTGTCCTTTGCTTTTCTTAAATTGTTAATTTCCATCTTTACACGATGGGGACTATAGGAATAATGGTCTTCAACGAGTCTTATTAGCATCTGTTCCATTATTCCTAAGTTGTCTAAAACGTCTTGCAAGGTTTGTATTTTGTCCATTTGGTTTGACGCCATCTTCTTTTTATTCTTTGCAGAATGGTTTGAACAACTAATACTGTGGGTTCTTATACGAAAAGCGCGGACGTGAAGGAAAACATCCCCTAAAACATAAAATTGATCTTACCTAGATCATGACCCAACAACGCGCGTACGTGAACTAAAACATCCCCCTACTTTCTCATTTCATATAATATAACCCTAACTATACTCTCTACATACGCTCAGAATCAATAAATAAATCCATAATCTACTATTCACACTAACTTACTTCAGCATTTACAAACACAAACACATACACTTCCACTATTAATAAAGAGTTAGTGTTTATATTCACACTACTCTACCTACACACATTGGCAAATCGATCGTTATTTCTTTTCTAGAGTATTGGGTAGCCCTGAAAAGGGCTGTTTTGTTTGGAACTTCATGGACACCTGGTTAATGGTGGCACCTTCCAGGCCTGGCGCCACATACACATCTTATCCCCCAGTTACTTTTTACCTTTTGGGGGGAGAGAGCAGAGGCAGGATATGTCGCTTCAGAATCCCAATTTTCGCTCTCTGGGATTTTGAAATTTCTTCTCTCCTTTTCCTCCTCCTCTTCTTTGTTTCTTCTTTCCTCTTTATATCTTCTTTCTTCTTCTTTATATCTTCTCTCCTCCTCTTCTTTGTTTCTTCTTTCCTCCTCTCTTATTCTTCCCTCCTCGACAATGGCTTCCGCGGCCAGTTCATTTAATATGCGCCTGGCATATTCCAGATGCACATGAAGCTCCAACAGTTTCTCCAGTCTCGTGTTCATTTTTGGTGTTGATCAATCAACAAGGGTAGCTGGACTGCCGAACGAGTTTCAATTTATACTGAAAGCGCGGACGTGAAGGAAAACATCCCCTAAAAACATAAAATTCATCTTACCTAGATCATGACCAAAAAACAACAACAACGCGCGGACCTAAAAGAAACACTCACTCACTTTTTTTATGCTACCCATCACTATTATAAAATTTTTTATAAATCACTTCAATAGACTATTTACATACGCAAAGCAATCCAATCTAACCCAAAATATATACCTCTAACAGCCCAAAAGAAAACAAACATCATTTTAATCTACTATCCACACCAACCTATTTTATCACTTACAAACACAAACACAATCACACAAACACACAAACACATACACTTCCACTATTAATAAAGAGTTAGTGTTTATATTCACACTACTCTACCTACACACATTGGCAAATGGATCGTTATTTCTTTTCTAGAGTATTGGGTAGCCCTGAAAAGGGCTGTTTTTTTTGTTTTTGCCATGGCATTCTTTTTTTAGTTTCTAAGAATGCGATGTCCTCTGAGGATAGACTTTCTGGCAATAGGTCTGCTTCTTCGGAAAGAGAAGAAGAATTCTTTGGTGTCGATACGACAATCGACAAAGCCTCTGTCAGCTTCAGGTTGCTGCTGCTGCTGTTGCTGTTGTTGCTGCTGTTTCTGAAGTCTGTACTTCTCTGTCCATTCTTCTTTCTCCCTGTTCATTTCTTCTCTGAAGAGCTCTTCTATCAGGTCTTCAGTGATTTTTAACATTCTCACATTCTCTATTTCTTCTGGCTTCGGTATCAGACTGTGTCTGACCCTATGCAAATTCACGTAGGCTTCGTTGAGCTTAGCTAGTTTGGAGCACATCTTCTTAGGAGGATGAGTCAACAATGGATGGCTAGACTGGGAACAACCCGGTTCTTAAAGTTAAAGCGCGGACGTGAAGGAAAACATCCCCCACACGGTTTTCGAGCCGCAACGTTCATGAGAGGGATAGTAAGAAATCAAAGAGCATCAATCCAACATTCTTATAGCTAAACAAAAGACAAAGGCATTTTTTTCTAAACACAACATTTTTTTATTCAAAAATCACTTAACACTAAACAACAACATTTTTAACAATAATCCAACACTATAACATCAAACAATTTTTTCAAATCACAAACATTTTTTTCTCAATGGACAATCTACTTTAAACAGGGCTGACAACGTTGTGAATGAAATTGTGATTTCCACTGTTGGAAATCATTAGGCCATTGATGGACACTACGTTTCCTAGCTTGAGACAAAAGATAAGCATAATGGTCACAAAACCATCGATCTACTTTCACATCGTTTCTAGCAGAAGAACGAGGATCGAAATGAGTCACTAAATGTTCTAAGGAATAGCCCAGGCTGCGATGATGCAGAAAATACACACAGTACTGTCCACACACCAAGGAATCTGTGCCTTGTAATTTCACATTATTGAATCGGGTGGTTTGAGCATTTCTTCTCATAAAGTCGATGATATCGTCTTCCAAAGGGGGCAATCCGTACGAATCGAAATATTCCACACATCCTTCTTGAGGAAAGTAGACGGCTACCCAGTGGGTTCCTGGGAGATGACTGTCGTCCGTGTTGATCACGTAAGCTTGATGGTCTTTAGGTTTGCGATGAGGGAGTTCATCTTTAGCACAGACGACAGGATTCCAAGAAGACGTATACGAACTGTGGTTCAAAAGGTAATAAAGTTCCCAGGTATCCATTGTTTTGTGTTTGTTTTCTTCTTCACAGGTAATAATAAGTCGTCAATTCGATCCTGACTTTTTGCTTGAAAATGTCTGACGAATAAACGGTTATTCGTTCTGTTTCTTCACTCTGATTCAGGAGAGCTTCGATGCGATGGATCTCTTGAGTGGTTAATGGTGGACAAGAATGTTCACGCAAGTCTTTATACCACTGGTGCAACACGTCTTTGTTCGAGATGAGACTCCAAGCTTCGTCCAGATACTCGTCCAATTTTTCTTCTTGACTTAACATCAGGCATTTATCGTGTTGAATTTGACTGGGATGATCGTTTTGACATCCATAACAATTTTTCTTGATCAATTCCGTCATTTTGTCGACCAAGTGTTTGGCAAAACAGCAGACTAAATGGGCTTCTTGTTCTGGCCATCTCGACTTCATCATGATATCTTCTTCGTCTTTGTCTTGAGATTCTTCTCCTTCCACGGTCTCCTTACATTCCATCTCCAAAGTTTCTCCACTAGGTAAAGAGGGATAACAGTCTTCCATGGCTTTCTAATAATCTAGAATGACTTCTCTCAAACTGTTGATTTCTATGGTATTATCGAATTCTGCATACAGGATGACGTTCACTGTCTGTTTCAGTTCTGCTGCAAACTGAAGTTCCACACGAATCTGGCCAGATTTTATAGGGTGGAAATGTCCCTCGTCGCTGCCTTGGTCTGGAGTGAAATCGAAAGCCCACAAAGTATAGCCTCCGTCATATTCGTCGTACGTAATGTCGTGACTGGTGTTGGTTCCTAACTGTCCCGTGGCTTCGTACAGGGACAAGTACGATCTCAAGTAATTTTTGTTGGCAAAGTCAGGTTCGAAAGGTCGGGTACACAAGGTCTTGCCATCGCGACTGACTTCGATTTTCTTCACGTTGAAGTGTTGAAAGTTGAAAGGATTTTTAGCGATAGCTCCGTTGAAGGCTTCATTCTCGACCATACCAAGGATTAAACGCTTGGGTAACTGTCCTTGGAACAGATGATCTTCGGTTATGGAATGCAGTCCCTTGGGAATGGTGAACGTTTTCACTTCCACGCGTCGTATGGGATACTTGGCAGTTGTTCTGCTCAACGTTTGACTGATGTCGTTACCTACTTTGGGTAACACTTCCACGCGTCGTACGTAGAGTTTGGCCTCTAAAATTGTGCTTTTAGGAGCCTTAGCAAGATCAGCAACCTGCAAATGGAAAGTGGTACTGCTGCGATTCAGTCTCAAGCGGACATTGACTCCGTTCAGCAAATATTTCTCTTGCAACCACATGTCCAAATGCAAACGATCCATCAGTTCTAAACTCTTTTTATCTAGGATTTTGCTTTCTCTTGCCTCAAAGCCTTCATTGCTTGTATCTATTGCGTCGAACTTGTCTGCTATGTCATCTACCCACAGCACACAGGCATTGATATGACTTGTCTTGGCATCTGTTCCGTACGTCAAGAGATTTTCCAGGTAGGCACGGTAAGGGTATGTATCCATGCTGCTGCTGACCAGTTTGTTATTCAAGTCCAAATCCACTGAGCTGAACAAGGAATGCATGAAATTGTTGACGGGAGCTATATTATCATCGTCTTCTACTCCTTTACCATCTTTTTTTAGAACTTGGACTTTTAAGTACAAGTAACTGCTATTCAGATCGATGTAATCTTCGGGCTGTCCTTTAATTTCAAACTCGATGGGAGCGGAATCGATCAATGAGGAGACGGGATGAAATTCCACCCATTGGGATTCTTGCATGGTCATCATGGTGGGGGGCATGGCAAACAGATCCAGTTCCGTCTTGGAACAGGCGCAAGACTCTCGGTGCATCATTTTGTTTTGTGTTTCAATAATCGAAAACGTCTAAGTCTCGAACGGTTCTTCTTTTCTTGGCCTTTCTCGCTTGAAGTCTGGTGAAAGGGTGTTTTCTTCGTCGTCTCTTTCTGCCTTGTCCTTGCTGAATGCCTGACTCGGTAGCGTGCAGGGCATTTATAGGTGTGTCTCGTCGGCCTAAAATGTCTTTACCCGTTTGCAGCAAGACATTTTTGCCAGCCCTCATGAAGGCTTCTTTAGGGTTTTGTTTGTCGATGATGACATTTTGGAGAAATTCTTTGCCTTGTGTCAGTGCCGCATCTTTCAAGGCGTGCAATCCGCGTGTCACCATCGGTTTCAACACCGGGGCCACCGAACGAAAGGCCGATTTTAACATGTCTCCTAAACCGTGTCCTCGCTGTCGAGCCACCCCTCGGTACACTGGATACATGACTTACTTACGAGTCGTGAGAGAACCGTTTTCGAAAATGGAGTTTCACCGTGACTTTTCCTTTGGTGAATGGAATATTTTGTCCCAAATCTCCTTTTATAGTAATGTTGACCGTGTCCAAATACGACTTGCTGACCGGCAAATAGTGAGGATGGACAAATTCGCGGTGGACGTGGTAAGTGTTTCCACCTTCCTCGTCAGCGATTGTGGCAGAATCCACTTTGAAAGGAATGACACGCAGTAACGGTACGGAGGTGTGTCCCACCACGTTGTATTCCACCACATCGGAATACAAAAAGATCAAATTCAGTCCTTGGTTCAGTTCTACCGGGCTATTAAAATACTGGCCAAAGTCACGTTGTCGTAAATGATGGGTAATTCGGGTTTTTGTTTTTGTTCTAAGCTCTTCCTCATCTCCGTGTTACCGCCCAACATGTCAAACAATTCAGGACAAAATTGAATGGACACGATTTTACTTCGCTCAAATTTCATCAAGAAGCGACGAGCTACTTTGTGGTACTCCATGGTGACACTTTTGTTCTTGACAATGTCAAAAGCTTTCCCAAACACACCATTAAACCTGGAAGCTATGATGCTGACCAAATGATGACCACTGAAACAATAGCCTGGGGGAATGAAGAAGTGGTAGGTCCACGTTTTAGTTTTCTCATCATAGGTTTTACTGTCATATTTGACATTCTTATCCAAGTACTCTTGCAATTGCTCGTCATGAACTTCCACATCAAATTTATTTTGCTGGGCAATGACATTGTGGACTTGGGTCGGGTGAATCATTTCCACTAAAGCCACTTCCCAATGGGCTTCGTGATCTAAGGGGATGGCTTGAGGTAATTTGGCTGTGTAACAGCACAACGTGTTATTGGGAAACACCTCCATGGAACTGTCACTGGGTAAGGTTAAGTAAAATTGGTTTTGGTGACTCATAATTCCAGAGTTCTGTGGCTGTCCGAGGGGATATTACTGGACGTCAGAGGCGTGTCTCCGCCCAAAATGGGGTTCTGGTTGTTGGAGTAGTGACTGGCACTGGCACTGGACACAACGTTCCCGTTCGAGGAGAATTTCAGGGAGGGATTGGGAAGCAGGTAACCAATGCAACTGCTCAACAAAATGGTCCACAATTGTTTGTCTCCTTGTTGCAAACTCAAATTGGCGATGGCTGCCCCGATGACACAATACACCACGAAGATTTGGCAGAAAAAGACGATTTGCGTTTTAGGCACACGTTCTCCACACCACACCCACAAGGGTTGTTTTTGTAAATCTTGCACAGAAGAACTAGGGGAAGAAGGAGTGGTCGACGTAGCTGCGTCTGCTGCTGTGTGAAAAGGCATGATGGTCACTTCTTCTTTTTATAGTCGATGACTTGCGAAGCGTCGATCCAAGAATCGAAACTGGGTGGATATCCTTTCCAACGTACTTTGACTTCTTTGACACGTCGTTTGCCCACTTTACGGGTTCTGCGTTCGAGAATGCTTTCGATGTCGTACACGTCGTCTTCTTTTTTGGTGACACGTTGTAACTCGGGCAAATAAAACGTTCCTTTGAGTACTTCTCCGTTCATGTCTTCCAATTTATAGACGGCAGGATGACGGCCATGTACTCGTCCAGTGACGCGAAACAGTTCGGTCGTCCAGTTAGGTAAGTAACCTTTGTCGAAAGTGCGTTTGGTTTTGCCAATGCGCACCCAATCTCCTACGGTCAACTCTCCACTTTTCTTGGGGACAGCCCTCGTCGGGGACGTACCAAACAGACGCTCAAACACCAGCACTTCGTTGTCGGGAGTCACTTCTTGTGGGGCACGTCCGATGCTTCGATGGTAAGATTGGTTGTACGCTTGCACCAGGTGCGGTAAGATGTCGATGTACCTCAGAGTGTGGTGATGCGTAAAATATTTCCACATGCGTTCTTTCAAAGTGCGTTGAAAACGTTCCACGATGCTGGCTTTGGTTTCGGGATTCTCGGTGGTAAAAAAATGAATGTCACGTTTCTTTAATTCTTTTTGGAAAGCTTGGTTCAGAAATTCGGTGCCTTTGTCCGTTTGCCATCGAAGAGGGCGACGACCGCTTTGTTTCAACACCCGTTGCAGGGCTCGCACTAACTCGCTGCTCGATTTGGAAGTCAAAGGCACGACCCAGGCAAATTTGGAAAAGACGTCGATGACACAAAACAAATATTTGTAGCCGCGATTGTAGCTGGCCAAATGAGAGACATCGGCTAAATCGGCTTGCCATTGATGATCGATGCCTTCCACTCGGGTGCGACTTCTGGCAAACTTGCGTCGAATGGGTTTGTGTAAAGTGTAGGTAGCTTGTTCTTGTAACCATCGTTATACTTGAGGTAAACGGAGACTTTTCAGTCGCGTTTTGGCAGCACGATACAATTTTTGAACTCCTGCGTAACCTGCAGGATGCGAGGGATCGTAGTAAATGCTAGCTAAGACTTTTTCCATTTTTTTGTGTTGATTGGTGTCTTAATAAGGCACCCACTCTTGGAAGAGGCTACTCTTTTTCTCTTGGGGTATTTTCTTGGATTGTAATGCTTTGCGTGTGCGGCCAGCAATAGGTGTCGAAGAGGAGGAGGATGTCTGAGCAGGGGATATCGGTTCTTGTTTCACTCTGTCTTCACTTCTGTCTTCACTTTCTTTTTCTCTTGTGAGGAAGAAGGGGTGGCCATCATCTTTTTAATCCATCCAATTCTGGAGGTAGGTGGTGTTGTTAACTTGCGTACTTTTTCTGGTGGAGTTTGAAATCCTTCTTCTTCTTCTTTTCCTTTTTCTGTCTTGGTCACGGGTACTGGTGGTACTGGTACTGGTACTGGTGATGGTGCTGGACTTTTCATCAAGGTCTTAAAATCTTTCAGAGTGGGTAAAGCTGTTTCGTCTAAAGCTTTCTGGTGAAAGAGTTGCAGTCTTTGCAAGAGTTGACCGTACTTTTGCGATTTTTCTGTTTCGGACAAATCTTGGCGATCCATCAAGGACTGCAATTCGTGTTGTAACTGGGACATCTCGCTCAAATTGGGATTGGGAGGTAAATGCGGGGTGCGTTGTTCTTGCCACCGATGGTATTCCATCCATCGTTTGTAAGGCACTAAAGCTAGTTTTCGTCCTTCCATGGGGTTGTCAGGGGTGAATTCTGAGATCTTGGGACTTCCGAAGGCCTTTTTATCTTGCTCCCACCAGTCCTCCCAACATGGTTCCCAAGACTCCTTTCAGTATGGGGCCTAACAAGAGAGGTAAAATGCCTCCACGTTGGACCAACATCTTCTTTTTTTGACGAATGGGAATTTTCTTTTGAACCATTTTCCGAAGAACGTGACGATGTTTGCCTAAGCATTGTTTCTGGTGTTTGGACAAAGGGATCGTGCCTTTCAAAACGTTCAAACAACATTCGCACACGGTATCGATGACCTCTTTGGAGGCCGTTTGAATGAGTTTTTTTCGTAGGGGTGGAGAAGCTTTGGACAGGACAGATAACAGGTCCCCATGTTTGGCTAAACGTGGTGGTAGTCCTTTCCTTTTCTTTCCTTGGGGTTTTCTGGAGGGTGACATCTTTGAGTCTTTAGGAGCACCTAAAAACACTGATACCCTACTCGGTCACAGGCCTTTTTTATACTGGAACGCGTCGCCACTGATTGTCTTTACGTCGTATCAACTTCATGACAGGCATGACACGTCGTGCAGGGGTACGTAACGGACTAAATCGAGCCAGTTCTTGCTTGGACAAATCCAGTAAACTTTGTAACATGCCCGATCTTTCATGGACTTTGATTTTGGGAGAAGGTACTTTGTGAGCAGCAGCCACTGCCGCTAAATTGGAAGGTCCTGCCACTGGGGAAGTTCTTTTGGGGGTCATCAACGGAGAAGTTCTTGGTGTAATCAACGTCTCCAAGTACTCTTCAGTTCCTGGTGACATCAACGGAGAAGTGGACAAACGTGAGGCTGCCGGAGACGCTGTGGCAGGTCGTGGCTTGCGAGTGTAAGGTTGCGTCCTGGCCGAAGTGCCTCTCTTGCGACTAGTTTTCTTCTTCTGTGGACTTTTCTTTTTCTGGGGACTTTTTCTCTGTTTCTTTTTCTGGGGGCTTCCTTTCTTTTTCCGGGGTGGTGTCTGGTAAGAGGAGGGTCCCGCCACTGGAGAAGTTATTCTTCTTGGGGACCTGGTCTTTTTCTTTTTCTTCTTGGGGCTTCGTTGGACTTTTGTCTTGGGGATAACTTTGGGGGCATTAGGATCCCATCTTAAGAGTGAGCGAATGATGACCCCTCCTAGAGTACCGCTCCCTCCAGGTTTCAAAATGATTTGTTTTTTGGTTTGAGTGTCGATGCGGAGATCGGCCAGTTGGACCAAAGCGACTTTGTTTCGATCGAAAAAGCGTTGGGTTTGATGAGGAATCTGAATGATTCCTTGGAGTAATTGACGTGCCGTCACCGTGAACCATCGTAAGACTTCTTTGAGACTAGCTTCTAAGACACGGGCTCGTGTTTGTGGATCTTTTTCTCGACTGATGCCATATAAGGCACGAATCAATTTGACGGGAAGATGCGACTGAAGGGACGTCATGTTCACACTGTGTGAGACAGACGAAAAAGGGTCTGAGGTTTTTATAGATTTTTTTATGGGGAGTGAAATGAAGTCGAGGACGGAGACGTGTACAGGACAGGCACCAGTGGTGAAACAAGTGGGTACGAAATCGCAAATCCTCGGGAGTCGTAGGTTTCAAATCGACGAGTAAATAGGCGTGTGGCGTTTGAGTGGCATCGTCGTACGCCTGAGTCAGCCAAGGCGTTCCTAACTGTTTGGCTAAGACTTGCACTTGCGATTTATCTCGAGGGCTTTTAAACAAGACCACGTAATGCGCATTGAGACTGATGGTGCAATGGGCTTTACTTTGTTGAAACAAATTTTGGGTGATGTAAACGACACTGGCATTACGGTGATGCCCTTTGCGCGTGAACCACAGTTTAATTTCTTCTTCGTCTTCTCCTAACATGTCGTCGAAAATGACCAAATGGGTTTGACGGGAGTCAGAGACGATGCCGTCGTCTTCTTTAGGAATGCCTTCCACAAACACGATGGAATCGCCTTGACTTTCTCGCAAGAGGCTGTACGCCGATTGCCACTCTTTGTAACACCACACGATCCGTTGAGGGGGTCGATCGATCAAATGATGTTTATGTTCGATCAAACGTTTGACGAATTCGGTTTTGCCTGAACCGCTAGGTCCAGCAATGAGCATGTTAAAGGGATGGCGAAGATACAAAGCCTCCCAACTGGCACGATCTAAGTGTTCGTCGATGACTTTGACAGTAGAGGAAGAGGGAGCAGAGACAGCAGAGGTAGCCATGGTGTGAGAAATGTCACTTGTGACACGAAAAACAAACAAGACAAGAGTTTAATACTTTTTTCAGAACACGTTTATTGAATGTTTTTTTTCAAACATGAATACGAAAGACAAAAATACATAAAAGCCAAAGGCTTAAGTACAAGGATAAAAGGCACATGATAACGATGAACGTGGAATAAACACAAGTGTCTGTACAACAACCACATGTTTTGGGTAATGTTCTAACCAGTTCAACAGGGGGTAAAGTCACACAAGTGTCCTCCCTAAAAGGTCTTTCAGGTCTGTCCACGACAGTCCTGTCTTGGGTGACGGGTTCTTCTGGCACCGTCACTAACACGGGTTGAAAAGTAACTTTTTTCCTTGAACAACTCTCGTGCATACTGGGCCACTTCTTGGGTCCAAGCCTCAAAATCCCATTCTTTCCAGGCACGGACATCTGTCCAATGGGGATGTAAGTCACAAGCTACACACACATCGTCATACACGTCTTGGGTAGCTAAAAGTTGACGAATCTTTTTTTCCTGTTGAGGTCGAGAAGTATCCAGATGAAAACGCAAGGCTTTGAGCAAAAGAAGTTTTTCGTGACCATTTAAGGCCATGGGGGATGTGGTAAGTACTGATCGTAAAGAGTCCACAAAGAATCGGCTGGTAAACGAAATCCCAGAAAACACGTCACCAAGACACACACCACTTGTCGTCCAAAATTGAATGGATACAGTTCTTGTAATAATTGATGGTAATGATCCACGGTTTGAATATGGTCATTGAGTTCCTTCCACGGAATCTGTTGGATGACATGTGACATAAACCGTGGCATGGCAGCCTGTTTTTATATTCTCTTTTTTTTGGATGCAATACACGTACTTTCTAGCCAGAGATCTTCGTTCTCCAGTAGGGAATCTAAAACTTGCATACTGTAACCGAAACGTCAGAGTTCGTTTAGAAGTTTCCTCTTCCGCTAAGTAGATTCCACGTAACAAATGTTGGTAATCCTTTACCTTGTCTTCCTCAATGTATTGCTGTAGGTGAATCTCGAAGTAACCATAATTATGAACATGTCGATCATTAGCGACCTCAAAGTTTTGAACAATGTCTGACCATTGAAAGAATTTCTGACGAATCAGTTCTCTTATACCATTCAGGTACCAGTGGTTAAAGATCTGGTGACGTAACGGATGCAATTGTTCTTTACGTTTCACTTGTATTTTGACCAGCTCTCGGTAAATCCTTTCTCTCAACTCCACAGGCAAAGCACGAATGTTCTCTTGTAAAGTATCCATGAATAGGTTATACTAAATCCTCTTTGGTCTGACACAAGAAATGTACTGTTTGCACAAACATGGTTTTACTTCAGTATCGAATTTAAATCGTTGAGTCACTAATCTACACATTACAATTCGTTCAGAAGTTTCCTCTTTCACCAAGTTGACATTGTGTTCAAGATGTTGGTAATTCGTTAACTCTTCCTCTGGAATTCGATGCAGTACGTTTACAATGTAGTAGATAGAATCGTCCATACCAAACCATTCCTTTTTATAACCAGGAGGTCGTTGATCAATGTCTGTCCAATGGAACACTTTCAACTCAATCAGTCCTTGTATAGCCTGAAGGTACCAGTGGTTAAAGATCTGGTGACGTATCGGATGCAATTGTTCTTTACGTTTGACTTGTATTTTGACCAGCTCTCGGTAAATGCGTTCTCTCAACTCCACAGGCAAAGCACGAATGTTCTCTTGTAAAGTATCCATGAACAGATTATTATGGTAAGAAGTTACTTCAATGTCTCGGTCCCACTAAAGGTAAGTAATGACAATTCGGTGACCATCGAGCATGTTCAACGTAGGCCGAATCTTGCGGTTCCCAGTGGTGAAGTGACACACCGCAACTGAAGCACTTGACTTTATCTCCTTCGCCCAAGTAGAAAAATCCGGCTCTGGCTAATTCTTCAGGGGTCGGTCCTCCCAGATACTTTGGCCATTTTCCTTTGAACGATTGAAGACGATTTTCAAAGTCGCAGTATTCCGACAAACGCACAGGAAACGAATATTCGTCTTTCACAGGTTCGTTTCGATGAGGGTTGAGTGAAATGGGCAGGAGTTTGCTCAGGGCTGGATGACATCCGTAGGGAGGTAAACGTGAAGGTCGACATTCCCCTTTAAACCCGGTAAAATGTCTAAGAGGACGAGCGGCATCGCTTTCGCATCCCTCAGGTTTGACACGCACAGCATCACTTTCCATGACAGGGGCAGTGAGAACAAAGTTCCCATGATGCTTTACGGCATCGCTCAGGTCACAAGGTACAGCATCGTATCCATCGCAAGGCTCACAATCGCACTCGTCTGCAAACTCCGTTACGCAATTACAATGGTAACCACATGGACAATCGCAGTTTCCTTCCGGACATTTTCCGTCGCAATGCCTGGGTCTTATCCATCCAATATTAGTCACACTAGAGGAAGATACAACTTTTTTACAATCCCCAAACTGGAACGATGTCTTTTTCAAAGTATTCATCTTGTTCGCTCGGTCTTGGTAGTCACAATGAACTATCGATCTTGCCTAGGGTTCCTTTTTTATATACAGACCAATACCGACGTGACCGTACGGTAAGGTGAAATGATTGGGAAGTCGAACTCGCTTCTGGTATACAATTTGATAGACTTTTTCCAAGGGTCGACTGACGATGTGGTGAGTGGGTAAACGTACAATCTTGTTCGGTTGATAGGTGGTCACTTTAAAGTTTCCATCCTCTCCCGATTGCAAGGCTTCTTTCAATACCCCAAAGTTGACCACTCGACTGGTACGATAATTCAGAGTCAGTCCTTTCACTTTGCACGTCGTGTGCACTTCTCCTTGTGAGTCCCGGTATTCGTAGCCGTAATTTTTGGGACCGCCACTGACGAAACTTAGAATCTTGTCGTCGGGATGCTCGTCTGTCCAGGCTCCTAAACGGTCTCCTTCGATGTTAGGGTGATGTTGAATCGGGTGATGGATGTCAATGCAACTGTCCGTGTCAAAGTACAGGACGCGTTCTTCTAACAGTTCTAAAGCTTCGTACAATTTTAAGCGAGCATGGGCTGTCACGTAAGCCGCAATGATGACATTTCCAAAAGGGTCGTCTTGTACAAAGTCCAGATCTTCTTCGTAATTGACCAAGATCAAATTCTCTCGAACGACGTCCACGTGTTTCATGTATTTGGTTTTGTCGTGAATCATCTGGAAGTAGCGGGAAGGTTCTGTCAAATATTCCGTCTTGGGTAAACACGGTCGTTGTGCCATTTTACCCCACAAGCAATTTAACATCACTTTGGCAAACGATCGCCTGCCTTCGTTTTTCTCGATGTGGTCTAAAGAGATGCCTTCTTGTTCATAGTATTTCTCTTTGAATTGTATTTGGCCTCCGGGAGTGTGACACCAGGAAGGATAGCCGCTGGCTTCTTGTTTCAGTTTCAAAAAGGCATCCACGTAGTCTGCGAAAATGCCTTTCTGACTGGGATCACCCTTGCGGTACTGTTGTGTCTTGGGAAAGTGGCAAATTTCGTACACTTCTAACAGTTCGTATCCCATGTCCAGAGCTTTGAACAATTCTACGCTGACCCAGGTTCCCGTCAAGGCCCGTTCTTCCTGGCTGTGCTGACAAGGCTGGTCTTGGTTGCACGTTTCGGCACAAGTACGGCACAAGGGAAACATCAGTTTGCCTTGACAATGGTGAGGTAAGACGGGATGGTATAGGTTCGTGGGAGGCAAAACTTTACACTTGATCAAGCCTTCGTATTGTCGAATGTTTTTCAGGTCGATGTGTTCCGTTAACAATTGTGGGTGCCCTACGGGAAAGCGACAATATTTGCACACGTAAGGATACAGCGAACACACGTCCAAGTATTTGATTTCTTCTCCTTTCTCTTCGTCGGCTTGGTACAGCAAACAGGTGACATTGGTCCTTCCTCCGTACAAACTATCCCTCGGGTTCAGCGGGTCCATGAACTGGTAACTTTCCACGAGGCGTTTAAACTCGGAATCGGTTCTCATACGGTGATCGTACTCGTGTTCCCACATTTCCACCACTTGGTATCCTTGCTGTTCTAACTTTAGGCGTCGCTGACAAGTGTCCTGGTACAAGTCTTCCATGGTTCGTTGCAAAAACTGATTTTTAGTGCCACGGTCAGGGTAACAAACAGGACATCCGTGAAATAAGCAACCGTTAAACTCGTACACAATCTTGGGGTTTTCTAAGTCCCAGCCATCGACCGAATACGTTCCGATGGTCTTTTCGCCCCCTCCGTTGCGGGCATGCTGAATCCACTTGTCTTCCTTGTCGCACAAGTAATGTAACCAACGTAGGGCTTTGACCGAGTATTGACGTTTGACAAAGTGGGTCGTTTGAGGACTGATGACAGCCACGGTCTTTTCAGGCATGAATCGTTGTCGATACACTAAGGAACACGCTTTGGCAATGGTGCAAGCTTCTTTCAAAGGATCGACCCCTCCGTGTTCCATGAACAGTTCTCGAAATTTTCCACAGCAACGCCGTAAAATGTCCACGTCGGAACGACAATACTTTAGCATTTCTTCCTGAAAGTCGAAAGGGTCCGAGGCGTGAATCTGGTACCAAGCGTAGAAAGCTTCTCGTTGTTCGGTACGCATGTTGTCTGGGTCGTAATAGTGAGCCTCGGGTAAATGGGGTAGAACGGCGTGTTGATTGGCTTCCGTATTGAAAAAGTGTGGAAAGTACCCTTTAGCCATTTCTGTCATTCCAAACGTTTTAGGAATTCGACTCAAAGGCATAGCCAAATAGCTCATCGAATCTTTCAACTGTACTTGTCCCACTTGCATGAAAATGATTTTGGCTCCGTTCAAAGTCACTTTAGGACGCTCGGTGCCTTGTTCCGTATAGTATCTGAGAAGAAACTGTCCATCGTATCCGGAGAAATTGTGAGCCATCACCGTGGCATGACGATGACAATCTCCGTAACGTTCGATGTCCTCTTGGCTCCACGTCTTGTCGACGGGGTCTAAGACCCATTGGGCAAAATCGGCTAACGTGTTCGGTCCCCGAAAGATTTATTCACGTCCTCCAGGAATCTTGCTGCAGTGAGGGCAATGACTGAAGATAGGTTCTTGAATGCACTTCTCGCACGCTCGATGAGCCACGCAGAAATTAGGAGTGTGAATGCCGGTCTCTTGCATGCATTCGAAATCGAAAAAGATGAAATTGCCTTTCTTCTTGTGACCGTCCTCTTTCTCTGGTGGGGGTTGGTATTTTTGCACGTAACATTCGTGTTCCAAGTCCACGATGTGGTGACAAATGTGACATTTTTTCTTTCCTGAACATACGTGTGCCTTGGTATTATTGGTACGTATGACTTGTCCACACGCGGGGCACAATCTCAGCAGTTGACAAGCGCATTTCTTCTGTGAACCTTGCGTCTTCAGATGTTGTTGGTAACAGGTAGGGCTGACAAACGTGCGCAGACAAGTTGAACAAGGCACTGGTTCTTCGCTCAGACAGGGTGGAGAGGCCAAACATCCCGAGCATTTCCATCCACAATGTTTGTGTTGCTCTCGATTATTATAACCATAGTCACATTTCTCACAATAATAACAGTATCCCAGGAATCCAGTGATACTGGTAATGGTATCGAAATGGTCATCGTGATGATAAAGGTGAATGTATTTTCCGTCCTTAAAATCTTGGCCTCGAAACAATAGAGGCCCGCGCATTTCTTGAGGGTGCACTTTCAAGGTGTATCGTGGAGCTAGGACATCTTGCAATTTTTGCATCTCGGGAATGCCACAGGGTGTGTCTTTGGGTAGTCCGGCTTGTTGTAACAGGAGTTCTGCTTCGTTTCGTTGTTTGGCTTGGTCGGAACGTTGAATAGTGTTCCAGGTTCTTTTCCATTCTACCGTGTCGTTCTTGTTGGCATAGGTTCGTCCCACCACGATGGCACGGGCTAAACACATCTGGTCATGAGGGTTGTTAGTTCGGACGAGACTCGTTTTGGTGTTGCGAAGGTCGTCCACCAATAGCATCTTTTTGCGTCCTGTCCCTTGAGGAGGAGAGACGTGGGTCATGTCCAGTGTGGCTTTACCATCGGTGATGTCAAACTGATCATTAGATTGTTGTACGTGTTGAATCTTGTCCATGACTTTGGAAGCAGTCAATTCTGCAGGGGTGCTAAACTCGATCCAAACAGGGGATTTCAAACCGTCGTGTTGTATGGAAAGTCTCAAGCGATCGTCTTCTTTGGGTTGACATTGTCGCTTGAGTGCAGTGAGCAAAGAATCCCACACCTCAGTGATGAACACTTCTGCTTTCTCTAACGGCACTTCAGCCTTGAAATCTTTAAACTTCACTGTGTATTTGTAAGCCGTGGTTCTAAATTTTCTAGAGGAGCGCTTTTCCGTCTCTCGAATGGAATAGTAATTTTCAGGGTTGACAAAGGGTGGTGAACTTGGTTTAGAAGGTTCGGATTCTGGTTCACTCATGTCCTCTTCAAAATCACTGGCATGAATTTGTGCCAAGATTTCAGCCCTGGTACGAGGCGATAGATCACGTTTCTGCCTCTTACTTTCTTCTTCTTTCTTCTCGAATGAATGGGATCGTTTCATCTTGAAAGCAAAAAGTCAAATGACTCAAGTTCAAACACCATAAACTACTTTATAGTCATAGCAGACCAGCGTATATAAAAGGGTGTGTGTCTTGTCCTTTCACTATTCATTTCACTCTCAAGCCGAGCACAACGATGGAAGAGACTAACCAGATGGAACGTTTCGTCAGAGCTTTGCGAGGGGTCATTAGAAAATTCTCTTCAGACCAGCCTACGGACTACTCTCCTTCCTTTAGAGATAAAAGTCAAGATACTTGCTATATCTGTCAGAAGAAAGGGCATTGGTTTTCAGAGTGTCCAGACCGTCAAAAAAGAAAAAAAAACAGGGGATAAAAAAGACAAAAGTAAAGATACCTGTTATTATTGTAAAGAAAAAGGACATTGGTCTCCAGATTGCCCAAAAAAGAAACAAGAGGAGTCAGAAGAAAAGAGGAATTCTTCAGAAGAAGAGAGGGATTCTTCAGAGGAAGAGAGGGATTCTTCTGAGGAAGAAAGAAGACAGGTGAAGAAAAAGAAACAGGAGAAAAAAAGAAGAAGGGAAGAAAGCGAGGAGGAAGAAGAAGAGGAAAAGAGTGTGACGGTGAAGAAATTCAAAAAACAGAGAGACTAAACAAGGAGAAAAGAAGAAATCAATGAACTTTTTATTAAAGTGTTGTGTTGTGAATTGTGAATTGGATTGTAAAAAAATGGAGAAAAGAATAAATGAATGATATAAGGTAAGAGTCTTTGAGTTTTGATTTTAAAATAAGAAGCTATACTCACGCACTCATACACAGACACGTACTATAAGGGTAAAATGGGTGATTTTTTTTTTTTTTTTGAGTTATTGGCAAATTGAAATTGTATTTCTTTTCGAGAAATGTGGGTGGCCCTGAAAAGGGCCTTTTTTCTTTATGGTGAAGGGGTGAGTTTAAGCAATCAACTTTAACTGCCTTAAGCCTTTGCCACGGCCAAGGCCTACTTCTGGACTGCGTAATGATGATGATAATGATTGGGTTGAAATCACTAAGGGTGGTACGGTAGGCTTAGTCACAGGGTTGACGTGTTTAGCTCGGGAAGGTCGTATTCTCTTCGGTCGTGATAAAGAAGTCTGATACATTTGTTTCAGACTTCTTAACTCCGCTAAAATGTCCAACAGTACCGTGACCGTTTGATTTTCACCCTCTTGTTTCTTTGCTGCTACTTCTTCTTGCTGTTGTTTTTTTCTTACCTCTTCTTCTTGTTGCTGTTGCTGTAGGAGAAAAGCCTGTTCCGCTTCCTTTTGTCGTTGTATAAATTTCTCCAATTCTTCTTTCTGTCTCTGTCTAAAATTCTCCACTTGCGGTAATGAAGAAGGTAACGAAGGTTCCGGAACAAATTCTTGCGAGGAGAGAAAATCCACAAAATCCCAATTCACCTCTTCTGAAAGTAAGTCCGAGTT
Organism: Sinohyriopsis cumingii; assembly: GCA_028554795.2. Classification (NCBI taxonomy): domain Eukaryota; kingdom Metazoa; phylum Mollusca; class Bivalvia; order Unionida; family Unionidae; genus Sinohyriopsis; species Sinohyriopsis cumingii. Next base: position 129,569,684 of record CM068824.1, read on the forward strand.
CCCTTGGGCAGTCTCCCATGCTGGTGCACCCCAATGGATCGTTTTCTGAGTTTCCGTCATGTTGAATCACTATCGCATAGATTGACTGCACACAAGCGCTAGCGAATCTATATTGACTACGTGACGTCACAGACTGCTCTCTTCGGATTGGATGCGGGCTGACTGAATTCTGTAACGCGTGTTCGGATTGGTGAATGAACTCAATCCGTTTCAATCCTTTCTGTCCCTATAAATAAGCGCAGTTCACTGCATTGATTCACCTATTCTCGGAGCCTCAACATGTGGACCGACGTTGAATCTTCAACCCTTGTGTCAACAATGATGTTCAGGACGGACATGCTCATGTATGTCCGATCCAAGTGGACCGTTGTCCACAGGACCAACAGCAGTCTGTGGATAAGAAGAGTCTATATAGAGAGACAAGGTTGCCTCAAGAGGACTCTGATGTATGGCCCTGCTGTAAGACGAAGTTTGAGGAAAAGAAGATGTCGCAAATGCCCTTTATGTTAAGGGCATATTAACATAAACCAAAGGCCCTTTTCAGGGCCAGCCATATATCTCGAAAAGAGATAGCCTTTCCATTGCCTACCCCTTTTTTAAAAAAAAATTTTTTTTAAAATTTAAAAAAAATCCCATGTTAAATTCCCCTTGTACGTAGAGTGACCCACGATTTTTCTCCATGTTAAATTTCCATTGTACGTAGATTGACCCATGGGTCCCTGTAATGCTAATTCCCATTGTACGTAGGGTGCCCCCTTTCACTACTTTTGTATGTATGTATGTGGTTGGAGGGGTGGGTAGATAGGTAGGTATGATTTTATGGAAACGTTATATAGCCAAGCACTTATTTTTGTAAGATTATATATATTAGAACTGATGTATCCAACATTTTTAAGATTACACATTTTGGCGTGAAATGTTTAAGCCTACGTCAGCAGCATTTTAACAATTATGCTTGAACGTTTATAATTTTGGCGAAAAGTTTTAGGGAGACTAAGTTCTGCACGCTTTAAGGAAAGAAATGTCAGGATGTTTGAGTTAATCAAGAAAGGACTCCGACAATCTAAACGAAGAGCGGTAATTGCGATGCGTGGCGGTCTTCTGAGTGATCTCAGTAACTATGAACGATGGTAACGTTTACGGTCGGAATGACCAACGGAACGGGGGAAAATGAAAATCGAAGATAATAACATTTTGTTTGGTCGGTAGCAATGTTAATAAAATTATGAGAATGATTAAGATCAAAGGTAGATACATGTAAATATTTGAATTACCTCTTCTTCTTTCGTATTTTGCTTAGTTTAAATTTAACACTCGCCGGTGAGTGAATGGTTTGCGTATAGTCTTCATGTAGGTCATTGTCCCTTGTTCGTAGTGCTCTTGTTTCTTTTTTAAAGTCCTCTTTCATGCCTAAACCATACATGTGTTTATATTTATTTATTCAACATTAATGAAACTAACGGTTCAACAAATAAAGGAAGCAAACAATGATTTTCCTTTGAAGAATATGATTTTATGATTAGCTGCGAAAGGTAAAGAACTAAATTTGTATGTCAACACAGAGTAGGGATGTACAGAGTTCGTTAATTCGTCAGTACCCAGTTGTCTGTTTTCAATCGTAATTGCGCTAGAAAGGCAAGTATGCGCATTGGTATGTGATACAAATAAAATTGAAAGTATAACATGTACGCTGTATCTTTGATATATCACTCATTTTATTAATTTTTCTTTAAAGCGAAAATCTGCAAGCGTCATTTCTTTTTAATGAATAATGTATACGTCTCGTTCAATATTACTAAAACAGTGTACATATATACGAACTATATATATATATATATATATATATATATATATATATATATATATATATATATATATATATATATATATAGATGTATATATATATATACCAACTAGTTACGCATTTACACCAAGCGTCAAAATGACCTTATCGCAAAATGTCTTCGCGGTTTCTGAAATAATCCACTGAGCTCATTCAATTAATATCCATTTAATTCCTTATGGAAGTAGATCATTATAAAATCTATTTGAGTTCTACTTAATGTGAATTTAGAATTAATGTTCATACTATTAGGATAACTACAGCCTGTTTATAATAATTACTAATACTATTTTTCTCAGCACAGTCTCATCTTCCTATTTGATTTTCTAATTTCATATTGGTATATTCTTTACACATGACTGAGTATTTTCCACACAAACTATGTGCATGCTTACGTTAGGTAAAGAATGTAAGTAGTGGTATGTGGTTCTCAAGCCTCAAACGTGCACATAGGCCTCTAATAGGAACTTAATGTCGTGGGGACCCTTTGATTCTAATAGGAATTGAACATGCTGGGACTCTAGTCGCTACAAACATTTAACATTAAAACAGTATGATGATCTCTAATAAGACAATCAAAATGGGTGGGTTCACATGCCTCTAACGCAAATTTGCTATAGTGGGGATCTCTGGCCTGGAAAGGAAATTCACCATGGTTAGGACCACTGCCCTGAACCGGAATTTACATATTTAGGACCTCTGACCTCCACTCGATAATGCACTATTAATCATTCCACTGGGTTTAAGATTATATGTGAGTCCGGTTTCTAGGGGAAAATGTGATGTTCAAAACATCCATATGGTTTAAAAAGCGACACTTACTAGCCAACAAACATATATATAATATACATGACCCCAACCATATGCCATCAACATGCCATTGCAGTGACCAAAACCCCTACAGACCTACTAATCAACGGGAATATATATATATATATATATATATATATATATATATATATATATATATATATATATATATATATATATCTTTATTAGCATGAAAGCACCGATTAAATAAATGAGTTCCTTATTTCAGTGATCCAGTCGAACATCCATCAAACACATCATACGTTTGAACATAATTCACGAAAACATCTGGTAGTATGAATTTTATATATGTATCAAATCATGGTGTCAACTTATATATGTCCTTATAGTATGAGTTGATGAGGTCTGAAATGAAAATAAAAACAAACAAAGAAAAACAAAACAAAAAATAACTATAATTTTTTTAAAAAAAAAGAAAAATGAAGAACTAGTAGCTTAATGCACATCTCATCAAACCAAGGTTAAGGCAATGGTCTCATCTGCCGAAGGTAATAACCGCCATTCACTTCGTCAATACACATATCACTAACTAGTATTGGAACATATTCATCCGTAGCAGACTGATCCAAATGACGACATATTAATCGAATCTCAGCTAGTTCTCAGTGAGGTCTGATTTACAAATCATGGTTACGTGTTTAGGTTATTTTTAACAGTTGCAAGACAAAAGTAAACATTTGTAACATTTAACAAGTAATTTATTTTCCTAGAAATACAAGGTAAATCTGAGAACAAAAACACGTGGTTCTGTGAATAAAATCCAAAGATAATCCTAGAATAAAGTCCTATTAATAAAATGATCCAATGAATCTGAGTTCGAGTCCAGACGTAATCCAAAATGGCAGGCAATAACTTATGCTGTAGCCAGTATAGTGATAATGTGTCTATAGTTCTTTGTTGAAATTCAGAAAATAATATCCCAATGTCTGATTTATGTCAATTTCGATAATTGCCTTTGTCCAAAAATTAATTTTGAACACATGTATTTCCATGGAAAAATACTATCTTAGAATACAAATTATTTGAAGAAACAAAATTAAACTCAAGCTGGTTACAACAAAAATAAACGTTGATGTCTCAATGTGTAAGGCCCGACCGAAAGTATTTCTTAATATATCACTATTAATATAGCTACTGCGCTAAACAGACGCCTAGATAAGGGGCAACCTTCCGGTAAACCAGAATGTCGAAATAATTACTACATGTTTCAAGAACATCATATAACGTACTGTTAGTACAGCCTCAATTTCACTCTATGAATTCCACACTAAGAAAGAATTCTAAAAATGAAAACGGTTGCTTAATTCAAATCATGAATTAAGGTTAGGAGCTGGGTAAGCCTTAGATAGAGTGTTCCAACATAATATTTTCGAAAAACTGAACTTAATTTCTGGAAAATATCAAATCCAGTAAAGAAAATTAGATTACAAAAGCGTGTAATGAAATATATAAATAATAAACTGACAAACTAACAATTAAGTAAAATCATATTGTAATTAAATTAAATATACATAACACTTCCAGCAATAAGGAAAACTAAAGATTTATATGATAAAGCTTTCCTTTAACCATCTAACAATTATACGTGAGGTTAAAAAAACCCATAAGAACTCTTATGGATCATACACAGAATACATCATAAAATACATTTCTATAGACGGGAATGTGCATGTGCTATTAAATTATATTTTCCTTGATGTGCCTGATATCAATATTATAGTTCTATAACAACAAACTCGACCTTAGTAGTCTTTGAATTTTTCTCATCATACCAATGAAAGTAAGGGATTTGTGATCACTAAATATAATAATTGAAGAAGGAGCTGAACTAATATAAACTTCAAAATGCTGTACTCCCAATATCAAAGCTGTCCATTCCTTCTCGATTGCTGAATCATTTCTTTGGTGCTTTTTTAACTTTTGAGAAAAAATAGCACACTGGATGATCAACACTATTTTCGTATTCTTGAATCAATACTGCTCCTACCTCAACATAACTTGCGTCAACATATAATTTAAATAATTGGCTGAAAATTGGAACAGTAAGAACTGGCGCGCTTTTTAAAAGAATTTTAAAAAAATAAAAAAAGTTGTTTACTTCAAATCATAAATTAAAGTTACGAACTAGGGGAGATATATATACAAAGTTCCAATATTAGGTTTTCGAACAACTGAACAAAAGTTGTAGAAAATATCAAATCCAGTAAATTCAATTAGATTACACAAGCGTGTAATGTAATAACCAAATAGAACATTTTTTAATTAACAGAATGAACAATTAAATTAAGTTAAATATTAATTAAATCGAATATAAATAAAACTCTCCGCCATAAGAAAAAGAACGATTAATATGGTAAGGCTTTCTTTTTACCATATATTAATTATACATGAGATTAAAAAACACATACAAAATATTGTGTATCATACACAGTGTACACGAAATAATAGTTATATGCATGGGAAAGTGCATCTGCTATTAAATTATGTTTTCTCTTGATGTGCCTATGTCAATATCATATTCCTGTAACACAAATCTCAACCTTAGTAGTCTTTAATTTTGTATGTTTCATCTTGCCGATGAAAGTAAGGGGGTAATGCTCACTAAACACAATAATTGAATAAGGAATTGAACAAATGTAAACTTCAAAATATTGTAATGCCAATATCAAAGCCAAGCATTCCTTCTCGATTGCTGAATAATTTATTTGGTGCTTATTTAACTTCCTAAAAAAATATCACATTGGATGATCAACACCATTTTCATCTTCTTGAACCATACTACTCCAACTCAAACAGCATTTGTATCAACATAAATATAAATGATTGGCTGAAAATTGGAACTGTAAGAACTTTTGTGCTTTTAAGTATGGATTTTATCTTACTAAAAGCCACCTGACATTTCTCAGTCCAAATAAACTTGCATATTTTGTTCAATAAATTTGTCATGGATTCAGCATTTATGGAAAAAGTAGCAATATAAGTCATTTAGTATCCAGCCATACCTAAAAATTGCATCAGTTGCTTTTTACTTACACGGTAAATGGATTCAGGGATCGCCTTGACCATACCAAATATCGGTTCAACTCGTCCTTGTCCCACGATGTGTCATAAAAATGTTACTGTAGCACAGCAGAACGCACATTGGCTAAATTAGATTGTCAAACTTGCACAACTGAGTTGTCTAATGATTTCCGAATTGTTGCTAAAATGTTCTTTCCAGGTGTTTTTGTAGATGATGAAATCATCGATGTCAGCAACACAGTTATCTGGATCAGAGGTGATCATAGTCATTATACGTTGAAAAGTAGTTGGCGAACACTTCACTCCAGATGGCATCACTTTATATTGGCAAAGTCCATCTTGAGCCACGAATGCCAAAATTTACTTTGCTCTTTCCGTCCGTAGAATTTGCCAAAATATTTTCAGAAAGTCAAGTATGGTGATATACTGGACATTTTAGATTTATTCAATTAAGTCATCGGTTTATGACAATGGACATGAATCTGTTTTCTTCACACTGTTCACCTTCCTATAATCAGTACACATACGGAAAGTTTTGTCTGGTTTCGGAACAAGTACATATGGTGAACTTCAATCACTTTTACTTGGCTCTCTTAAATCATTCTCCAGCAATTTAGAATTTCAACGTCAAGGAAAAGTGTGATTGTTTGTGTATGAACATCTTGAAATAAGTGCTCATTTTAAACAAAAATAACTGTTTAGGTTCATTTCTTTCTTGCTGATACAAATGTGAAGGTGTCAGGTCCATATCAATCGTAATTTCTGAATTCCGAAGATTTATCACTCCAAAGTCAGTAGAAACCGATGGTATTCCTTCACTTAAAACTTCACTAAGTAGGAGATATACAATTAAATTAATTACATGTTTAATCTGGATATCTCTTCTCAATACACTATTCTATTAATTTATTTAGATCCCATGAGCACTAATATTATCATTTAACAGATTCATTTTTTCTTAACTATGTTAGGGCCGTAATAAAAAATCTAAAGAAAAGTTTGAGGAAAGAGCAATAGAGACTAACTCTATTACCAGACTCGTAAGTTCTCTCCATTTTATTTCCGTCTAACCGTAATTTCACTTTTGACTCTAGTTGCTGAATGCCAAATTCAAGCATAATCAGATGGATAGTTCCAAATCTAAAATTTGACACATGACCATATTGGATACATTTATGAAGAACAAATTGTGTAAAAAACTAGTATAAAACTTTTATTATTGTTTTATATTTAATATTCCTGAAAGGAATTGCCTCTAGAGACCTTGTTGACGCACTCATATTGGTCACAAAGTATTGGTTACCTGACTGGGTCTAAGGTAAGGGATAAACAAAATCTACAATAATTATTCTAAACTGTTCTTCAAATGCTGGAATACGTTCCAGATGAGCGTTAGGGATCTTCTGATTCGGTATTCCTTCCATTTGACAACTGTGACAAGTATTTACAAGCATCACCTTTGAATTTTGGCTAATATAAGTGAGTCAAGATCTTGCAACAGATCTTATTAATCCCAAAATGACCACCCAAAAAGGTTTCATGAGCCAGACTAAGTATTCACTATCCGTAATATTTTGGAACTACAATTTAACGGTTCACTAACCACGCCACACCAGCAGGTACCTCGGGAGATTTTCACTTCTCACAAGAAATCCATTTTAATGAAGTATCAGACAGGAACTTCAGAAACTTCAGTTTATGTGATCAATGCCCATTGAGGTTTCTAAACAAGGAGTGAAAGTGATCTCAGCAAAAGCCTCACAAATACATGAGTCACCTAAATAAATTCGTTCCTTATCAACATAATTTGCAAGAGATTGTTTTGTCTAAGCTCTGTTAACTGCACAAGCTGGGTATACATCAGGGAATAATATTTCAATAAGATCAACTTTCTGATTCAAAGAATGCATGTCAGTTACAGGTGGATTAACCACTACATTGTCACCAGCTGGATCGTTGCCTAGTAATAACTGATTGCCCTTAACGGTTGAGCAGACACTGTTTCGACTTTCACGGATCCTAATACTAAGTCTGATGACAAATTGACACAATGGAGAGGAACATTAACAAAGACGCACTATACTCCCTGAATAAGAACAATTTCATTAGGAGAAGACTTTTCAGATAAAGGCTATGTACCTGACAATAAAAGACTACGTGAAGCTAGGTCGTTGCCTAGCGATAACTGATTGCTCTCAACCGGTAAAGCAGGCATTGTTCCAACTTTCCCGCGTCCCGAATCTACGTCTGATGCCAAATTTACACAATGGAGATGAACAGTAGCAAAGCCTGAACTAGAACCCTTTGATCAGCAGAAGACTTCTCAGAAAACGACCAAGTAACTGACACTAAAAGACTATGTGAAGCTTCTGTTTCTAAGATTAGGTCTTCAAATAACCCGAACTGCATTTCTTGAAAATATCAAATCCAGTTAATAAAATTACATTACAATAGCAAAACAAATAAATTTAAATCTAACAAAAAACAAGATCGATATATTGCTATGTATTTGCTAATTTGAAGCCCAGAGTGGCCGAGTTGCCTAAAGCGCTCTTCTTTCCGGATTACTTGAAGATGAATCCTCCTGATCGTCAAATGTGTCGAAATTTAAAAGAAAAAGCGCATTGTCGCTGAACAATTGTGTACCCCCCCCCCCCATGACGAACCACGTAATGGGTATCCATTTTGCATACCCCAGGGTTTGATGTTGGGGAGTGTGTGGGAAAAAAATGTAATTTATCAGTATAAATCTGATAATCGTTGATCAGCGGAAGGATTACTTGGACATGGATAGAACACAAAGAGTTCCGCCATGAGCAGGAAATATTAGCCCCACATAATGATAACAGTAGACAGAAAGACTAAATCGGACAGAGGTTATTAAATACCCTGGCTATAATAGCCTTGACATAATCCTAGTGTGAAACACCATTATGGTACCAACAACGAAAGAAAACAAACTGATGAAGCAGTGACACTGCACAGGTCTGACATTCATTGGCTAATTAGGACTTTAGCACTGTAAGTGAGTCACATGTATCAGAGGCATTGTTGTTACGATGACTGGCCAACGAGACCTTTAGCACTGTCAGTTCGAGCCCGCTGACATATTCAGGGGCAAAGTCTTGGTGTAAAAGCATCTGGGATTGCCTTCCAGCAAAACAATTAGGACTGCTAGAATTATGTGTATTGTGTTTTTCATTCATTCTAAGAAACATTAGGGAAATTTGTGCTGGTCATGCATTCCCGCAACAATTTGTGACGCTAATATTTTGATTTTGTTTTTATTATAAACATATGTTTATTATATGATTAGTCATAAAAATATTAATGCGATTATTTATGAGATTGAAACATTACATGACCCCATATCTGCCGGTGGTATGGGTATTAAACTCTCTGATCAACAATTATAATATAGAACGTCAGATTGTAAACAATTGGACTGTGAAGGAGAAAGTTGTGACACTGGGTGAAGTATTGGAATGTGACCGGCTAATAATAGAGAGCGTGTTTCATGGATAGCTGATCATATCTTTGACAAAGTCAATTGTGTGGGGGTAAAGGAATGTGTTTGACCTACTAATATGCTTGTTAATAAAAGAGGGAGCGTTTCATTGATCATTGAATCTGTCAAGAATTTCATCCCTCATATTATCGAGGGGAGAAAAATATTAAACATAATTTAAACAAATTGTTGTTTTGTGCAGAACATAAATGTGAAATAATAAATGTCCTTGACACCCTGGTTATTATAGAATTAACAGTCATTGACAAAGTCCTGGTGTATTACCCCATGGGGTTTAAAGTTGACTAGCTCCGGACATACAAATTATTGTCAAATGATCTTCCACAAGATCTAGAAGGTGTTCGAGTTGGTCAATAATTCTGAAAAGTATCCATGACAACAGATTTGTGATGTTATATTTCAGAGAGACTGGAGGAGGAGATATTGTTTCCATAACCCAGCGATTTGGTACTATTATTCATCAATTATATCACCGTATGACATGGTGCCGAGCTCAATTCTCGAAAGACTAAAGTCCTTCAGCTGATCCTTAGTGATTTGAATGTATGCAAGGAAATTGTGTTTGCATGTGTTATATGGGTAACGCAGTCGTGTTTTAGCTCGCAGCGGAGAATTCTTCATTATCAGTGTTGCTTCATCGCCTCCATATGTTGCGGTGTCTATGACTTCATCGTCGATATGTCTAGGATCATCGTCGACATTCTTGAGATGGTTCATTTTTGCGATAATTGCGAGCCCCATGGATAGGTTGCATACTAAGAGACATGCTCAAACAATCGTCGCATATTATCTCGACCGTGCCTGTATTAGGCGGCAATATCTTTGGCCAGAGCAAATAATGAAATTTCATCAATAATCCATTCACTGAACTCCTGTTCAGTAAGTGTGAGGTCGAACAATATCAAATAACATCATTTCTCATTTCGGAATGATCCTTGAGTGCATGCATTAGTTTCTATGTATTTTGGTGATTGATATATTCGGAAATTGTCTAACGAATAATTAGATACTGTGGTTCTGGTGGTCCTTAATAAACAGGTTAGGCATCAGGCCATCCTAACACATTCATAATTGATGATTCATATATATATATATATATATATATATATATATATATATATATATATATATATATATATATATATATCAACGGCATCATCTGACGATGATATTTCAAAGGCGCAGATAACGGTGGCTCGTATACGGTTATATCTATCTTTAGATTAAATTCTGTGTTGAAATTCATCGCTGATCTCTTCAGTTTGGTATCACCTGTAGGTATGCTTACGACTTTCCAGCCTGGTGTGCCATCGGACTTATTTCTTAAAAGCAGACAATATCTACTTGTATGCCTGCAACCCACCGAACGACTGTGCTATGATATTTGGTCAGCTGTAATATACACCCAATTGTGCTAGTGCTATTTATCTGGTTAAAATAACAGTAGCAGAGCTAACGTCTAACTACGCATTTGTTAGTTTTGCTGATATCATCATAATTGTTGGTGGTGTTGTATTAGCGACAATTAGTTCTAGTAGTGTGTTTCTGTGCGATCGGTCATTATTATTTTCCGCCATATTCCAATCAGGATTTAATCTATGTTTTTGTCACCTTCTCACCCTCGACGGTGCCACTGCCAACGATGTCAGGGACAGGTCTGTCGTGTCATAGTAGATCCTGATCATTGCTGCGAATCCTTTATCTGATATTATTCCGTCGTTGAGCCTTGATTATATCAGCTTGGATAATCTAGCATGTGCGTGTGTTGCCGCCGACAGCAGCGTTGCATATTCATGTAATTTATAAGCGCACATGACGATAGTTTTTTAACGATGATAATGAGAATACCAGCTTCGCAGGTTATGACAGGAAGACGATTCTTATCGCTGGTGCTATCACGTATGCAAATGATAATGTACCAATTATCATCAGTGTTTTAGCGACCACAGGAGATGCAGCGTATCCACTCATGTCAGTGACATCGATACGGCAGCGATATTATTCTGCTTGGCTGCATATATTTTGCCGAAATTTGACATCGATGATTGCCACGAACGTTAAACGTCAATAAGTCATTGTGTATTAACCAGGAGCGAGGATGGATGTGATTGGTTCATTATGTGGAGTGCTAACACCCTAAGTGGGGGCGGGCGATACTTTCCAGAAACCACTAGTACGACAATGTTTTTCGAGTTCAGTATTTATCGAATTGATAATAATTTCGATTATTGTTTTAACAATAATTATATCTGGAAAATGCGTGTCAATTTAAGAGATCTTACTGTTGACGACTGTTACATTTCAAAAGAAATTATATATGTTCCTATTAATGTTTCTACGAAAATTCATACACGCGGTAACATGATTACTATATTCAGATCTGAACGTGGATAGTGCATCATTGATTGTCATTAAAGAGGTCATCTTCGGGATGTTGCTGTTATCCACTTATGTCGTATATGCAGCCCCATCGTTTGATTATGGGTCCCTAAGACCAGTAATTGTACTACTAGCCATATTGAGATCGCCATCTATGGCATCACCGGCTTTAGCAACGTATTTACTGATCTCAGTTCTGATCGTGGTGTCGTTGTTGTCCAAGTATTTTTTGCCATCTCATCGTTTAGATTTTGTGTTTTTGCAATTGTGTTTCTGTTCATGGTGAGAGCTTTGGTCAAATCCGTATGCAACCCATTGATTACCCAGATCAGAACTTCCATCGAGACTAACGTTTCGTGTTTCTTGGTTATTTGGTTGTTTTGGCAATTGATCACGCATACAAACATTTCTGAAGGTTTTCAGTTTAATTTATTTAGCAGATCAATTAAATCAAAATTGGACTTTGGATGCTTGAAACGTTAATTTTGCCGAAGTGTCAAGGGTAGTCTCAAACCTTAACCTACAGCTTTCTCTGGCACTCTATACCTGGCAGACTTAAAATGCGTTCGTTTTTTCTTTTTCTTTTGTTTTTCTTTAGTGTAGGTCATGTTGCTTTCTTTAATGTCATCCCAACAGCAGTTCCAACATCATCATGCGGGGCTGCTTTTTCAGCAGCTAGGCTGCAGCGGCTATCATCGCTGGCATAGCTGCAAGAAGTGGAAATATACCACCCGTCTTTGATATGTCTTTAATGGCAAACGCATAAAGATCACGTCTAAAATAGGTCTTGGTTTTTGTGGCGTAATTGCAACGTTTGAGTTGACGTTCTGTAAGGGATTCTTTATTTCAGAATTATCTTTGATGCTGCTTTTAACTTTTTATATGAACAGGGGTCAGAGTAACATTATTGTTATGATTTGGCATTATGATATCAAGGGCAGCTTATCAACTGGTCGTATCAGGCTGTTCTGCAATGGATCACGTGTGATTGTGTTACATGTTTTCACTGGGGCATCAATGACTCACATTCGTCCACTAATGCCTTCGAGCCATATTATTTTGTCTGAGAGAAAAAAACATCGATTGCGCTGTAATTATAAATCGCTCCTCTAGCTACGCAAGCTCGGATTATCTAAATAAATTCATGTGTTCCATTAATAGACCGGATACAGCGTTGTAAAATCCACTTGTGATATTTGTAGGCCAGAATCAACATTTTGGTCACGTCCCATCAATATCATCAAGCGATGAATCGCACGTGCTATATGATTGTCATCAACGTTAAGTTTAAGTATTATGCGATCAGATGGTTCTTGGTGTCCATTTGTTCTCAGTGAACCTTCCGGAACACCACGTTTGTCAAATAACAATGTACTGTGTGTTTGTGAGTTTACTCTAACATTATCTTGGAAAGCAAATAATGAGGTGCAGAGACAACTTTCGGTGATGATATTTACCACTTGAGTAAACCATTTGTGGTACTTTGAACACTATATGTGGTAATTTCAACCATGACAACGTTGATGCATCAACGAGTCGATAAACGAGATCAGCCGTTGTTCGTCTGTCAATGCCGAAATCTTTAGGGGCACATACAATTCAAGTTTTGTCAGTATTACTTTACCTGCATCACCGATAGAGCACCAGATTGCATCATCGTCGGTAGCTTTTCTTACAAGTTCAACTGCATGCTTGGCTCTTAAAATAACTTTGCAAACTTTTCTGCATAACCCGAATATATGAGACAGTGGAATTGCACATGAAATTCATATGCGTTCATCTTTCAGCATTGAAACACGTGCTGTGAATCATAAATATAATTATGGATTAGCGTCATGAACCACAGACCACACGTCAGCTTCAGCGGCGTCGGCGAAGTTTCGTAGTCGTTTTATATCATACGGTGTATTGTCAGGGTGGTCAGTAATATCCTTTGCATGCATCTTTGATGAACCTACTGACCTTGAATAAACATCGGAATATCTTGCTAGACTCAATATCGACGTGGGAACGTCGACGTTATTTATTTTAGGAATGATTCCATGTTTCTTCCATCGATGCTATACGTGGCTCTGTTGAACAACGCTATGGTGCCATTCTTAACAAAAGCAGTTCGAATATCGGCTCCATATTCAGTATCATAAGTTTTTTAGAATTTCACCTTCCACTTCAATAAATGCTTCAGAGAGTAAGAAATATCGTATTGTAACCTAAATTTGCAGTTCAATCATTCCACGCCGGTTGGTTCTCAGGCATCATACGAATACTATTGATAATCACGTATCGATTAATCTTTGAGGACTGTTGCATCCATGTCACTTGTAAGATGAAATACACTCTTGAACATTTTATTATATTTGTTATTGTCTAACATGAATACCATTTCCTGCTATTATATTTATATATCTTATTTATTTCTCTGATCCTATCAGTGGTAGGGGTACACCAGCCAAATCCGCTAGTCTTAGATTTGCAGATTGATTTATTAGTGTGCTGTCACCTGCTGACATAACGGTGCTGGCCAATTTTTCTGGCTTCGGCTTTCGTCATTATTAAACGTGATAGTCTATCCTGGATTCCTGAGAATGCTTTTTTAGCAACATCACCAATAATACCAATATATTCATCGCAAACAACGTCAATAGATTTCATTCCTAGATGTTGTGCAATCGGTCAGGCTTTTAGAACTATACTTCTGAATAGACCTTGAACAACATCGTTGAGTCCATCTTCGTAGATAACTGTATATGTTGGCAATCGTAAATTCATCACCCTGACACTTATTGGCTTACGATGGGCACAGTGTATAATCATATATTTTTGCCACTGATCTAACTGATTTCCTAGTCTTTGTCGAGCTTGTTAGTGAAGTAAGCGTCTAAGTCGCTGTAGTAGTTGTCGACAATTTCATCGATGAGGCCCCGATAACCATTATTATCCATAATACCGCTTGTGAAGTACCGCTGTAAAATAACAGGTGCCTCATTTGAGATATATGGGGACATTTTGTCGGCTCTTCTTCCGCCAATCAGAATTTATAGTCTATCAACATCGGTGATGACGTTATTGGCGCATGGATTAATAAGGTCACTTCCTCGAGTAACAAGACCAATTTGAGCTGTTTCGTTTGTTTCTTCTGTACTCGTAAGGTTGATTCCCTTTCTTCTCTTGGTTTGCCTAAGTTGCTATTTAATTTCTTCTTCTTTTCGTTACCTTTATTTTCATGTTTCTCTAAGTCGCTGTTTCAATTATTCTTTTTCGTGTTTCCTTTTCTGTTTTACTTGTTCAAAATACTCTTCGACTGACTAGTTAAAAAATGTTAAAATTCTTAATACCTTCACCAGATTTTAGAGTTTTAGCATATTCCACTTTTACATAATCGTCTCTATTACGATATCCATAAGCGGCAATATTTATTAATTGATGTGGGTTCCAGAGGACGGCAATACCTTCCGGCGTACATTTATCTATAAGTTCTAACATTTGGATGCGGCGGTGGATTATCTTTAGGTTGTGGCTGATCTTCAGGTTGTAGTTGATTGGGTTTCCGGGGTGGTAGTCGAGTTGCTTGAAAACGGCCTACGATATCAACACGTAATGTCACAAGATCTTTTTATGCCGCCACAATCGCTGTAACAATTTTCTTGGTTGGTTCGACAATTGGTTAAAATAATTGTTCTGTACCTTCTGTTAATTCCACATGAGACTCATGACGCTTGTAGTTGTTGCTTTGTACTATCACGGATGGGGAGATATTTCTGATATTTCTTAATTGCCTCTAGTCGCTGTCGAACTAGGTACGCTGTACGAGACTCCAGACTTAGCATGGAACAGCTCATTGTTATTGATGTAATGAGGCTTTAATTGCGTCAGTTGAACTGCTACTTTTTTTACCGACACACAGCCACACAGCAGCGGGGGGAGGGGAAGAGGGCAAGGAACAACAGTGAATTTCTCGGGTCATGAACTAGGACACATATTAATTTGACACACAAGGTAGAAGGAGCTGATAAAGCTGTGTAGTCAGTGGCACGTAATAGGTCTCGGTTGTTTGTTTTTTACATTAGTGCCATTTTCGTAGAAGGGGTTGATTTCGGAAATGGGACCCTCCTTAGAGTTGTTGGATTCTACCACACCTCATCCCCATTGCAAAGAAAATGGGAAATCTTTCAACGACATTGATGAGTTGAAACGTATTAAACATGGTGAAGACATCAGCCTATTCAGTACCATAAACATTTTCATTGTTTTCTTTCTTTGTTGTTTTGAGTTGTCAAAAGGGTATAATATGTCCGATGTTTAAACCTCACTCGTGATACCATATTAATGTACGCGTAATTGCTCAGAAGGATAAACTTAGACTTTGTGGTAAGTTGTACAGTTTATTTATTGATTGTGAAAATAATTATTTAGTGTACTACATACTGAACTATGGTTTTGTCTTGCACAAAAGTGTATTGTTGGATATAACTGAGTTAATTTCATCAGCCCAATATATCTTATAGTATTAAACAGTGGTTGGTACATGTGCGTAAAAGCTCTTTAAGCCTTTTGCACATCGGACTGTGTGGATTTTTAAAATACTCTAATGTAGAGTTCAATATCATTCAGGTCAAAATAGCGATTACGTATTTATTTATTCCACTAATGTGTCTCCATTTATAATCTGGTGGAATGGTATAGTACAAGTTAGTTGAAGTTTCAGATATATACTGTTGTTAGTTGCAATCAAATGCTTTTCCACAACCAAAACTCATTTTTTGTGTTTGAAAATAAACGCATATTCAGTGTAGTTATCTTGCTTTTTGATAATATGCAGACCAGCTGTGCAATTGGAATATTGTTGACTTATATCAACTAAGAAAATATACATACATATTCATAGGCCAGAGGAAATGGATCATGGTGGCAATTGTAACAAAATAACCGTTGCAATAAATATTAGAATGCGGTCAGTGCAGATGAAAGAGAGGACATGTACTATACATGGATATAAGCACAAATTATTTCCTGAAGTAAATATCACAATCATAAAAGGACATACAAACGTAGAAAATTGAAATTGCTTAGATTAAGAAGTGTTTGGAATGGAATCAAGATTTTCTATAATGTACCAACGCAAAATAAATAAGGAAGACATTTGTAAGCGTTATATAAGCTGTATTGAGTCGATCAAAAGTTATTATAATTTTGCGGTTGTATCTTTCACGTTTGTTATTATTTCTGATTTAAATTTATTATTGTTCTCTCTTATTTATTTTCAAATATGCGCAAAATTATCCGTATTCTCATACATGGTACCCTTGTTGGATGTTAGATCTGAAAAATAAAGCGATCACTGATACCATGAAACGGATTTTGTTTCTTTTGAAATTAATTATAAATCACTCCATTAATTGTTTCCTCGATTTTATTTTCTAAATATAATAATTTCAAAAGCAATGATTGCAAGATAATTTGCTCAAAGATAAAATACTTATGGTAGGCACCAACTTGGACACATAAGCAAAGCTAATAGCAATTGCCTCACCCTTGTGAAATAAGTTAAGTCAAACGAACATAAATAAATTCTTAGTGAAAGTAACCAATATGAGACTTTACAACCATAACTAATTGCTTTACTCTACTATACAAACACGGAAAAGCAAAATATAAGTATATGTTTTATTTTGCAACTTTATTTTTCTTTTCCTTTTCAACTTAAATGCTGTTACTCAGAGCTTACAAGCAACATTCATCAACGCATATCAATGTTGTATATCATAGACGGAATGACCAAAATTACATCTGTGTAGAAAAACAGCTCTATATAATGTTTGGTTGAACATGCTTCAGTTAGTTCACTTCAGAATTCAATTTTATCTGACATGACGTGCAGCTAAGTTGACTGTTACATGATCTATTTAACGTAGAACGTCCTACCTAACACGCTCATCAAGAAATCAAGCTTTCCATGATGTATTTCAGAAGTTAGAAACATATTTATAACTATAAGTCATTATTTTTTAAACGCTTGTATTATTCACTTTATGTATATTACATCGATGTATGTGCTTTCCGAAAAATGAAAATCTCAATGTTTTGTTACTTTGATGATGAGCTTAACGTAATCGTTGGAAATACCAAAGAGTGTTATTACCTATCTTGAATTTAAGTTCATCGTACTCTGCATTTTCTCTATGTTCTTTTTGCAACTCATCATACGGTCGGTCCGGGGCCCTGGCTGGAAAGTATATGTCACCTTCAATACTGAGTGGTATCTTACTTCTTCACTTATTGCATTTAAGTTCAATTTTGGTAAGAGTACCCAAGAACGTTGAATTATAATTTAATGCTTGACTGCATATCAGTAAGGCAAGAAATAAATGTGCAAGGATCTAATATATGAATTACCTACCTACATATCATGCTATATATATATACTTTTTATATGTTTACAAATCCACATACACACATATACAGATATGTATGCTCACTTCTGTCTGCTTTTATATGTCCCACTTTTTCATCTGTTTAACATTGTATTTAAATGTCTACACCTTTGGGGATAAACAAGTTATTATAGTTTTCTGTCATATTGATCTGCAATATTGTCATTATGCCAGTGTTGGCTTTTCCTTTTATAGTATGTGTCTAGGTTACAGCTTCCATCCCTTGACTTGTTATGTGAACAACTTGGTACGCCAGTGAACAATCATGAGGTTCACCGAGACCACTTCCGTAATACGTCATGCCAACGGGTTTTCTCGCGTTACCATGATACCGAAGACGCAAATATGCTGTAGGCGTAATTTATAGTAAATCGCTTGGTGCAACGGTTGGTGAAAAACCAAACACTATTGAACCCGGAAATGCCACTTTTGTCGTTCCAGACCTGGTTGTAAAATTACTACTGATGGCGTCAAAGGTTCATTTGGTCTACGTTGCTGAGGTAATCCTCGCGATATCAACAGCGGTATGATATCCAATACTTAAATTATTATCTAGAATATACGTAAAAATACCATCTGGAATGTAGTTAGGCCAAACTAAAGCTGATTTGGTAGACAACTCTTCATTGTTCACCGAAAGATGATAATTGGTTATGTACGAATTGAAAAGTATATAATTGTAGTGCTCTTGCCGGTTTTAATGTGATTCTTCATGGAATTTCTTCAACGACCAATTTTATGCCTAGCACGCCAACGGGAAGTTCAATATTATGTAAGTTCGCTTCTGTATCCTTCTCTGCTGAAAACCTAAACAAGTTATTATTGGGCAGACCACTAAACGGTGCGATCGAATATTACACCAACTGTAATAATATCGTTTTTTCGTTTCGTTGATTTGATTGGTATCATCAAGGTAATGCTTTGGTTTGTATTTACAACAACATGTTGCATCGCAGCATAGATGTTGCGCAAAAATGATGTCTTAAATAATACAGATCATGGATAGATTCAACAAGTTCATGCATTAACGGGCGAAATGTCTTTTTTTCTCTTTGATTATCCATTATGTCACTGTGGAGCAGTCGGTGAGAAAATATATAACTTCTACTGCGTTGTTGGCCGCACGAATTGCTTTGATACTTGTTTCGAATCGATCTGCGAAGTCTTGATTGTCATACAGAGCACCATGTCGGCATCCTTGCTTTGGGTGTTGCTTCTCTTTGGGTGCAGTAGGCCTTTCTTTAGGCTGAAAATTTGGAGAGGGTGCAGATGCATGATTTGGTTGTTTTTGGCTCTAAGGCTTTGCTTGTTCTTATATTCATTCTGACTGTTCTACGTTTGAGAAAAGTGTTGTTGTGCCATCCAGTTTTTTATGTGTTCGTGTTCATTTTCTGATATTTTTACAAGTGATATTTATTTGTCCTTTATTTATTAATCCCATGTATTTATGCCTTATTACTGTTTCTTTTCCAAAGGATTAAATAATTAGCTTTACAACATAACGATCAAACATTGTAATTATTGTATAGTTGGTATAATATACTTTTAAAGTATATGATCCATTCATAAGTTACAAAATCAGTATATTTACACATTACCGTGATGTTTGCTGAGAGTGAGAGAGACAGATAAAGAGAGATACAGAGAATGACAGTAATTCACATACTTGATTATGCTATACTTAAATAACTATTCAGGGCACATTCAACCGTATTTGCTGTAAAATGTGCAATTGTTTTTTTAACATATACATTTGGTGTTCATGTGTTTCATTATATTGCAAAATCGATGTCAATACATTTCTAAGAACGGAGCAAGGTAGAAACAGTACTTAGTCTGAAAAGCGAACCTAGAATTATTCATCATAAGTCATTCAGGTTTGTCCAGTGAATGTTTTGTTTGCAGGAGAATAGAACAGGCGTTGGTAAATAGTATTCAGAGCAGCGTATAGTTGTTCATCCCTATAGGTCAATTGTTCGTTGAAACAGTTTAAAATTTCGATAGACATCAGCGAAAAGTGTAATGGCAATATTGCAAGGTAAATGCTAATTAATGGTGTGAGGCTTTTATGATTTGTCTGTTTGGTTTGTTGCCATTACCGTTTCCATTTAGTTAAAATACTTTAATTATAAGGATAAAAAAGAAGTATAAATTGAAATGTGTGGTTGATACGATACAGGCACCGAAACATAGTTTAGTTAAACATTAGAAATTTAAAATAAATTCATTCTTTACTTATACGCGAACCCATTAAATTGATAGTATGAGGTCAAAGATTTATGCAAATGACCAGCGGGCCTGTTCAATATTTTCATATTTTTTATTAAAATCAGCCGCTCCTGACGGCGGATCGGCTTCATATGTATGAATCTCGACACAAATTATGTAGGATTATTTCGATTAAATTTGAAGTGTGCATAAGTACAGACTAAAGTGTTAAGAAAGCTTCATTATTATCAACATCAATATTTGCATTATTTGTAGACATATACAATGCCGAATGATAATTTATATATATTTGTTTAAATTATTTGTAAAAGTGATTGCAAGAAGAAGTCATGTTATTGGCTTGGGCATAGGCGATCATATTTAATGGCAGATTAGCAACGTTTGTATAGTTCTGAAAGCATTAAATGCCAGCATGCTTTCGCTCATGTTGTTCAGATCATGTTTGAAAGATCTCTCTAAATTCGTCTTCTGCCTTGATGTCGTTTCAGGCAACATATTCCATATTTGATGACAAATGGGTTTGCATTCTTTATTATTTATATGCAAAATATGCTTTTATCAAATTTGTTTAAGCTCAGTGTAACTGTTTTAGCGGCTTCTTAAAGTTTTCTCTTCTAATTTAATGTATTCTTTCAACATTTGTCCCATTCTGTCCAGTAGTATTGAAAATATTGAGTTAAAATATTTTCTTTTTTATATACCAGCGTCCAAGTTTCTGGAAAATTTGCATGATTTTGAGGAAGTCGCCTCAACGGCAGAATGTTTTGTCAATTCTGTTAAATTGCTTTCAAAACATTTTTATTTGTTTAATAGTTTATATACTTATAAATATGTTCATGGCGAATTGGTATATATTGTCCAGACCCCAACTGCCATTTTGTCTGGATGATTTATGTTTGCTAACTTATTAAAATTCGTTTGAGCTATGTTTGAGACAAAGCATTTACATTTTGATATGCTTGAAACAATATTAGTTTTGCATATTAAATTGATATACATCGCTTGCAGTTGAAGAGCTTTCATGATACAATATTTGCTATGGAAATTGGTAGGATTCTGCTGAGCGTTAGTTTCAAAAGAGACAAACTGTAGGATTGTTGTTTTAGTATGGTCATATTTGATAGAACGTTTGCAGTATTGGCGTCAAATTGAAAGGTCATGAACTATGATATTCCTACAAAGATTGCTCAAGTTCTGCTTGTGAGACGTCTGAAAATTTCGCTTATCAGAGACATTTATTTAAATTTGAAACGTATAATTGCTAGAAAGACAAAGACAAATTTGTCTTAATTTGGTTGAGTGGTATCTCTGTGAAAACACACGAAACACAAATGTTGATTGACGTGCTGTTGAAGATAGGACGACGAACAACATGTTTATTAAGCAATATTTGAATTTTCTTCTCATGTTTTCAAGGATGTCAAATAGAAATATATTCTGGCAAGAACAACAGTCTTTAAATATACTCTAGTTGTATAAACAAAAATAGTCATAATTGGTATTGGTACCTGTAATTTTATTAGAATGGCGTAATGGAATATGCAGTTGATATCAGAAAGGAACATTTATTTCCTCATTTTTTATCGCTAGTGGTTTAGTCAGAATATAATATTGCTCTGTCGTTTTTACGTTCGGACGCCTCATAAAATGTCAATTAAATGAAATACCTTGAATGAAACACATTATATATGCAAATAACACTTTAATTGTCTACTTTTAACAATTCTTTTCCTACTGTATTGGTTCTGTAATATGTATTTTTTATATTGTATTGGTTTCGCCTACCTATACGAGTTATTATTAAATTGCACTCTTTTCTATCAAATTTTGTTTTTATGAATGAATTGATTGTACGAATAAAGGCCTTTTAGGTGTTAAATGTTGCTTTGATAACGCAAATATGACTATTCTGTCAATATCATTCATATACTATCTTCGTTCATTTATTCAAATCATTTCTAATTTTCATATAATCTTTGCATACAGGTGTACATTACCTGTGAGAATACAGAATTGTACGTCTTTTAAAGAAGTCAACTATTTTGCAATTCTCGTCTGGAAAACAAAATTGCAAAATCCTAAAATGAGTGACGCGACCATCGCCTTTATCATGCTGCGAGCATTATCTTGAAAGTGAAACCTAACTTGGATCAATGTGCAAAATGATATTTCCTGAGGTATATTTCTGACTGGACATACTTTGTAAGACTGGATACAGACTGCAGAACAGACGTGTTCAATAACATAACGTTTGAATATGCTTGTTAGTACAACTGGTGAATACTAGTTTCATAAAAAGTGAACATAGTTGAACAAAATCCTAATAAAGAATTTCGGATCGTATTAGTGCAGAGACTTTATGGATAGTATCAATAAGATTCAGTTGAATACAGAAACACATGCAGAAATGGTGTAGTTGTCGCTCCTTTAAAAACAATGTAGTAACATTATTTACAAACAATGAAACATATACTTTCTTCTAAAGCGTGAGAGAGAAACTCTGCATTGTTAATGATTCGGCTCACCTGCGACGCCACTAGTAAAATTATTACTATATACCACCATGTTTACACATGAAATATCAAATAGTTCAAGGTATAGACAATTCGTATGTTGAAAAACAATATATAGTGGCGAGAAGGCATGAATTGTATGCCAAATACAAAATACACTCAACATATGTTTTATAAAGAAAGATTTGATTGAAAAACACACATCCACCTTGAATTAAGTTTGATATATGCTAAATTACATTCATGTTTAAGATGTTGTAAAATTGTCAATATTTCATTTATGGACATTTGAATTCGATCAGTTATTCGTTTATGAAACGCATGTTTCATTTTAAGATAATCGAAGTTAATACTAAATGAAATCTTGAAACTTGTATAATTTACTTATGAGTCTCTTCAGACCCGCTTTTCCTCCTTTGAAGTTCTATATCTGAAATATATTCAAATCTACTACGTACATCACACGTATTACTATAATTGTGTAAACACTGAATATAATTTTAAATTTATTTGTTAATTGTCAACAATTTTGTAATAAGTGAATTAAATATACTAAAGTAAAATAAGGAAAATTGCTTTATTTGCTTAATGGCTCACTAAATTCCAATTACCATTCAGAAATTCTTCATAAACGTTGCTTGTCCTTTGCTGAAATACTTTAAATTTAATGATATCTAGATGGCCTAAAATGACATTTGTCATTGGATATGTTTCAATGTTCATTTCAACAACATAGCTTACCTCAGTTAGCATAAACTAACCTTCTCTGCTGTCTTTCCGTAATTTCGTTTTGACTGGAACCGAATTGATCTGCAATCGTCATGCCTGTTTGCATTTGTTCACTAAAACCAGACAATACAAGCATAACACGTGAAACTTCTACTCCGATATGAATCCGTTAATGATGACATGTGAAGATGAACTGGCTGCAATATTCTCAGAGTTAAAGTTGTCAAATACATTGATAACGATACATAATTAAACATAAGTGGAATTAAAATCACCTATGTTTATTTCTTCTCGTACACGATTCACAGTGAATGCCAAAGACCAAACATTTTCTCAGAACATAACACAAATCCTTTCATATAACAGTATATTCACTCAATATAACTGTATCCTACCTAAAAGCTTTAAACATTGTTTCCAGCAGATTAAATCAATTCACAAATGTTTAAAAAATGTGATATTTTATTTTCTACATTGAGTGACGTGGTTTGCGTTTCAAGTTTTACCTTGGCTGTCCCCGATAACCTGAAAATATAGTCAAGTCTTTGTCTTAGTATCTAATTATAACGCATAGAGAACATCAAAGTTAAGTTCAAATCATCACCAAGGTACATGTATAGAAGCTATTCATGTATTAAACTAGTGAACACTGAAGAATATTTCGTTGGCTTATTCATTTTTATTTTAGATCTAGCATTAAAAGTAAATATTACCTCAAAAGACGAATTATACTAAGGTAATGATATAAATTTGTTTGCGTTGTATAATATAAGATATTTTTTAGCAATTGTAAATTATTGGTGAGGTAAGTTTGAGAGAACCATAGCCAAAATGCCGACTTTAACTTATGTGTATGACACTAATGTCAGCTTATTTATATGATAAAAGTCAGTATGAACATTGAGGTGCAATAAGATTTAAAACGTACATGCGTATAAGCGAAGTTTAAGTACTGTCACAATATTTGTCGCAATAAGTATCAAACAGATAGGCACAAAGACTGCAACTGGTAAAATAACTTTCTTTCCATCATCGTCATTGTATGCTTCCTTCTTTGTAGTACCTGCAAATATGGTACTAAATGTCACACATTGGTTCAATATGTTTAGCAAAGAATTCAAGCTAGTCAAGACACAGAACGTGCTTATATTCATATGTGATGCAGAAAACCTCAACATATATATAGGATTGGGACATTTTTCATACCTCTTCTGTTTTTTCCAATATTTATTCGAATCATTAATGTGGCAATGGCTGGTTGAAAAGTAAAGCCTTTTCCACTTAATCAATTTTGAAAACAAAACGATAAATAAACAATAAACTGTCAGGTCTATAACTTAATAGTAATACCGTTGTTTTATAACCTTAGTAGCTTCATCCAATTATTCTCTAATTATTATTAACGGAAATTGTTATTGAAACGAACATCTCCTTGGAACAGAAAGTAATGGCATACACAAAACTAACTAAAGCGATATTTACATTTTATAAAGTGTCCTAGACATAAATTAATTATGCTCCTTACCCGTAACTAACGCCCATACCGCGAGAACGCACATACATACCTTCTATATCGTGTTTGAATATTTTATGGAACACAATTTGACATGAATTTAACCTTGGATCCATAGACAATAAATTGCTTTGCTTGTCACACATTTAGTTCTCAAAACCTGCTATATAAATTAAACTTTTGAAATCAAACGACATTATATTAAAAATACTGAATGCAACTGCGCTGCTCCTACATGGAATTACTTAATGAGTCCGGTAATTCTTACATTTAAGTCTTCACATTGTTTCATTTCTAGCCGCTATTAGTTTGCTAGGTCAATGTTTACTTAGAAAGGATGTGTCCTCTATGTAGTAATACAATGGACTGTGTGACATTGAATGCACACTTAAAATAATTGTAAAAAATATAATATCCTGATTCAAAGGTATCTTCAAGATATTTTGAACACTTTGAAATGGTCACAGAAAAATATCATGTTAGGCTCCTGACTGAAATGATTCTACAACTGATATAGTTATTTTAGCCTTAAAAGGTTTATACAGCTGATACACGCAACGCAAAATGGGGGTCGAAGACCAATCATTTGACTATAAGAACAACAATTATACATAACCCTCTCCCATAAATAAAAAGAAGAATTTATACATTAAGCGTTCTTTTCACCACATGCAAATTATATATTAGGTTAACAAAACTCATAAATTACACACAGTGTACATGAAATAATACATTGTTAAACACGGGAAAGTGCGCCTGCTACTAGCTTATATTTTCCCATGATGTTCCTGATGTCACGGTTAAATTCATGTAACAACCAACTGCACCTTAGTAGTCTTTGATTTTTATTTTTTATCTTCCCGATGACAATACGGGGTTTGTGGTCATTGGTCACAATAGCCGAAAAACCAGCTGAACTTACTTAAATTTCAAAAAGTTGTAATGCCGATATCAAAGATAGACATTTCTTCTTGATTGTTGAATAATTTCTTTGGTGCATACCTAATTTTTTTTAGAAAAATAGCACAATGGATGATCAATATCATATTCATCTTTTTTAATCAAAACGGCTCTAATCCCAAAATCACTTGCATCAACAGACAGTTGAAATGATTGGTTGCAACTTGGAGCTGTAATAACTGGCGCGCTTTCAGGTATGCCTTTCAAACTGTCTCCTGACATTTTGAAGTCCAATGGAACCTGTTTTTCTTACTCAATAAATTTGTCTGGGGTTCAGCATTTATAGAAAAATTGGAACAAATTTTTGATAGTATCCGTCTATACCTAAAATTGCATCAGCTGCTGTTTATTAACAGGCACGGGAAATTCAGAGATAGCCTTGACCTTAGTATCTATAGGTTTAATTTGTCCATGTCATACTGTATATCCTAGGAAAGTTACACTATCACGGCAGAACTCACCTTTAGATAAATTAATTTTCATACATGCATCAGTGAGGCTGTCAAAGAATTTCCTAATTGTTGATAAATGTTATTTCCAGTCGTCGTTGTAGATGATCACATCATCAATATAAGCATCACACTTGTCTAGACTAGAAGTAATCATATTCATGAGATGTTAAAATGTACTTGGCTACTCTTACACCCCAAATTGCATTACTTTATTTTGGTAAAGTCCATCTGGAGTCACGAATGCCGAAATGTCCTGTGCTCTTTCCGTTAGTGGAATTTGCCAAAATCCTTTCAGTGGGTCAAATTTAATAACATCCTTGGCAGTCCCGATCTTACCAATACAGTCATCAAATCTTGGTAATGGGAATTAATCTGTTTTGGTCACACCATTCACCTTCTTATAATCAGTACACATACGGAACGTTTTATATGGATCTGGAACAAGTATATATGGTGAACTCCAGTCACTTTTACTAGGTTATATGCAGTCAATCAAGTATTCCTGTTTGAGAGGGTTCTTCATGCAAGGGTGTTTATTGACAGGTTTCAAAATTACAATTTCAACGTCATGGGCAATGTTTTGGGGTTCTTGTAGGAACATCGAGAAATAAATGCTCATATTCAAAGAATACCTGTTTAAGTTCATGTCTGTTTTGCTCTTGCAAAGGTAAACGTTTATGGTCGAGATCTTTCATAATGTATGGATTCCGACGATTTGTCACTCCAATATCATGTAATCCAAGGATATTCCTTCACTTAAATCTTCATTGAGTGGGAGAGGTACAACTGAATTAATTGCATGTTTAACCTGGCTACGTCTTTCAGTATGCTGGTACTCCTATAACGTATTTAGATCCCAGGATGATTAATATTATATTTTAACTCATTCATGTTCTTCTTAACCTTGTAAGGACCGTAATATCTAACCTGAAAAACAAATGCGAATAAAGAGCGAGAAAGCAGAACTCTATTATTACCAATCTCAAAGGTTATCTTCATTCTAGTTCTGTCAAACCATATTTTGACTTTTGAGCTGAAGTGCTCAATACCAAATTCAAGCATACTATTCTGGAGAGTTCCAGACCGTAAATTTTATCCTTGACCCGATTTGATAGATTTTGGAAGGCCTAACTGAGCTAAAACTTTATCAAAGTTTTTACTATTGTTTTAGATTTTACATTCATCAACGGAGTTGCATCTGGAATCTTTATTGACGCATTCATAATGTTCAACAGGTATTGGTTACCTGACTTGGCCTTAGGTAAGGGACCAATGCAATCTACCATAATTCTGCTAAATGGTTCGTCAAAGGCAGAAATATGTTGTAGATGAGCCTTGGAAATTGTCTGATTGGGTTTTCCTAATATTTTACAGGTATGATGTGATCTACAGTATTTACCTATATCACGTTTGAGTTTGTGGTCAATATAAGTAAGTTAAGATCTTGCGAGAAGTTTGAGTGATCAATGACCAGCCAGTGGAGTTTCATGGGCCAGACTATTTCCTGTCTGTAAAGTTTTGGAACTACAATTTGATAGATGACCATTCGTCATCAGCAGGTACCTCGGGAGGTCTCCATTTTCTTATAATAATTCCATGTTTAATGAAATAACACACAGGAACGTCAGTAGCGCCAGTTTCACTAATGGCCTTTTGAAACAAACAGGAGCTCCCAGGATCATTTTCATTTTCGACATGTGATTGGCGTTTATCAGCCTGATACGAATAAAGGGAATGAGTAGGTAGAAGAGGATCACTGTGATCAATACCTTCTTATTGATCCAAGCAAGGAGTGGAAGTGACCTCATCAAAAAAGCCTGACCAATACATGTATTACTTAATACATTTATTTCCTTATCAACATCAAGCTGAGAATAAATCAGGAAATTAGTTTTCAATTGGATCAACTTTTGGGTCCAAGCAAGGTTTGTCAGTTAGAAGTGGATATACCACATCGTTTGTCTCCAGCTATGTCGTTGCCTAGTGTTAAATGAATGCCCTCAACCTGTAAAAAAGAGCCTGTTCCGACTGTCACGGTTCTTATGACTAAATATGATGACAAATTTACACAATGAAGATAATCATTAATAAATTCCTACTCTACTCACTGAATAAGAACCATCTCATTATGAGATGTCATCTAAGAAAAAGGCAACGTACCTGACAATTAAGGACTCTGAGAAGCTCCTTTGTCCCTTACAGTTATAATAGGCATAGTATTGGCCGAATCACCCAAGGGTGATATAGAACCCTTCGATATGAATGGTTCATAATTATTAATTAAATCAGACTGGGTTTGAATAGTCCCAACAAATATGTAGCTTTCAATACATGACCGTGACCTTGACCTCTTAACAATAAGAGCATTTGAAATACGTCTGTCTTGATTTTCATGACTAATTTTTAATCTGTAGTAATCGGAAATAACGTGTCCTTTTCATTTAAATAGTTACACGTAGGATGAAACAATGATCTTAAATCAAATTTTTCTGAAGTTTGATATTTAGAAGTTGTGCCAGTTTGAGTTTTAGCAGGGCTTGTATTAGGCTGAAATATTTTTTCTGCCAGAAGACTGTTGAGTAGGTGTCTTATTAACAAAATGAACTTAAAGAGTTAAAGAATACTCATCAGCAGCATGAGCAGCATTTTCCAAAGTTTCAATATGATGCTTGTCACGATATGACTTAATATCACCATGAACGCAGTTTTTGAACTCTTCAAGTAATATAAATTGTTTAAGATTTGCATAATCTTGTTCAACTTTATTAGCTAAGCACCGTCTATCAAATAACTGTTCTTGTTCTCTAACAAATTCGACATGAGTTTGCACATCTTCTTTTCTATAGTTTCTTACTTTTTGCAGAAAGAGTCAGGGACTAACTCAAAACCCCTTAAGATGCATTCTTTGATATAATCATAGTCACCACTTTGTTGAATTGAGAGTGAACGGAAAATATCACTAGCTTTATCTGTATGCACACATTGTAATAATTGAGTCCAATGCTCCCTTGACCATTTCAATTTTCAGCAACCTTTTCAAATAAGGACAATATTTTCCTACTTGTTTTTCTCTGAAAGGGGCACTAGTCTAATATTTTATGCAATGTCAAAACTTAAATTTGTATCTGTAGTATGAATGTGCTTTTCATATGTGAGTTCCTTTTCTTTCATTCTTAATTGATATTCCCTCTCTTTCTTCTCTATTTGCATTTGCATTGTCATATCTTCAAGTTCGAATCCGACGAAGCGACAAAGATAGAAGACGTTGACGTATACTGTACAATGTAATGTTAAAGTCTACAGTTCCTTGCAGAAACATAAATTATCATTCCGGTTTTGGAAAGCTGAATACATTTTAATAAAAGATGTCCTTATTCAACAATTTCACATGAACACACGTATTTTGAGGTAGAAAAGAATGAATCCTTTTGAATCCAAATAATTTGAAAGAACTCTAATGCAAGAAATTTGATATTACTCCAAACAGCTGGACATACAAACTCCAGTGTAAGAAAACCCCAGGTTCTACTGTGAATATGTCTCACAAGCAAAGGTTATATGGTAATATAAACGCAAAAAGGGAGTCTCGTGATCATGTTCCAAAATCTCGTGCAAATTATGTACTTGTCAAAGATCACGTGTCACGTGATCATGTTCCAGAACCTTGTCGAAGTTATGTATTGTTAAAGATCACGTACACACAGTTTGGCCCTGACGAAAACCAAAACTTTTACTCTAAGATAAAAATTAAGCAAATAGTGTTTACATCTTAAACACGTAGTCCCATCATGACCTTGACAACAACCAATCATTTTATCTTAAAAATAGAACTTAATTACGTGTTTGCTACTAATGTTGAATTAAAGTCATGCTCTAGGTTAACAAATGGTTGATTACAAAGCAAACAGTCAAGGTCAAACTATCTTCTTGAAAAGGTATAATCTATATTGACTATATTTACATTACAATAGCATGTACTGAAGAAGAAAAAAAAATATAACTGCAAAAAAAACAATGAATCTGAAAAATACATAAATACATACATACATACATACACACACACACACACACACACACACACCCACACACATATATATATATATATATATATATATATATATATATATATATATATATATATATATATATATATATATATATATATATTAAATCAAATATATTTAAAAATGAAATTTAAAGATAACTATACGAGGACCATTACAATGAAGTAAATACAAAGTAAGTACTGAATGGATGATCGTCATTGTCAATTAATAATCATGACCTTTCCATTCGCACGACACTCCAACAGCTTTAGATATCCAGTACTTGACTGAAAATACATTAATAAGATATACCGGCTGTAAACGTTTCCAAGAGAATCAAAATAAACCAATGTTGTGAAAATATGAGCTTATTTAACTATGTATATTTTTGACATTAATTATAAGGATTGAATGTTCATTTGTTTAACATTCAACGTTTTATCAACCGTAAATACGTCGTGCAAATATATAAATGATTCACAAAGCGTATCAAAAGTTTCCAAAGCTACCTTTCGGTTCATAAGTGGATTTTAGAAACAATAAGCTCTCAATATTGACATTTTGACTTTATCCTGAATATTGGCATTGTATGTTATCTGCTTTCATCGAGAATATTACTCGACAAGCATCTGCATCAATATGTTGCGTTCGCCTTTTTTAACGTGTATTTCAGTGAGTCAAAATGGTACAAGTTCTCTAAGCGCATTCCCTACTTTCGTTAGTTTGCTTTAATTGTTTAGCGATTGTTACACGTTTCAAATGATGCTAGATGAATCGCATTTAAATCTTTGTTGTATAATCAGTATTTGAAAAAATGACGCTCAGATAACACAACTATTGTATATATTCCTTAATAAAATGTAATTTATCAGTACAAAGCTTGCTAATATTAGACAATATTGAGACATTGTGTCCTTCTTATAAGAGGTATTGGCGGATCACCCATATTAATGAGTGGTGCAATTACCAAAACATTTTCCAAGACTTCCTCTCCAGTATCCCTCACTGCTGCATCTCAAAGATTCGTAAATGTCTCCGAACTTTTTAACACCTTCATTGTTTTGGATACATGCAGTGGCGTTGCAACTGAAACCACCAGCAATCCCTGACATTACTAACAGTGGTACGTCATGCGAAACATCTTCAGGCCACCCACAGTCTATGACTGCCGATATAAATAAATGTGAACTACATGTAACACTATATATACAATGCGATACGATTGAAGACTTGAACACAAACATTCAAAAAAGGATAATAGGATAAATATTTTGCGTTTAAAATCCACTATTTTTTTACTTCTATCGTTTGTTGAGATATCAAAATTTATTTACAAAAAAACACAGTCAATACTAACAAATTTAATATAGTATGTTTAATTAATATCACTCAAGCATTTAAACTTTGATATAAAATTTCAGCACAATATTCAGACTTTTATGATTCAAAGCGGCACAGAGCTGAACAATATAAAAAATTTGTACCGCAAGAAGTAATTTTCCATATTGTATTTACCATTTATCAGGAAGATTTATTTCACATACCGTGACATGTTCCCAACAGTCTGTCCCAAACACCAAATTCATTGCAGCGAATCAAATCTGTTCCAGATAGTTTGTATCCTGCTTGACATCTCATCGATATCGTTGAATTATAGGTCAAGTTGCCTTCAATGCCTTCTTCGTAGAGATGCATACTGTTGTTTGGTAGAATAAATGATCCACTAGACTGTATTACTGAAATATGGTGACTCAGTCTCAATGGAAATATATGTGCATGTTTATTGATACAATCGTTTGAGAGCTCATCGCTACATTAATGCATTACTATTAGCTCTATTACCTAACTATAATACTGAAAAGCATGTGCTGATTTTATAACTGACTATTTCGTACGCTGTAAAGCGGGATAAGATTCTGTTTTGATGACACCTATTATAAAATCTAAAGGAATAACATCTTTAGTACTCTTCGTTTTAGCATCCTCAGTCTTATTCCTTTACTGAAATAGCATAGCGCAGGTTAGGGTATTAGAAAATGCTGGACAATTGTTTTCATTTCACCTCTCATATGTTCTCTATATTTGCATTTTAAAATTTATCATTTGTGTTCTGTTCTGACTTTTTCTTTTCTGATTGCGACACAAATATTTGGTTTTGCGTTACATACAATAGCACATATTTATATTATCCTTTAACGGATTGAATTTCAATATTATCCGCGCACATACACGCATATATATATTATATATATATATATATATATATATATATATATATATATATATATATATATATATATATATATATATATATATATTGAGGAAAATTTATTTTTGAACAGTCACTTTGCAGAAAACTCTTCATGTATCTGTTCAGTTTAATATTTTTAGTTAACTCCTATTTTGTTTTGCTTACAACTTTGGTTCATTTGTATAGGTTCAAGTAGTCAAAGGCGAATTTGCTGATGGAGGTTAAGAAATATGTCAACAATCACAACCATGAAAAGAAATTATAATGGGATCAAATCAAAATATAATTCCTGGGTTCTATCTCGTGTTTACCTCAAAAACGATGCTATGAATATGTGCCCCCGCCCCCACCCTTGCCTAGACGTATTCATAAAGAATGAATGAATGATAAGGTTTTAGGTAATGATCTAAAGTATGCCGAGTAAAACGTTGCTAGAACCGATCAAAAGGCTGCTAAGACATATCTGAAGTAGACCCCAAATTTTCCTGTCAAGAAATTTTTTCAACCAAATCCAATCTCTCTGGTAAAATAAGTGTTGGACGAACTGCAGTATAGGGATCAATTCCACTTATTCTGTAGAGGTATTATTGGTACTAATGCCAATTCGAAGATAGAATTATGTGGAATGCAGGCAGGAAACGTGTGTACCGTTCTAAATTCTGATGTAAACCAGATTCGGGAAACACCCTTAGTTCCATGACAGCCTAAAGGAAAACAATATGTGTGATTGTTTGAAAATTAAAAGTATGAAGTTTAAATCATGCATACAAATCGATACATTTGTAAGATCAATACAGATAGTTTACTTTACGGCAAGCTGGGACGTAAGACAGATCAAAATAGGTGGGAATTAACGTTTTTTTTTCTGGACAAGTATGTAACTTTGTGCGCTGCTATTATGGACCATGTTTTTTGTTTTTGTTTTCTGTGTTTGTTCTATCGAAAATGATATAACTGTTTCCGTTCCTATTATATAAGTTCTTTTTTTTTTTGTTTTATGTGTTTGTTCTATTTCGCTGATGGTTGGTTTATTTTAGCTGACATATGATAAAGAGGCAAAAGCAAATAGTGCGAAACAATGTGTTATGTACAGAAGCGAACTGGTAACATAAATTGTAACGTGGTTCAGTTTCGCTCACAAATCAGTGGTATTCAATCCTCTTGATGCAATGGATTTATTTTGACCTGACAATATAGAGAAATGATACAATTCTTGCTTAAATAAAATGGAGTGAATGATGTGAAAAAACAAAGAAACCGATTCATAGTGGCTAGTGTCACCCAATAATTGAATGAATTTGGAATTATAGTGTTCAATGAAATAACACGCATCGTTCATATGAAACTACACAATTAGAAACGTAGCTGTACACCAATAACTATATTGACAATAGCACGAAACACCATGCATACATTTACGACGTATTCTAAGCACAAGTTAAACTGCTGCTATTGCCATCTTTGTATAATAAGGCGCATTGTTGTTGATAGCATTTGCAAAATCTATACGCACAACTTAAATATTATTTTGATGAAAATTATCTTTGTAAAATGCACTTCACAATATAAATAATCTTTAGCATGATACGAAAATTAAGTCAACAATGTGAAATCTAGCAGAGATATAACTCAAAGTTAGGTGATGAACATGTAGCATTATCTTGTTATTGGCTATAATTGGATTGCACATAACAATACATTGTCTTTCAAGAACGTTGTTTCAGAATGGTATTTACTGTGGCTCTGGCCTATTATGACTTAAGTGTAGATTAAATATATGATGAAAACATGTAAACCATTAGATCTAATCGAATATGTACCACATAATATAAATTCGATATATAACTTTGTTTGGGTGCAAAGTTCGTATCCAAGAAAGTGCAATGAAAGCAAGGAAAAGCAAACGTACGGCAATACTATGAGAATATACATATTTGTGCGCGTGTGTGTCTGTGTGAATCTAGACTAGTATGATGATTTCATATTAAACAAACAAAAACTCATCTTTCTTGCCGAAGCTGATGTAGCTGGGAAAAAAAACGCTATCAATGTAGTTACATCCGATGCAGAACAATATTTAGTTTTTTCTTTCATAGACTTTGACACATTCGTTCCATTTGTAGATCTCTCATCCACACGACAAGTTAAACTGAGAAAGAAAACATCGAGTAGATAATATGAAATGAACTTGTTTTTGAATTTGTTATATAATCAAAAGCTTCCTGGCAAGTATTAGGGTAAGATGGGACAGAATGTGCCAACTGAAGCCAAAATCAGGAACTTGACTTCGTTCACAGATGAATGAAAACCTTGATCTTGTCGGGTGATTCCAATATTTCTCAGGTGGTCGATCTTTCATATGCCTCTAAACTAACCAAATTTGCGTAAGTTAGAAAATGAAATTCACATGCTAGTTTTTAATATAGATCCTTCTAAAATATACTGGTTATTTAAATATATTTAATCTGAAATAGTAGCAGCCGTTTTCTAAATAAGATATAACCTGTAAAGTACATAACGTTGCAACATCGTTTTCTTATTCCATGTTTCTATTCTAGATGGGTTTGCATGGACGTTTTCTCCAGGATTTCATGGGATATCATAAAATAGCACATGGATTCTTTGTAAAGTTCTCTAAAGTAACCATGGGAGGTTGCTCAAATTTAAGCAAAAGCCCTTACCTGTCTGCAATACTTGTATGGAGACTTTTTATTGCTTTCTATCAATCTATAATTTACAACCAATTAGCCTTTTTACATGATGTATATGAAATATATGTATGTTCCTGCTGGTGATTTCAGATTTTGGAAACTAAATCAGTATCTACGAAAAACGCATAATCTGCGTGTAATTAAAATGTCTAGACAACACCAAAATAATGGTGCGATTATGTATGTATTCACTACATGTAATGAAGCCTGTTTTCTGACAATAATGTTACTTGGTTATAACGTATACATTTCCTATTTTAGGATAAGTATTCTCAACCAATCCCCCTCGACATTTGTTTCTTAGCAACTAAACAAGTTTGCTACAACATTGTGTTTAAGTTAAATGAACGAAAACTAAGCAAAGTTAAAATGAAAAAGGACTTTCACTTGGTACGTAACGTTCTCGCAATTGTAAAACATTTCACTACGAAGCTTAGGATACCTTAAATGTGAATAGTACCTACTATTTACCGGAAAACATGAAAGACCTCGACAGAATAATATTGAGTTTCGGCGTTTGGGCGCTTGTATTTTCTCGATTATACTCGGAAGACTGGCAGCGATAGAGGTCTGTATTATATAATACTGTATTTAAAATAAACGCATACTTCGTATTTGGATACACTAAGAGTTCCCCTATTGAACTGTTGCTAATGTATGATGTTTGACAATATAAAATGGAACAAACATTTTTAAAGAATTGTTAAAGAAAGTCTTGATTTGTTTAATTGTTGGTACAGTCCTGTGATGAAACGCTCCTTTATATATTTATGTTATAAGTCTTGATATGTCATAATGAAACGAAACTGTTGTTTCTTCCCCGGATCGGCAGCTCAAACATTGAGTTTCTAATAAGGCTTTTCAAACTTTTATCTCATACACACAAGCTGATTAATGCAACGGAGCTCATCGATGAATGCTTAATGTTTATAGGTTTTACTTTAGTATTCTAGGATATGATATCTTTCGCACGTGTGCAACGAAGTCTGTCATGTTTTTCATGTTGTGATGAACTTCATCCATCCACACTGAAAACATTGCTTTTAACTGAACTCATTTTCCTCTTTCAGCCTGACCCAGTACCACCCTTTCGTCATTGTGTACACCTATCATGGAAGAAAACAATCCGGCCCTCCCTCCAAGTGAATTATATATCATAGCATTTATATTAGTTTGTACTGTTTGCCTGACCTTTGTGTATACTCTAAAATATAGTGACAGTGTGCAACTGATGATTGTCATGCTGTTGTCTTGTTTGTGAGTTATCAATACATGTTGTATGAATGTGTTCAAGAACCAGCCTCGATTATGATCTTGAAAGCCTGTATAAAGGAAACGTTTTTGCTAATTGGATAGGAAATGACCCATAATATTATTATTTTAATGCTTCTGAGATTCTTATAGAAAGGTCGTGATAAATAAGTTATTCATTCTTATTCTAACATCCGGCTCAGGCTGAACGCAATCAATATTATTTCGGTTTAGTTATAAATCAATTTTGCGACTTTTACATACATACATATATATATATATATATATATATATATATATATATATATATATATATATATATATATATATATATATATTATATATATATATATATATATATATATATATATATATATATATATATATATATATATATATATATATATATATATATATATATATATATATATATATATATATATATATATATATATATATATATATAATGTTTCGGCAAAACACAAATCATTTGTATCCATTTCTTTGTATCTGATATCATACCTGTACATTGTCCAATCGAGGTGTCCCAGTCCTCGGTTTTAGTGCACCGAATAATATCTGAACCAATAAGGCGATATCCCTCTTTACACTTAATGGTCAGATAGGAAGTGTGCGATATATTGCCCACAACATCTGGATGGAACTCATATATACCTTTCTTTGAATCCATATCTGGAATATGGCATGGTATTACTGAAAAATATTATCATTTATTTAACATTAAATTAATTGTTTTTATGTAGCACTCATAAATTTAACGCTAAAAGGATCACGTATATTCAACTTTTTATTTATCCTGAAAACATGTAAAACGATTACTTATTATATTTAATGTCAGTTTCGATTTTGTCTGCCACTACGTGTTGTTTAAACTTATTTTCTATATTTGAACACATTTGTAGAATCTATAATAGTAGTTAAGTGGGGCACATTAGGGACAATGGGACTTAGCATTAAAAAGACCCCTGGGTCAGATTAGGGACAATGGAAATTTAACATGGAGAGAAATCGTGGGTCACTCTAGCGACAAGGGGAATTTAACATGGAACTATAGTGTGGGTCTGTCTAGCGACAAGGGGAAATTAACATGGGAATAGAGTTTGGGTCTGTCTAGGGACATGGGGAATTGAACATATGGAAATTGAACATGGTGGGTCTGTATAGCGTCAAGAGGAATTGAACATGGTGGGATTGTCTAGGGACAATGATGGTAGAGGGTCAAACACAACAGAGACAGAAACATACATACACTAGTACAAGCGTGAGATTTATATATAAAGCATTACCAAGACCTGAAATCTTGCTGGGGTGTTCAAAAATTTGCATAATTGTAATGATGCTATAAATAGCTATAATCAAGGAAATGCTCAACGACAAAATGGATGTGACTAAAAGTAACGCTAAAATGACGAAATTGTTCCAGAATTTAAAGGAAAATAAACATATCCCCGAAAATTAAGCTACAATGGTTTAGACTAAAATGGATAAAATTAGTAACTACTTACAATATCAACTTCTGTGACGATCGTGAATAAATGCCTATGTATCTATAATCAGCTGAAATTCCTATGAAATTCCACTATCTATTTATAGCTCCAACTTGTGGGTTTTTCCTTTGGAAAATCCCACTATCTTTTTATAGCCTCAGCTTGAGTGACGTTCCTGTTTATGAATTCTAGTATATATGTACAGCTACAAAATGTGGAAATCCCCAACTCGATATTTATAGTCTCAAAATTTCCAGCGTCAGTGACGTCACTGTACTGAACACTAGGGGATAAATGTCAACAGTGTTGCAAGTGGCTGACCTGAATACACGCTACTGCAGGTAGGTAGGTAGAGCGTATCTGATAGGGATAAAGTGAGTTTTTATAGGGACAAACAGAGACCAATACACACACACACACACACACACACACACATACACAACATACGCGCGCAGACTCACACACACACACACACACACACACACACACAAAGAGGGAAGAGGAAAAAACAAACCCCAAAATATACTATCCACACTCGGGAGGAAGAAAAAAAAAACAACCAAATATACGATCTACACAACGTACGCGAACAAACACACACACACACACACACACACACACACACACAACATACGCGCGCAGACTCACACACACACACACACACAGAGGGAAGAGGAAAAAACAAACCCCAAATATACTATCCACACTCGGGAGGAAGAAAAAAAACTACCAAATATACGATCTACACAACGTACGCGAACAAACACACACACACACACACACACACACACACACACACACAACATACGCGCGCAGACTCACACACACACACACACACACACAGAGGGAAGAGGAAAAAACAAACCCCAAATATACTATCCACACTCGGGAGGAAGAAAAAAAAACAACCAAATATACGATCTACACAACGTACGCGAACACACACACATACACACACACACACACACACACACACAGAGGGAAGAGGAAAAAACAAACCCCAAATATACTATCAACACAGAAGGGAGATAATACAAACCCCAAATAAACTATCCACACAAACGTACGCGAACGCATACAAACCCCAAATATACTATCAACACAGAAGGAGATAATACAAACCCCAAATAAACTATCCACACAAACGTACGCGAACGCATACAAACCCAAAATATACTATCCACACAACGTCGCTAACGCATACAAACTCCAAATATGCTATCCACACTCGGGAAGAAGAAGAAAAAACAACCAAATATACGATCTACACAACGTACGCGAACACACACACACACACACACACACACACACACACACACACACACACAGAGGGAAGAGGAAAAAACAAACCCCAAATATACTATCAACACAGAAGGGAGATAATACAAACCCCAAATAAACTATCCACACAAACGTACGCGAACGCATACAAACCCCAATACACTATCAACACAGAAGGGAGATAATACAAACCCCAAATAAACTATCCACACAAACGTGCGCGAACGCATACAAACCCCAAATACACTATCAACACAGAAGGGAGATAATACAAACCCCAAATAAACTATCCACGCAAACGTACGCGAACGCATACAAACCCCAAATATACTATCCACACAACGTCGCTAACGCATACAAACCGCAAATATACTATCCACACTCGGGAGGAAGAAGAAGAAAAACAACCAAATATGCGATCTACACAACGTACGCGAACACACACACACACACGCACACCACAGAGGGAAGAAGAAGAAAACCGTTATACACTATCCACACGCAGTGAAGAAATAACCCTTTATATATACTATCAACAGAGAGTGAAGAAAATAACCCATTATATTCCATCAACACAGAGTGAAGAAGAAAAGGTTTTTTGAAAGCACCTAAGCCCTCACCTGCAATGACCAACTCTGCCAAACACCTACACCCCACTCACGCCCACTCCCAACACTACAAAACCCATTTAACCCGTTATTTTATGGCATCAATGTGTGATTTAGGAAACATCAAGACACAAAATGATGGACGAATAGACTGACTATTGTTTACGGACTTGCATGCCTAAAGAGCGTGCGTGAAGGAAAACATCCTTCCATTTCAATTCTAACTAAAACATGATCCAGAGGGATAGAGAGAGGTGAAAGAGCACAATTTCATAAAGTGTGAGTAAAAACAAAACACGCCATCCTTATTATACAATGTCAAGACCAAGAGACACTTACGTTTTCTTTCTGGTCTATTCTCTTTTAGAAGGTAGTATGAAATTTCACATCAGGGCCAACGCATCGGCTCACATTGTCAATTTTTCCATTTCCATGTTTTTACTGACACAAGTTCTTCATCATCTTCAATTTCTTCTTCTTCTGAATCCCTCTTCTCTGTTTCGTCTTGTTTTTGTTTCTTCTCTTTTCTCGTAGGGCACTCTGAATTCCAGTGTCCTTTCTCCTGACAACGATATTAGGTATCTTGACTTTTGTCTCTCTTTCTTAGACGAAGCAGGTATTCTGGAGACAAATACCCATTTACCTTTGCAGATATAGCAAACTTCATTAGCACTTACACACTTTCGTATGACTCTCATCAAATCAACGACCAAAAGAGTAAGTTTTGTTGCCACTTTCGCATGTGAATTATGCTTTCGTATGACTTTTAGCAAATATTTGACCAGCAGGTCGATCTGTGCTGACTCTTCCATCTTCTTGGTCGTTTGAGAGCGGAATGAATACTCTGACGCTAAGACACTCTCCTTATATACATGGACCTGCTGCGTATGAAACCTAGTCAAATGTAATTTTGCAATAAGATGAAACGATTTCATTGAGGAAGTAAAAAGCAATGATGTACCGTATCGCCTCACACAAAACCTGAAGTTTTAGTTCAAATCCGTGTCAGCGATTTCGAAGACGACATAACTGAGCTTTAATCAATGCTCTCCAATTATGACACAAAACCACGAGTCCTGATTCACGCCAAAAGAAATTTCGTTCGGTCCATAAAAAATAGTATCACATCTGAGAAACGCAAAAACGAACTTCCAGAAAACTGAGAACGACGGCTTACACCTACAACGTAAATGTGTGAGTTCAAGTAGTGCGTAAAACTTAGTCAAATTAGATTTTATAGTCAAGACGAAACGATCTCTTTTCGAACAAGAAAGCAGACACCAAGCGACAATGGCGATCCGTGTCACACAACACTTTTCAAAATGTATATTATCAGAGGTTTGTTCTAGCGATCTGCACGGTTAAATTAAATGTTGATGTATTTTGCAATAAGACGGACTCAATTTCCATGGGATCGCCCATGGTACGATTGTTCGTGCATTAGTTTAATTTTTAAAAATATTTTTTTATATAAATCGCCTATAGGATAGACCCAGTAAAGCATGGCCATTCTCGTCACTGTCTGAATAGCTACTTAAGTCAATTCGAAGCGAACGCGGTAAGAAAATAAGTATAGCCAATGAAATGGCTTACAACGGGTGATGCATTGTTTTGTTCTAGGGCTGTGTGGCATAATAATCCCTATGTTCTTGCGTTGTTACCATTACAGTACAGACAGACTGAAATGTGAACTTACAAGCCCTCTTTGTGTGTGTTGTACCATTTCCTCTTACCACATCAAAATACTGAGCGTCACAGTATTGGTTCGCGTTTTCAAGCTGACCATTTTTTTTATATTTCACTTAAACATTTCGACTTAAACACTCACATCGGTAGAGTCAGAACAGACGTGTTACAGTATTGAGGGGCATGTTATCTTTTCTTTTTCAAACTAATAAATTTGGCGTTTGTATGAAGTAAAGAACCGAAAGTACAGTGAAACTCAAGGATGATGACCCAGTCTGTCTGTCTATTGATGCGTGTATTTACTTAAGAAGAAATATGACCTCTAAAACACAAACAGATACGGCAAGCATGATTAGATTAAACACAACGATGTTTTCCTTCACGCCCGTGTAATTTAGAGTTTCAATCGTCTTTGAAGACAAACTTGGTCTCCTTTTGTAGGGCTTGAAATAATAAAAAAACTGAAAAATCTTAAGCACTTTGCTATAGATATTTTCATCAACAGACCAAACAACATAAATACCGTTACAACAATAGAAAGCCTTAAATCTTCTATCAAAAAGAAATGCATGAAAAAAATTAAAGATTAACGATAACTAACCAATGAAACCGAATTTAACAAAGGCAATGACATGTGAAGAAATGCCTCTCACTTTGGAAAGGTAGGCGAATGTACTCTGTCATGCACCGTCAACTTGAAAAAAATTATAAACAGAGAGAAACCTGAATTCAAAATTCAGTTGTTTCTTTTTCTTCAAAATTATTTCGTTTCTTTTTTTTTTTTTTTTTGGAACAAATCTAAGCACTAATATAGAGTGGAAAAGGGAAAATGCACATACAAGCTTTGATATTTCTGAAAAAAGGAGGGGATATTCCTAACGTTCATAACCACCTATATATGCTTGGACTTGTCTGTGACTTATCCACAAAACAAGATATACATATTTCTGGTCAAGCTGCAAGTGTGTGCGTGTTTTTGAAAATGGTAAAAATTGGATATACAATTTTCTCGTGACACTTATAAAGTGAAGAGTCTGTGCAAGTGTCAAAAGTCAAAGTCATATAAGTTTTGTATTTTGTACGGCTTGTAAAGATTTCTACTTTAGAAAATGTGAAGTATCACAAGTTATTATCACAAACAGAAGTGGAACATAGGGGCTTGCAAGAAAGAAAATAACCCAGACAGTTGGTGTCATCAAGAGTGCTAGAGACGGTACCCGAACTTGCTTGCCTGCTTACTTGAATTAAAGTGATTTTCGCTCTAATGGAGCATGTATCACTGGTTTAATAACGCACCGCGTGATTTTTAATTACTCCTGGGGAAGGAAAGAGAGCCTCATCCCCCAGGCTTTTATGTACTCACAGACTATTTTTAAATTTAGCCACTCAGGTGTAGGACTAACTAGTCCTTAACAACCTGACTGAAAGACTTTAAACATGAGTGGGAATTGTCTCACCACACACTCATTTTTCTGTCCGAGCGTGGTAAAGGAGGAAAAAGGTGCTCAGCAAGACAGCCATGGATGTTAAGTACTCACCAAAACGCTAGCCCGTACTTATTTCAAATCAAGTCCCGTTTTTGCTAATGGACAATAAAAGGTACCAATAATGTGTTAACCACCTGTGCAATTAGTTCAAATCTAACGAGTCTGTTAAATTTCCTACTTCCTAACATATCTGTCTAATATTAGTACTTAGTGTACATAAAAATAGCCATACTGATCTTATTTTAAATTATTATGTCTAAGCGACATATACCAGTTTGGTCACTGTTAGGTTTAAAAAATTAAGTTTGTTGTGGTGTTCCAATGGGTCAAGTTTGTTTCGAGAATAGTTTAGTCAAGGAGGGATACCAAGCCAAATATGGTTCCCTATTTAATAAAAAGCAATCTTTTGGAGCCCTAAAAAAAGTCTGTTTTTTCTGTTAGAAGGTAACACGTCTCTCTTTTGCTTTCACGTTCTTTCCCGCACTCCTAGTCTCATGATTCTTGATATCAGGAAATGCGTAGCCATGATGGGCGGTAATGTAAGCAGAGGTTTCTACCAGTTGACTGAGGGGGTATCCAGTGTAGGCTTGTCTGTAGAATTGGGGAAGAACTCTGACCCCTAATCCCCATTGAGAAGGTCTTGGTTTAAAGGTGTCTAGAGATTTGTAGGCAACGTATTGTATGGCTGTAATAAACTGCCCTGCTATGTTGACGTCATACAATGCTTGATCTAGCCCCATTTCGGTGTACTTCTCAACGAGGGTCAGCGTTCACATTTCAGTCTGTCTGTACTGTAATGGTAACAACGCAAGAACATAGGGATTATTATGCCACACAGCCCTAGAACAAAACAATGCATCACCCGTTGTAAGCCATTTCATTGGCTATACTTATTTTCTTACCGCGTTCGCTTCGAATTGACTTAAGTAGCTATTCAGACAGTGACGAGAATGGCCATGCTTTACTGGGTCTATCCTATAGGCGATTTATATAAAAAAATATTTTTAAAAATTAAACTAATGCACGAACAATCGTACCATGGGCGATCCCATGGAAATTGAGTCCGTCTTATTGCAAAATACATCAACATTTAATTTAACCGTGCAGATCGCTAGAACAAACCTCTGATAATATACATTTTGAAAAGTGTTGTGTGACACGGATCGCCATTGTCGCTTGGTGTCTGCTTTCTTGTTCGAAAAGAGATCGTTTCGTCTTGACTATAAAATCTAATTTGACTAAGTTTTACGCACTACTTGAACTCACACATTTACGTTGTAGGTGTAAGCCGTCGTTCTCAGTTTTCTGGAAGTTCGTTTTTGCGTTTATCAGATGTGATACTATTTTTTATGGACCGAACGAAATTTCTTTTGGCGTGAATCAGGACTCGTGGTTTTGTGTCATAATTGGAGAGCATTGATTAAAGCTCAGTTATGTCGTCTTCGAAATCGCTGACACGGATTTGAACTAAAACTTCAGGTTTTGTGTGAGGCGATACGGTACATCATTGCTTTTTACTTCCTCAATGAAATCGTTTCATCT
Source organism: Sinohyriopsis cumingii (assembly GCA_028554795.2). Classification (NCBI taxonomy): domain Eukaryota; kingdom Metazoa; phylum Mollusca; class Bivalvia; order Unionida; family Unionidae; genus Sinohyriopsis; species Sinohyriopsis cumingii. Next base: position 129,614,485 of record CM068824.1, read on the forward strand.
TATTGCAAAATTACATTTGACTAGGTTTCATACGCAGCAGGTCCATGTATATAAGGAGAGTGTCTTAGCGTCAGAGTATTCATTCCGCTCTCAAACGACCAAGAAGATGGAAGAGTCAGCACAGATCGACCTGCTGGTCAAATATTTGCTAAAAGTCATACGAAAGCATAATTCACATGCGAAAGTGGCAACAAAACTTACTCTTTTGGTCGTTGATTTGATGAGAGTCATACGAAAGTGTGTAAGTGCTAATGAAGTTTGCTATATCTGCAAAGGTAAATGGGTATTTGTCTCCAGAATACCTGCTTCGTCTAAGAAAGAGAGACAAAAGTCAAGATACCTAATATCGTTGTCAGGAGAAAGGACACTGGAATTCAGAGTGCCCTACGAGAAAAGAGAAGAAACAAAAACAAGACGAAACAGAGAAGAGGGATTCAGAAGAAGAAGAAATTGAAGATGATGAAGAACTTGTGTCAGTAAAAACATGGAAATGGAAAAATTGACAATGTGAGCCGATGCGTTGGCCCTGATGTGAAATTTCATACTACCTTCTAAAAGAGAATAGACCAGAAAGAAAACGTAAGTGTCTCTTGGTCTTGACATTGTATAATAAGGATGGCGTGTTTTGTTTTTACTCACACTTTATGAAATTGTGCTCTTTCACCTCTCTCTATCCCTCTGGATCATGTTTTAGTTAGAATTGAAATGGAAGGATGTTTTCCTTCACGCACGCTCTTTAGGCATGCAAGTCCGTAAACAATAGTCAGTCTATTCGTCCATCATTTTGTGTCTTGATGTTTCCTAAATCACACACTGATGCCATAAAATAACGGGTTAAATGGGTTTTGTAGTGTTGGGAGTGGGGGTGAGTGGGGTGTAGGTGTTTGGCAGAGTTGGTCATTGCAGGTGAGGGCTTAGGTGCTTTCAAAAAACCTTTTCTTCTTCACTCTGTGTTGATGGAATATAATGGGTTATTTTCTTCACTCTCTGTTGATAGTATATATAAAGGGTTATTTCTTCACTGCGTGTGGATAGTGTATAATGGTTTTCTACTTCTTCCCTCTGTGGTGTGCGCGCGTGTGTGTGTGTGTGTGTGTTCGCGTACGTTGTGTAGATCGCATATTTGGTTGTTTTTCTTCTTCTTCCTCCCGAGTGTGGATAGTATATTTGCGGTTTGTATGCGTTAGCGACGTTGTGTGGATAGTATATTTGGGGTTTGTATGCGTTCGCGTACGTTTGCGTGGATAGTTTATTTGGGGTTTGTATTATCTCCCTTCTGTGTTGATAGTGTATTTGGGGTTTGTACGCGTTCGCGTACGTTTGTGTGGATAGTTTATTTGGGGTTTGTATTATCTCCCTTCTGTGTTGATAGTGTATTGGGGTTTGTATGCGTTCGCGTACGTTTGTGTGGATAGTTTATTTGGGGTTTGTATTATCTCCCTTCTGTGTTGATAGTATATTTGGGGTTTGTTTTTTCCTCTTCCCTCTGTGTGTGTGTGTGTGTGTGTGTGTGTTCGCGTACGTTGTGTAGATCGTATATTTGGTTGTTTTTTCTTCTTCCTCCCGAGTGTGGATAGCATATTTGGAGTTTGTATGCGTTAGCGACGTTGTGTGGATAGTATATTTTGGGTTTGTATGCGTTCGCGTACGTTTGTGTGGATAGTTTATTTGGGGTTTGTATTATCTCCTTCTGTGTTGATAGTATATTTGGGGTTTGTATGCGTTCGCGTACGTTTGTGTGGATAGTTTATTTGGGGTTTGTATTATCTCCCTTCTGTGTTGATAGTCTATTTGGGGTTTGTATGCGTTCACGTACGTTTGTGTGGATAGTTTATTTGGGGTTTGTATTATCTCCCTTCTGTGTTGATAGTATATTTGGGGTTTGTTTTTTCCTCTTCCCTCTGTGTGTGTGTGTGTGTGTGTGTATGTGTGTGTGTTCGCGTACGTTGTGTAGATCGTATATTTGGTTGTTTTTTTTTCTTCCTCCCGAGTGTGGATAGTATATTTGAGGTTTGTTTTTTCCTCTTCCCTCTGTGTGTGTGTGTGTTTGTGTGAGTCTGCGCGCGTATGTTGTGTGTGTGTGTGTGTGTGTGTGTGTGTGTGTGTGTGTGTGTTTGTTCGCGTACGTTGTGTAGATCGTATATTTGGTTGTTTTTTTCTTCCTCCCGAGTGTGTCATAGTATATTTGGGGTTTGTTTTTTCCTCTTCCCTCTGTGTGTGTGTGTGTGTGTGAGTCTGCGCGCGTATGTTGTGTGTGTGTGTGTGTGTGTGTGTTTGTTCGCGTACGTTGTGTAGATCGTATATTTGGTTGTTTTTTTTTTCTTCCTCCCGAGTGTGGATAGTATATTTTGGGGTTTGTTTTTTCCTCTTCCCTCTGTGTGTGTGTGTGTGTGTGTGTGTGAGTCTGCGCGCGTATGTTGTGTGTGTGTGTGTGTGTGTGTGTGTGTGTGTGTGTGTGTGTATTGGTCTCTGTTTGTCCCTATAAAAACTCACTTTATCCCTATCAGATACGCTCTACCTACCTACCTGCAGTAGCGTGTATTCAGGTCAGCCACTTGCAACACTGTTGACATTTATCCCCTAGTGTTCAGTACAGTGACGTCACTGACGCTGGAAATTTTGAGACTATAAATATCGAGTTGGGGATTTCCACATTTTGTAGCTATACATATATACTAGAATTCATAAACAGGAACGTCACTCAAGCTGAGGCTATAAAAAGATAGTGGGATTTTCCAAAGGAAAAACCCACAAGTTGGAGCTATAAATAGATAGTGGGATTTCATAGGAATTTCAGCTGATTATAGATATATAGGCATTTATTCACGATCGTCACAGAAGTTGATATTGTAAGTAGTTACTAATTTTATCCATTTTAGTCTAAACCATTGTAACTTAATTTTCGGGGATATGTTTATTTTCCTTTAAATTCTGGAACAATTTCGTCATTTTAGCGTTACTTTTAGTCACATCCATTTTGTCGTTGAGCATTTCCTTGATTATAGCTATTTATAGCATCATTACAATTATGCAAATTTTTGAACACCCCAGCAAGATTTCAGGTCTTGGTAATGCTTTATATATAAATCTCACGCTTGTACTAGTGTATGTATGTTTCTGTCTCTGTTGTGTTTGACCCTCTACCATCATTGTCCCTAGACAATCCCACCATGTTCAATTCCCCTTGACGCTATACAGACCCACCATGTTCAATTTCCATATGTTCAATTCCCCTTGTCCCTAGACAGACCCAAACTCTATTCCCATGTTAATTTCCCCTTGTCGCTATACAGACCCACACTATAGTTCCATGTTAAATTCCCCTTGTCGCTAGAGTGACCCACGATTTCTCTCCATGTTAAATTTCCATTGTCCCTAATCTGACCCAGGGGTCTTTTTAATGCTAAGTCCCATTGTCCCTAATGTGCCCCACTTAACTACTTATAATTTTGTTGACATGCTTGATAATTATTCATAAAATTTAACCCGTATGCAAAACTTTGTATTACGTTTACAATGAATGATTCATTTAGGTGGATTCTTTACCTATTTCGGGTATTGTGGCCGATGCCATAGTTTATATATAAGGATAATGAAATTTGATAGGTATACATACTTATTTCCTATGGTTGTGCTTTGATATCAGTCTGCAGGTGTGTTTCATTTTGTGTTTAGTGATCATTGTAGATGCAATCATTTCTTTGGATCATTTATTGAAATTACAAAGTGCTTTATGACTCTGGACTATAATATCAATCTGGGACTGTTGTGAATTTGTTTCAAATACTTTCGGACAAATCCATTTTGATATATCAAGCCTTTGGCACATCACCATTTTCTGGAATAGCATTTATTCGAACGCTCCATTAGTTTGGCCTTGTGTATAACGCTCTAGCCTTATTTTGGATTTTGTTCATAATACTATAATTTCCCAATATATGCACTGGATTATACTAGTTTGAATCACTAAATCTGATACTGAATAATGAGCTTAAAGTTTGCAGAACTATGCAGAAAGTATTGCAGTACAAACTGTTCACTACAAATTTTACATTCTGAATTTCCATTTTGTCGGAGCCTATCGCAAATAGCAAATGAGAAGAAAACATATTTAAGACACGTTACTTTCTACAGGAACCAGATAAATAATGAAGCTTTTAAAGAGTTATTTTTAAAAGTCCTTAAATGTGTTACCAAAACATGTTTTGTATTAGCGTGCATATTTAAAAGCTCAGGTAAATCAAAGAAATATTTGCGTTTGTAATCAATTAAATCCTCAGTAAGTAACAAATCATATATATATATATATATATATATATATATATATATATATATATATATATATATATATATATATATATATATATATATATATATATATGGGGGTGTAGGTTTGTTTCCTGAATAGTCCAAACTATAAAATGTCGTTGTATCCATCTTTACAAATCAACTGATGGTTTACACAAACAACTTAGATAATTTATATACATGTACCTACAAATTAGAAGTGATTGTCACAGTTTGTACAGATACTTTTCAATATTTGTTTCAGACGATAAATTATATGCATACCGCAATTGGTGGTTTCAATGAGGAAAATTTGAAAGCATCGTAAATGACGATTAAAATTGCGTATAAATTGCGACGTCTGTGGGAGAAAATGTATCTGTCATAATTTGGTTACATCTGAAGACAAAACCTTTGCATGTCATGTACAGAAACTCTATATAGGATTAAAAATAGAAGTAAAATGCAATTTAAGATAAACATACTGAACAAGGCAGACAAAAGTTTCGAAATTATAGACATTGTATTAAATAAAGTTGTCATTAACATCATCATCAGCACCGTAAAGCCGTTTTTATGAGGTTCAGAACAGTTCGGACATCATTATGCAGCAGGGCTAATGATATGCTTGATAACTAATTTTGTCCTAGCTCGGTCACCCTTACAACACTAATGCTCATGAAAATAAAGCGATATTCAAGTTCATGGAAGACAGTATCACTATTTATTGAGGGTAGTCACTACATTTGTAATAAAATGAAAAGTAGCATTTTGATTATTGCTGTCAAAAGTATCATCGTCTCATTTTGCTCTCCACTTTATGTGTTATTATTATTAGTTTTTATATTGTCTGATAATACGATTTGACTTCTTGTTTTAAGTAGCATGCTATTTTTAATATTCCTAACCAATATTTATTTCCAAAGAGAAGTGATCAAACAAAAAGAGCTGGTAAAATGTACTAGCGAAAATATTAACATCATCAACAGCTTATTGAATGGCCAAATTTATAAAATGCTTGTTTATTTGTTTTATGATCTGTCCTTCAAATTATAGTATGTATACCATGCCGTTGTGAGTATAAGACCGGGATTGTACATCCTTTTCGAACACCTATTCGTAATACTGTTTTTTAGTTTGTAACAGTGAAACTTAAATATTTATCCGCCGTTGTATTTTTCTTGACTAATATCCTTTGTTCCCTTTTTATGTTAAACCACTGAATAAAGAAAAGAGTTTGTTCATCCGTATTTTAATTATTCCATGATATTACTTACATATTTTTTTTCGAAACATCATTTATGCGTGGTGTGGTGCTGATTCTCCAAGCCATCGAATACAGTACTATATTATATTACACATGATCATTTTCAATGAGATCATTCATTAATGTGTGACACAAGTATCTCCAATCAAGATCAATACAAATAAGAACTTGAGAGTAAGATATAAGATACAGTTTGTTGGATTAATATTTAAATAATGTAATATTAATATTCAGACAACAATTGTTGGACCTGAAAATAGAAGCTGAGTCAATTCATTGATTATACAAATATTTTGGATTGGTTGTATTCCTATATGGTTATCCTCGTGTTAATGTAATAATCGTTCATGTTAAATTTAATTAATTTCAAAAGCGTGTTGGACAAAAATGTTGGACAAGAGCAAGAGCACTGCTAGATAGCCTTTCATATCGTCATCCCGTTATTTATCATATTAACTTAAAAATAGATGTGAACATTTTCAGTGAACATGTATCTTGTATAAAAAGTTTTCGACTGCATACACGACATTGTCTTTGGTTCAAATTTGTTGCTGAGTGTCCAATGTCGGTTAATCACGGTCGTCGTCTTTATGACAACGGGGAACTGTTGACATCGATTTTTGGATCTACAAGCAGAATTATACGAGCAAATTGATACTGTTTGTATTGCTTTATATTGTCTCATACAGCTGGTTCTACACTTGCAAAGCTAAAACTGTAATGTTGGAGAAAGAACACAAAAACGTTTCCCTAACACCATGGATCAGCGATATACAATGTCGGTGTGCTAGTGTAATCATAAACGTTACACAAAATGCTAAACGAGAGTCAATTAGATCAGTTTATATAACTAATTTTGTCTCCTGTGTGCTTGAGGCAGGTTATCGATCGTTTACTATGAAAATGACTGTGTTTGTGGATAAGAAAAAAAAAACATTCATAGCTTAAGAAGCTAAGAATATCGTTGTATTAGGCAACCCATTCATTTAAGGATTTTAGTATGTACTTAATGATGTATATAATCCAATAATATGAATCGCCCCTGATTTGTTTTAACATGCAACATTTGCAGATTTCGCTTCAGACTAAAGGAAAAAGGTCACAAATGAAAATGTGAAAGCTTCCAATTAGCCTGTCAAATAGTTTAGCAAATTCTCACTTTTAGTAGTTTTGACGTGACTTAGTCTATTAACAATATAATGTACATTGCGTTCAGGTACTGACTTGTCATTTAGAATTATACCACATTTATGAAGAAATAAAATGGCTTGCTTGAATAGTCATTTCATGGATACATACGCAGGTTACAAAACAGGAGATCATCAAAATGATGTTCACTACGAATGAAAATCAGACAAATTCCATTTTCAATAATAATAACAATAATACTACTACTACTACTACTACTACTACTACTACTACTACTACTACTAATAATAATAATAATAGTGTTGTATCGATTAAGACAATTATATTGACAAATAAAACTTCCTTAATATTGATGCAGTTATTATGATCGCAATTACATTTCAACATAAAAAGTACATGTTTATCGTATTTAGCTATATGCAAACTTATTTTACAATCAACATATTCATTTCGAATGAAGAGAAGTGATTTAATTACGAGTTTTATTCTGAAACTCATAATTAATTAATTTAAAATACATCGTTTATACACGTGAAGTTAACTAATCGGACGAAACTATTTTCAACGTAGGTTCTGCTATCTTCTACAGCTGTATATTAATTTATTTTTAGCAAGGTGTCCACATGAATGATTTGACGTATATCATGTTTAACAATACAAGAATAGCAGCTTATTAATATATCTATAACAATAGTTTTAAAAATATAATACTACTCGTTAAGAAAACAATGCAATGAGGCATTTGAATTTTTGCAACCTGTTAATATATGTTAATGATACTTTTGACTTGATGCTTGTATTCTACCTAAATCATTAAGATAACCTTAAAGGTTATTGCATACATAAATGTGTTGTTTTGATTCTATGTCAAATTAACCATTTTCAAAAAAATAGTATGAATGAACGATGTTTAAGTTTATTCAAACATCTCTTTCTCTGTTAAAGTTCGTAGACAAGCATTTCTCTATCTTGGTAATAGATCATACTTGGAATTGACTCGCATCTTCATAAAGGAAAAGCAAGTACCTGTTTCACATTTATTTCCAATGAATCCTTCATAGCATCCGCAGCTAAAACTTCCTTGGGTGTTGATGCAATGTCCATTGTTCCTACAAATATTATCGCCATATGTGCATTCATCCACATCTGGAAACAATGAGATTATAATTTTTGGGATGTTATTATTCTTCTAATGGTGTAATGTGTTATATCATTTGATACATTTTAAAAATACATGCTGTATTTTTGCTGATGCATGTTGAATGGATATTCAGATGTACTTCTCTTAAATGGTCATAAAAACATTTTTTGTAATATTTCTACAGCGATGTTTGTTTCATTTTGATTTGAAGCTTCCCGCATGAAAAGCCACACTATGGTATGTAACACCGTGGACGGTATAATTTAAAACCACACATTCTACGTTGATGCCAATACAAATATTCGTATGAATTAAAATACTTGCTAGTGCTAAAATAGTTTATATGTCTTTAAATTTAATTTATAATAAGTAGCAAATTCGATGATGGTTTATACATTAAACTTTCATATGCAAATGTATTTTATACCGTTAAAATATCTAATCAGATTGAATTGTGCTCACTTCTTAAGATGAACATATTTATTCCAATTACAATTTGAATTGGTTTCAGGTATCTCATGCATTATTAGTAACGTTGGGTATTTGTTTCGATGTAGTCGAACTCATTCAGGATACAAACGGGTCGTTCGAGAAATCGAAAACTGTAAATAATAACAATGTTACGATTGTTGAACTAGCTGATATAACATCAAATATATCTAATAAAGAATAAAACAATTCCTCAAATCTCCACTGAAGTACTTGCATATTAACTTAACTAATCACAAATCTAAATAGCATCTGCCAACATTCGCTGTATAATAAAACATTTACCATAAAACAAATGTTGCAATTGGTAGACACTCTTGCTAGAAAAAAAGGTTCTCAGTGTACTTTCCAGTATACATCATGAAACTGTTACTTAATTTCGCATTAACGATTGTGATAAATGATATGTCTCAAACGTGAATAGAATCCCTATAGTAAACCTACCATATAGCCACAGACCTTGTAAGGATATTAAATCAAGTATATTATATAGCATAGTAGTAAGCATTTAATGCATTATAAAACTTGCGAAAAATGTTAACAATGTAACGGTATTTGAACCAAGGTATTAGGCCTATTTGCAGCTATATATCTAGGAGATTTATACCTTAGCCTAATGAATCTTATGTGCTGCTAAATTATACGGTTAGAATGTATTCACATTTTGAACGTGATTAAACTGTTTTCTTTCAACATTATTATTCGATTACAAAAATGTACATATATTGTAGATCTATAATGTATCAGGACCTAATTAGTTCATATTAACTTCAACATTTTGAAGTTAAACTAATTTGTTTCATACAAAATGAATATAAGGTCTTTACCTTTGTGGCTCTGTGGCTTATATTACGTAACACTAAAATGGAGAAGGAGTCCTTCTTATGCCTATTTAGCTGTTTCTCCATTCATTATTCAGCACGGACCTGATTGATGTGTTTTCTTCAGAGCAAGATGATTCCAAAAGCTCAATATACACAATAGAAACATCATCTTTGTTTTGCTAATGTTCAGTCTTGTTACGAAATATGAATCTGGAATCTGTTTGTTCGGTTGTGCTAATAAATATGTCAGGTTTGCGTCTTATACAAACAGTGAGTTAAAGATGCTACTAATTCGAATGTGGAATCTATACTGCGTAATAAGGATGCAGCAACTAAACAATTTTTTCATCACCAATTTATTTCAAAATTAATTTCTTTCCGAATATTTCAGAATTACATATTGTTCTTCAGATTCCAGGTATTATCTAGGTTCATTATTTTAGCACTATTTCCTCGATTACTTTTCTTATATTTACCAAGATATTTTGCAGAATCTTTTCTGTTAATACTAATAATAATAAAAAATAGGATTTGTATAACGCATAATGTTTAGAAGCGCAAAGCGCTTTACAAAATTTGACAACATCTATTACATAAAATCATATGTAATGATAGCATTGCAAAACAACAAACATCATAAAATTAGAAAACATTAAAATCATGCTGAAAATAATTAAGGTAGAATACATTATTGTCTTTAATTTTGTTCTTGGAGTCGACATAAGTGAGTTTTATGAACACATGAATGAGATCACTGTGTCTTTGTTTCTAAGTTCAGTGGGCAATTCATTCCGAATTACTGGGCCCTGGTAGGCAAATTAAAGTTGTCCATATGACTTCGTTTTCGTGCTGGGAATAATGAGAATACAATTGTCAGAAGAGGTGCGTAAGTATCTTCATGGTGTGCACACGTGGGTGAGGTAGGATAGGTATGTTGGACCGGAGTCCGTCAGTGAAACATAGCACAGAGAACACATTTTGTGTTTGATTCTGGATCGAATGGATATCAAGCATAGGATTCAAAGCAACGGAGAGGTTTGCTCTGATCGTGGTACTCTAGGCATGATCCAATCAGCTGTGTTGTGAACTTTCTGATGTTTCTGAAGGAGATATTGAACTAAACCAGACAGACTCGAGTTACACTAGTCCAGTATTGAATGTACCAATGAACACACATTAGTTTTAGTGGCATCAACTGAAAGATATTTGCGAATGGAGCTGATGCGGTTCATGTCAAGATATGTATCCTTGCATATGTGCATGACATGTTGGTTCAGTGGAAGAGTACCGTACAGAGTGACACATAGGTTTCGATCTGACTTTGTGAATTTAATGTTGGAGCTGATGATTTTTATTCTTTGAGGTAAAGAATATGACTGAGAAAGTCTGTGTTGTGATCAGAATGGTCGCAGTTGTATCATAATTCATCTGCAGCTTGTTACATATCTTCCATGATTAAAAATCATCATAAATGCACCTCTCTACACCTTGGATGACAGCATAATCTTCAGTTGGGTGGCTAGATCTGCATATTTAGGTGTCGTCTGCGTACAATTGGTGAGACACTATTGATGATTTATGACACTTGAGAGCGGCTGAGTGTATATATTGAAGAGAATAGGTCCAAGAACAGACCCATGTGGACCACCCCAACATACATTAACTTGGCTCGAATTTATTCCATTTGCAGACACAATGTGTGTCCTATTGACCTATTATTATTTGAAGTATAGTAAGGATGTATCTTGAATGCCAAATACATGCTGAATACGGTGAAGTAATATATCACTGATAATTGTGTCAAATACTGCAGACAAATCAAGAAGAGTGAGGACTGTAATCGTTCCGCTATCCAAAGCAGACATGAACTGCCTTTAGAAAATATAGTTTCAGTACTGTGGCAAGGGCTATATGCAGATTGTACATTGCTAAAACGATTGTTTGAATTCAGATGAGATACAAGCTGGGATAGAACAACTTATCTAAGATTTTTTATATGAATGAGAGAGTATAAACTGGGCGGCAGTTGGTTTCTTCAGCAAAGGCGTTACAATAGCAGTTTTGAAAAATGATCGGAATTGCCCGGATTTGAGAGGTATTCATACCATCACTTAGTGAAGGCTATTCTGAATCTAAGCACTCAAGTAACAGTGATGTTGGAATTGGATCAAGTTCACATGACTTTGGTGAACTATTCATCACGAATGTACATACTAAATACATAGAAACATGTTCTAATGGTTGCCGCTGAAATTATGTGTCCCAACTGTATGGTGACAACGAGTCAATTTAAATTACGTTTTCAAGCTTATATCTAATGGTTTGTATTTTGTAATGGAGGAAATTTTGCAAACAGGTCCGGAAGGTCGACTAGAGAGAATGTAGTAATCTCGAAGAGCTCTTTGCAGCTGGAACATTCCATGATCTTAGCACGGGTGTGGGGTGATTTTGCTGCATGGACTATGTTTGTGACGTTCTTCTTAGCGGCTTCATATATCTGCTTATGAATAGTGAGTCTGGTGGAAACACAGAGCCTCTCAGCTTTACGGCGTTCTATATTAGCAGTGCTAAACTGGTCCTTAGCACTGCTATACGACGGATAACACTTTTGAATTGATACACTTTACTTGACGGCTGGGGCATGTTTGTCGAGCAATGAATGAAGGCAGTTATCGAGTTGTTCTGCTGTAGAAAGTAATCATGTTGTTAGGTTTGCTTGGCTGTCATACATTAGTTTATTTCTATTTATCATACGGAGTTTCTCTTAGTGGCAAATAAAGGTGGAGGGTTAGGGATTGATACGACAAGATGACGTATAATGAAGAGGTGATTTGATGCAACCTCGTGAGATACCAGGGAGGACCGCATACTATTATCATTAGGTCTATTAAGAATACAGTCGAAAATGTGACCATATTTATTGGTGGGTAAGTAAACTGGATGTTTGCGGTTGAAACGATTTTACGGAATCTAAGAGTTTTTTTTATGTGTTTTGGTTTCCGGGACAGGCAAGGTGAAGATTGAAATCTCCAGGAATAAGTTTTTTTTAACTACGTTTTTATATATAAATTGAAATATCAAACACTGGACTTATCGGGAAAGAACCCAAATAAAAGCCAGTATTCACAGTAGTTCTTGAACAAATATCTTGAGGAGAAGAGCATTCCATCAGGTTTACGATTTAAACTGAAAATCTATATAGGAAGCGGAAATGAAGAATTTCTAAATGCGATCGACAATCTATTACTTAAATTCCCACTGAACATATGCGAGCGATTAGCATAAGAACAACGAAAAAGATGACAAATCTTAAGGAAACAGATGGGAAATATCAAGGATAAACTGAAGAATAAACTTGATGGACATAGCTTTTTCAATTTTGATCAAGAATTATATAAAAAACAGACTCAATGAAAAACAATATACCTCTGGAAAACAAATAAAAAAAACAATTCATGAAAGGTTATAGAAAATGTCAACAATTTAGAAACAAATTGGAGAACGTGTTATATTCATGAAAAACCGAAGAATCAGCAGCAACAAATCATCACAACAGCAAAGTAATAAACGGTAATAAAGAATTATTCACAACCCAAGAAACTACGGCAAGGAATATTAAGATACATATAGCACCTCCCAAAATATCAGTCAACAAAACAGTCAACATAAATATGAATTTTATATATTTAACAATAATCAACATTATGGACAACAAATTTGAAAGAGCATGACTCCCCAGTTCACACAAAGACATACGCAGAAGCATTACAACTGGGGAATCAGAAATAGTGACATGAGAAAGACATTGACAAACCTGGTAAAGATTTTACAAAGACGAATGGGAATGGAAGCAACATCACAATACAAACGAATAAGAGGTTCCATAGATTCAAAAGCGGAAGAGAGTGGAAAAAAGAAAAAAATATAAGAAAACAAATTAATTGAGGCAAAAATCGTGGTAAACCTCACACTATAAGAGTAACTGATAATAACTACATACCGTTAGGCAAAGTCTAACATTGTATCCCAAACAGACATATCACGATAAAATTAAATTAACGAAGAATAATTTTATATTTCTAGACGTTTGAAGTGAAAATATTTGTTTTGATGATAAAGCATGCAACAGTTCAACGGGCAAATCAGATTATTTTCGTTAGAAAACATGGGTTATTTCAACACAATTAAATCATCTTTTATGCCACCTAGTGGACGTGATTCCTATTTAGATTTTTATATTGACGCAATCACAAAAAAGATATTACATGCGAATTATCAAAGCAATACTACGGGAAAATTGCTAAGTTTTTATGTAAACTAACGAATTACGGTATTGTTGCAAAGGAAAAGGCTGATAAATCACTATTTGTATTATGAATCATCAATAACTCTGTATTACAAAAAATTAAACGTCAGTTAAATGACGAAACATACTATAAACATATTGACTAAAACCCGTCAATAAAAATTAAATCGAAAATTTCAACATGCGGTAGTGAGATCGTTAATAATAATTCCCTCTTAAAATACGCACACGTTAGTTATACATGTTACCCAATACAAATTATGACACAATTTACCATTACGTCATCCAGGACGACCGAGTATATCAGGTTTTAATTCATATACTGAAAACCTGTCCACATGTATTGATAGTGTTTTACCACCTTTAATGATATCACTTCCTACATACATTCAAGATTCTACTAATTTCATTCAAAACTTGAAATGTATTCCTCAGCTGTCTGATAATTAACCGTGGTGTCATTAAATTAACATTATAAATACCAACATTCCTCATACAATTTGTATAGAAGCGTGTAAATATGGTCTTGACAAAAAGCCTAATAATAACACGCTATCTAGTGACGATATTTGGTATAATAGTAAAACGTATATGGAAATAATTATTACCAATTTAGTAACACAAATTAAATCAAAATAATAGTTACGGTAGTGTGTAGTCCTATGGTTCTTTATCGCGCTTCCTGTTTCATGGGTAAATTAGAAAAACATTTTCTTGAAAACGAAAAGTTTAATCCATATCTTAGGTTTAGATTTTTAGATGGCATATTAATGCTATTGAACCATTCATCAGAAGAACTGAAGAAAAAAATCATTGATGATCTAAATCAATTTCAACGAACGATTAAGTTTACGTATACATCATCTAGTAAGTACGCATGTTTCAATTTTGTATGTAAATGTAATACACTTATTGATAACACTATCTCTACAAATGTTCATATCAAGAAACCTAATATCAACCAATATGTGGAATATTCTTCATTTCCTCCAATGGCATGTGTACACGGTTTACCATTATTACAGATGAATGTCAATTACAAATTTCGTTGAATGAATGAAAAAGATATTTCCGATATGAAATTATCCTACACATATAATTGATTCTGCGCAGAACAAAGCATATAATCTTGTTCAAAATAGGGTTTTAAACACAGTAAAATGTGCAATTGAAACAAATATAAATCATTTTACAATATAAAATAGTCTTCATAATTAGCATAGGCCTTATAGTTAATAAATACTGGAGTCTTCTAAATTTATAAACTAAATGCAGCATACAAATCCTTTACAAAAATAACAATTCTGTAAGGAACTGACAAATTTCCGCTATAACTTGATTCTATTATATTACAGCGCAAAGTCGCGTGAAATTGATAACCAGATGAAGATCGTGGCGGAACTCGCAGAACTGAGTTGGAATATTATACCAGATTAAAGATTTTGTTTTCAGCTATTTCGGGCCTTGGAAGCAGAACTAGAATGCAAATTGTATATAAGTTATGCTACACAAGATCCTGATAACATTTTTAATTATATGTATTTTATCTCAGCAAATTAAGTTACTTTATGTATCTACCCAAACAAACCCCAATTGTTTCATGATGTTGCACGTCGTCTGCACAACGTAAATGAGCAAGGCTGTTTCGTTTGTATTCTTCAGTACAATCCAAGAACACATTTGTATTATTGGTTACATTGCTTTGAATTCCACCTTTTGAATATAACTACACCCTGTGATACTTCCGTTACTGGCTTATGACATCGACTAAAAATAACAATATCAATTGAACAAACTAAAGTTGTAACTAGATGAACTTTAAGCCTTGTTGTGCATGCAGTTGTCATGTATTATATTCATTTTATCTTTACACAGCGTGGGTCGGTGGTTCTTTCCGGGGTTTTCCGGGGTCTTCCTCCACCATTAATACTGGCCGCCATGTATAGCCCTATCGTGCTGAAAAATGGCGTTAAACCCCACAACAACAACAACAACAACATCTTTACACAGCATCTTATAAGGATTTACGCAAACAATATCTATTAAATGCCATAGTGTAGACATGGCCAACTGTCCGAAAATAATAATGTGTAAAGTCACATTGAAGACCCCATGATAAGAAGACAATTAAATAAATGCCAGTTTTCATTTCCTGTAGTTTCAAGGTATTTCTAAAATCTTTTTTAACGGAAAACGTATAAAACGTAATTGATTGCCCTTCATATATAGTTTATCCTACTTACAAGCCTGATAAAATATTAAATTACAGGCATTGTAATATATGTATATTAAGTCAATGTATGTATCTACCCAACATATCCCAAGTTTTCCATGCCATTGTTCGTCGTCTGCACAACGTAATTGATCATAGCTGTCCCGTTTGTAGCCTTCAGTACAGTTCAAGGACACAGTTGTATTATATGTTCCATTGCCTTCAAGTCCATCTTTGAATGTAAGGATGCCCTGTGGCACTTTTGGTGGCTGCATATCACATCGTTTGACTACAAATATCAAAATCAAGTGGACAAAATAAAATTGTAATTAGATGAAGTTTATACCATTTTTGTAGATTCAGTTGTCAAATATTATATTCTTTTATCATTGATAGAATACCATGTTGCACATGTAGTTATCATACATTTTATTCCTTTGATCATTACACAGCATTATATGATGATTTAGATAAACATAGATAAATATCATAATGGTGAGATTACCAACTGATTAAAATAAATAATGGTAAAATGACACAATGTACGCTGTGATACGTCTACCATTTAAAAACAAATCCAATTTTCTGTAGTGTCAAGGTATTCTAAAATCTTATTGTTTAACGAAAACTAAGACTATGAAATGTATTTGAATGCAATCGATGAAAAACAATTTCATAAACAAAGCATTTTTGATATTGAGAAACTTCTAAATTTAAATATAGATGATGTTATTGACGAATGACATAAATGCCTAAACGTTTTGTACAGATCAAAGGTTACTTTCTTTCAGCCATTTCGTGCCTTGAAATATTAAAGAGCATGTAGATTATATATATTTTATCCTACCTGAAAGCCCCAGACAATGTTCAATCATATGTTGCATTATCTCTGACAATTAAGTTACATTATTGCTATACCCAAACAAAGACCAAGTTTTCCCCGCCATTGCTCGTCGTCTGCACAACGTAATTCGCCGTGGGTGTCCCGTTTGTAGCCTTCCATACAATTCAAAGAAACAACTGTATTATAGGTGTCATTGCCTTCAATTCCACTTTGGAATGAGAGGATGTCGTGTTCTACCTGAGATACTGACTGATTACATCGTTTAGCTGAAAAAATCAAAATTACATACTAACGATGATATTATATGAAGTTTATACTATTTTGTACTGGAGGTTGTCAAATAATCTAATATTCGGTGTAATAGACAGGACTTTAGAAGGTATATAAAGAATATAATATATTAAATGTTGTAGTGTTGAGATAACCAATTGTCTCAAATAAATAATGTTTTACAAATAAATATGTCACAGTTTGGTCTATTGATAGCTATAAATGTGTCCCATTTGTTCTTCCAGACGCATAAATGCTTTTTTAAAACAATTTTTGTTAACTGCAATCATGTTCAAATATACATGAGGGCCATCTATGAACAAAATAATTGAAAAAAAGTAATTGGAAATTATATTTTATTTTTTTCCTACTTGAAAGCCCCATACAATTGCAATCATATGTAGTATTATCTCTGCACTTTGGAATGAGAGGATGCCGTGTTCTACCTGATATACTGACTGATTACATGTTTTAGCTGAAACAAAATCAAAAGGGCACACTAAAGTTGTACTTAGATGAAGTATATATACATCGGTCATAAAGCGGAAAACTCCATAACATGTCGGCGCATTTATAATTGCATTTTAAAGTTTCGTACGTTTTTAGATCAGTCACAGACTTTTACTTCATTCATACTTTTAGGCTCTGACATGAGTCATGCCGCCTATAACATTATTATATATATATATATATATATATATATATATATATATATATATATATATATATATATATATATATATATATATTAAATATATATATTTTTGTGAGACACCAATAATCATAATCTAACAAACCATAAAGAACATACACATCTCATCGGTTATATTACCACCTTGGAACTAAATGTTAGAGAGATATCATATGTTGTGTTTAAATGAGATATTACATATTACATATTACACAACTCTAAAGCAGCGACCTTAATATATTGCTAATCGCTATAGTAAGCAATAACAACACATATAAATATTATCCATCAATAATGTTATTTGCCTGATCATATCTCACACTAGTCCATGATTTAAATATGCGTGGAAAAAGAAAACTAACCGAGAGAATCGCTAGTCATATAGGTAGTTAATTATTTATTTTTGATTTACGTATTTCGACCAGTCTTCTTCTCGTGGGATTAGCCACCAAAAGAAAACAAAAGTTAGAAACTTAAATGGCCGATTAGACACAATTTGCGTATTGACAATATGTTCAAAGCTCATATAGGATATATTATATTTTCTAAAACAAACAATATTTTTCATCTAAAGATTATATAGCCAAGAAATGCACACATATTCTAGGAAATATGTCTTCTGTAAAGGATAATATCTATACAGAATGCACGTGTATCATCTTACAGATGCAAAGAAAAATATTAACGTTATACATGTGTTTCAATGCCTTCTAAATCGTTGGGGATACTAAGGAGTCTCACGTGAAATCGGAATATGTCAATACTACCAAAAGCGTATTTATTTGTTACTAACAAACGTAGCAGATCGTATTTATGAGCAATAAATCAAATTAAGAAATGTCACCGGACCAAACTGTGTATTTATTATATCCTCTTATCTAATGCTGTAAATTTAAAATATAACTATCATATATTCGTTTTAAACATCATGTTCTCCGTACATAAATAAAGCAGATAGAGAGGAAATCAAACACGATCAAAGTGATCTAACGATTAAAAACCACTAAACTGATACCGATTAAATCTGTTAAAAAATAGTTTTTATTGCTTAATGCTAGAAAGACAAACTTTTGATTTTGCAATTACATATATTATGAATAAATAAAACATTCATCATGAACAATTTGAATTAACTTAACATGTTTCCAAAAGCACATTTTATTCATTTTCCATATTGTAGATTATTAGCTCGAAGTTACCGATAAAAATTCAATGAATAGAAAAATTATGATGTGAGATAGTTTGCTGTCGCTATTGATCATTTATCAATAAATAGACTGAAATTATGTTTTTGACAACATCGTTTTGAAATTTCAATGCACTAAAAAACTAAAATTACAAAAATTGGTTTTGTTCTCTTAATTTTGAAACAATGTTATATCTTATAAAAAATGTGATTTCAAGTTTTTAGTAATTTATGTTTCCCACCTTGCAATATGACTAATGAATACGGATCCCATTATTTAAGAATGTTTTTTTGATTAATTCACCTCAGAAATTAAGGTTTTCAGAATACTTCAAAAATAAATTATTTTTAAAGAATTTTGTTATTATCAAGGTTATATATCTTTTAGCTATTTCCACGAATACACTTTGTACTCTTTACTAGTATAATTTACAGAACATTTCTGTAATATATTCTTGCACAATTTATCCTTTAGCATGTCATTTTCCCTGCATACTTATTTATTTTGGACAAGATTATTTTTGAACAACCTTTTAACTCTAGGTTCATTTCAAAGTATATCTTCTGTTTACTTGCCAACGTTTGAAGGGTCGGCATATTAATTACATTTTATAATGAACCTCGTATGAAATATTGTTTCCATTAGTTTTCAGGATATGTAAATTTTAAATCATTCATCTATATTTCTGCATGAGAGATATCACCTCCACATAAATTATTCCTCCAATCATTTTCGTCTTTATATCTTCACACTGAAGTACTGCAGGGTGGTTTTTGTTATATTGTACACTTTAACTAGGTCCAATTAAGTAAGATAGTTTTAGAAAGTATTTATTATATTATGAAAACTATGTGAATTATATTATAATTAGTCCGTCCCGAACTATCTCTTACTTGATCCTCTAATAAGCCAATAAAATATATAGGTTTAAAGACGTTTTTTGGAAGGTCACTTGGACTAATAATGATAGTCATTTTATTCAAATGCAATATCGTATACAACATAACATTTAACATGTACTGGTTATCCAATGTCTTGTGTCCATGTTATTGCTGGAGATTAATAAGATGTATTTGGTGCATATGAACCGACACTTAACTAGCTGTATATTATAAAAACTGTACCGAAAATGAAACAAGTTCTGCTTTCAATGATGGAGTTGTTATTCATTACAATTTAGGGTACTGAAAGGAAAACAGCTGTTGATCGTGATGCATGATGTTGTTGTTGTTATTATTATAGGGTTTAACGTCATTTTTGCAGCACAAGATAGGCGATACATGACGTGCAGTATAACTGGTGAAGGCAGAACCCGGGAAAACCTAGGGAAAAACCAGTGACCACGAGAAGCTACTTGCAGGCTTTCCCACGTGCCTCGGCTAGCCCAGCCTTGTAGTCGAACCCACGCAGACAGAGGTGGGATGTCAGTGATCCGGAACGGTGAGCGCTTTTGACCACTCTGTCACTCGGGGCCCCGATGCATATTGAGAAATTACACCAGCTTAAATGAAATTTCCCTTTGGCATTATGTGCGTTGCAAACGTAATGATCAAACGAGTTTGATAGACTTAGTCCTAATATAAATCCAAATATAATTTTAAATTATATGTATGTTCGTCTATGAATACTTAGTTATGATTTATACAAGCTATGTCAGAGGCTTTACTACCATTGCACGTCTTCGGCGCAACGTAATTGCCGAAGACGGTCCCGTTTGTATGCCTCTATAGCATTCAAGGACACTGTTGTGTTATAGGTACCATAGCCTTTAACTCCATCTCTGAATATTAAGATGTCATGTGTTATTAGCGGTACTGCTTTGTACATCTTTTAAGTGAACATAACAAAATGTAGAGAAACTAAAGGAGTGAACTATGTTGGACATGTAGCTGTCGCATTGTCGGTTCGTTTGACCAGAAAGCTACATCATTAGAATTTATTTAAAGAATATAATATAATACATACCATAGTGTAGAAATGAACAACTGTTTGAAATGAGCAATCGTGTAATTATGTTTCATTTTCACTAGCGTCTACATTTTTCGAAAATCTTAGGTTAACGGAAAGCGGATGAAATGTAATTACTACCGTCGATGAGTAAAATAATTTCTAAATCAACGTTTACCATTTTGGACATTCTGACAATTGTTATCAATCCTTCCTGAAACATATAACAGCATAATATTTGTACACATGCATAATTATATTGCACAGTTTCAAATGCTGTTTTTTTACATTCGATAGAGAAATTTGCTTAAATTGTTTTAAATTAGAAAGCCCGACGTGTCCATTCTGTACGTAACATTTACTCTAATCAATGCAAGACCACATAAAACAATCTGCCAAATATATATCAACCGCATATCTGCATGGTTTATCTTCATCAGGTTTTCGTACCGGCAGCCGTTCAAGTCGTAGAAACTATATGAGTATCCCCCAAAACTGGTAACTCTTTTAACTACGCCACGATAGGCCATTCAACCCATATTTCCATGCACATTTGGCCTGTAAACCTGCACCACATATGCCACCATGGCGACGTAAACTATATCTGCCTAGTCATATCTTATTGATTCCTTTGTGTAATTTACCGGTTTCCTACCGTAAATACCGCCACTGTGGTCATACAACCAATGTATACCACTAGATTTTGACAGACTCCTGACTTTATACAATCGGTTTTTCAAAGATAATTGTGGTGCATTTAGCCGTATTAAGAAGAGCTAAAGATCCAGTTCGTGAATATCATCGATGGATGAGTGATTGGAAATAAAATGAACACTCATCTAACAATAAACTTCCAGGATGATGTGGTTGGAAGCTTGATTGATTTTAGGACAAGTTAGCAAAACAAAACAACGTTTTTGGATAATATTGAACAGAGCTTTCTGCTTTTAATTGTGTACTAAGCACTTGATATACATTTTGTAACTAGCAGCAGAGATTTGAACAATGAAATCGGAACGTTGGACATGGACCCTGCTCCCAATGTCTCATATTTTTTTCCATTGCATAAAGTTTAAGTGCACACTTAGGAATTTATCTAGCCTACAATGTCCAAAGATGAGTATCTTATTTATTGTTTTGTTTTAATTCGAACGTTAACACACCACAGTACTAAATTAAGTTGACAAGTATCGTTGAAAATGTGCATAAGTTACAAGGAATTTAATAAATATATCTTGGTTTGCTTCTATGAAATATTGTACCAATAATTATTCCTTGATATGACACAAAAGATGATTTTAATACAATAATCAAAAATTTAAGATCTGTAGTTAGTAAAGTAGCAATTTCCTACCATATAACCTAATTTGTATATCAACATTACATATTGTTCAGTATTGTAACTTTAAAACATATATATCCATATACTGCTGTTAAGTTAGATGAAATAAAACATATACAAAACAATTGTTTATAATTTGTATATATCTTTTTATGAACATTTTATATGAAAAGTAAATATTTCCATAATTGTAAGTGTATAATACTTAGAACTTAAATGAACCTTTACTGCCCGTATCTCTGTCGTTGCACTGTGTTTGCGTGTCTTATTTATTATTTCAACACTTACCGTAATGAAATATTTATGGAACGTTACAGGAGGCCATTTTATGTTCCATATGAAAAATAAGGAAAATTATATTGACTAGGTAAATATTTCTGTTTTTATTTAAAGCAGGATCATTAAAAAAGAATCATATTCAGTATTTTCGAATTTCAACAGCTCAAATTTATATGTGCTGTTTTTTTTTACATGCATTTGATTGTCTCTGCCCGTCGTAGCGAGTCTTCCATTTTTACTATGCAAATTATATGTTCTATATTTAATAATTTCATTAAGCTTGATACAAACTGTTTGGCAAATAATTAAAAAGACAAAACTACTTGTTCTCAGGTCATTCTCGAAAGTCGGATTTTCGAATCTTTGGATGCATGATGCCGATTTAAGATGCCCACATGATAATAGTTAAGTAAATGTATGCAAAAAGTGCTCACAGGTCCTCGTGATGTGAATATCTATACATTATTACCACAAGTAATATTATAAGTCCCTCTTTGAAATTTGAATATGTCGATATTTCTAAAATCGTGTGTAATTAACTATGTATATTTCTATATACATTTCTGATTTTACTTTCCAACAATATTTGAATTACATCTCTCTACTGATCCACACACAATACCAATCAGAAAAGTCAAAGCAGTACTGAACTGATTTTATTATATCAATGAAGTCTAACACATTTTATCTAGTGCAGCGCTTGCACTTTGAAAGAATAATTTCATTGCGTTTCATAGCACACACACACACACACACACACACACACACACATATATAC
The DNA here is from genome assembly GCA_028554795.2 of Sinohyriopsis cumingii. Classification (NCBI taxonomy): domain Eukaryota; kingdom Metazoa; phylum Mollusca; class Bivalvia; order Unionida; family Unionidae; genus Sinohyriopsis; species Sinohyriopsis cumingii. The sequence continues at coordinate 129,637,498 of CM068824.1, forward strand.
ATATCGTTGAGAACTACTTTCATTTGTTTCCGTTGTGATAGTAATGAGATCATTTGGACCCAACTGATATATTGCTAATTAGTGAATAGATTCAATTTTATTTACCTGTCCCAACGGTAGATTTTCATGAAAATAATGATTGGTCTAAAATTAGGCAGACTATGGTTGTAGCAGAGTTATATCCTATACATGTACAATTTTAGATACCTTTATCATCACCTCATCTACCATTTGCAATCCTGAATTGAGCTGTCAAATTTTCATGGGCGACAGATGAGGTACTGAATCTATGTGGCAAGAGGGGGAACTAATGAAGAAAAATAACGACACACAAGGGACAGAGCTCTACAAGGCAGTCAACTAAGAAGTCAAGAAAAACTTGACGAAAGCAAACGAGAACTGGATAGAAGAAACTTCCAAAACCATTGAACGAAATTTGAAAAGGAACAACATCAGGAAAGCATACCAACTGGTCCATGTTCTAACAAAGCAAAACACAACGGCGGTTATCTCCTTACACGACAAAGTAGCAAACTGCCTCACAGAAGAAAAATGTATTTTGAAAAGACGGAAAGAGTACTGCGCAGAACTGTACAACCACCGGGCCACAATAGATCCAGAGGTACTGAACTACCAACGTCAACCACACTATCATACGCGAAGAAGTAGAAGCCGCAGTGAGGTTACTGAAAAGATGTAAGCCAGCATGAGTGGACAACATCCTAGCAGAACTAATTTAAGCTGGGGAAGAAGGAACGCTTAGCGCCTTCAGAAACATCAGCAACAATATATGGCACACAGGAATATGGCATTCGTCATGGACCCAATCACTGATGATCACCCTCCCCAAGAAAGGCAACTTTCAATAGTGTCAAAACCACCGTACAACCAGTCGTATCCAAGCAAAGTCATGTTAACGATACTGCTGAACACACTAAAACCACAGGCAGAACAGATCTTTGCCGAGAAGCAGGCGGGGTTCAGAGTGGGGAATAACACAACGGACCAGTTCTTCAACCTCAGGATATTGTGTGAGAAGTATCCCCAAAACTATCACAATCTGCACCACGTCTTCGTGGATGTAAACAAGGCATTTGACAGGGTAGGGCATGCAGCCTTTGGGGAGACCATGAGACTCTACAACATCAATGCCAACCTCACCATATTAATAGAGCACCTCTATGACAAGGTCACCAGTGCAGTATACTTCAACGGCAGCATAAGAGACTGGTTCAAAACAACCGTCGGAATTAGAAAAGGCTGTTTTCTGTCTCGCACACATTCAAAATCTTTCTGGAGATAATTATGTGAGACGCGTTTGAGACGCGTTTGACAAGTATAACGGACAGTCAGCATTCGGAACAGAACAAGAGTATGAAGAAAAGTAGGATGAAGACCATTGGTCATTTGATGAGATATGTTCCTTAAAGTGCAACCAACACCGTCAATCGAGTTCAAGGTTTACTCAGACAACATTGAGTACCGAAGAGATTAAATACCATATTGATTGATCTTACTGTGTAAGTAATTGCACAATATTTTTCCGAACATATTGACACAGAATAAGTTTTGCTTCATTTAATAAATCTATATCTAAATTGGGAATAGGTGGTTATTGCACAGGTTTGATGGGTGTACTTCCTGACACAACCAAATCCGACATAATGCAAAGAGTGTGCACATTATATGTCTCGTATGGTTTACCTCGGACTGACCTGCATTTTGAGGACATGCAACCCAAGTCATGAACTGGTCGTACGGTACTTGATGTTCGCATGTTGCGTCAAAGGAAAATGTGTTTTGGGAATGTTTCTAATTGACGACATATAACCTAATAACTTAATCCACAACTGAGGCTCGGGTTCGGTCAAGGTATGTGAGGAAGCTTGCCAGTAGCTTGTCGAGGGTCTATCGTACTTACTTGGGTTTTCTCTTGGATCTCCCTCCATCATGTATACTGGTCGACATGTATAGCCGATCTTGCATTAATAAATGTGTTTAAACCCAGAACCACACATATTCGACACATATTCGACAATCATTGACATCTCACCTCTCTCCATTCCGGTTATTTTCTCAGGCTCGGACAACGTGAGACACTTGCCAGTATTTTGTCTTGAGTCTGTGACTCTTTCTGGGGTTTTCCATTGGTTCTTCTTTGACCACTTATACTTACCTTCATGTACAGTCTATTCTGTGTTTATATATGTTTAACCCAAACCAATGAAGATCAACATATCCAACAGTGGTTGTGTGGTGAACTTATTTTAGTATCCAAGTGGTCTAGAGAGCACTCGTTTTATATCACTGACATATCACCTCTTTCCAAATGGGTCGTGTCTCAGGCTCAAACAACGTTTGTGAGAAAGTTTTCCATTATTTGGACGTGTGTCGGTGGTTATTACGGTAATATCTGTAAGAACAACGCCACACGTTCTGGAAATAGGTTCAATGTATGACAGTGACTGGAAATTGTTGTGCAAGTGGCGTCTCCAATTTGTGTAAAAAATATTTTAAATACGAAGCCTACGAATATAAGACGCAGTCGGCCACGTCATCCGCAGAACTGAGCAAACCCTAGATTGACTGCAGATGACATAGCTTTGATTTTTTAAAATAACATATAAATTATTTACGGTAATGATCTGAATGTAATATTATTTTGTTAAGTACTATTACATTATTGTTCCAATAAAGTTTAATAAAATCTGTTTAACAAGTATGTGTGTTGTTTTGTTAAATATGTACCGGTAAACATGCGTTTTCAAACCACGTGCATCAAAGTGGTTACAGATAATTTCATTTGTTATGAACGTAAATATATATAATGTTTCGATCATTCACTTAATGTAAACAAGGTTTCATTGGTCGTTTTGCCTGGAGTTCAAAGAATTGTTTTAGGCAGGGCCGCAACAGCTGTCGTTTGATCCTATTTTCATCTACGCCGCTAGGCCTAGGATTCAGCGGCTGGGGTCAGGACCGGTATATACCGGTATATAAAGTATGCCCAATTGAGATCAATTTCTTGTTATAAATAAATTAGTGATCAATCTCTTGAGCATTTATACAATTTATAAACTTTTTACGATGATGAAGCGAAAATCATAAACGGCCGATTGTAAATTAAGACGTCATCAAGTTTGCCAATGAGCATGGCAACAGAGCTGATGGAAGAGAATTTAGTTGCAGTTAGAAGACTGTACGTGATCCGAAGATGGAGGAAGAGGAGCTTAAGAATATGAATCAAAGGAAACGTGCTCGTAGATGAAGAATGGCAAGATGGCCGAACTTGGAAGACAATCTTGCCAGCTGGGTACGATCGCAACGTGACAGTAACCGTGCGGTTTCAACGATATCAATCAAACTCAAGGCTCGAATTATTGCTACAGAAATGAAGCTCATGGACTTTCGAGGCAGTGCGATCTGTGTGTACAAGTTCATGAAACGGAACACCCTTGCAGTCCGGGCAGGTACAACTGTTGGACAGAAACCTCCAGACGATTGGGAGAATAAATTGGATGTTTTCAACATCTTTGTTCGGAAGGAAATAACTGAACTGAAATTGGCGAATGATGACATCATCAAGATGGATAAGGGTCCAATGTCATTCGATTTTCCAGCTAGCAGATCAGTGGCAGATAAAGGAGTAAAGACAGTAGCGGTTGATACGACGGTACACGAACGAACGAACTTAACGGTTGTGTTGGCCTACACAGCTGCAGGAGGAAAACTGAAAACCATGGTTATCTTTAAAAGGATGACCATGCCCAGAGAAATTTTACCAGCTGGAGTTGTTGTTGTCTGCAATAAAAAAGGCAGGATGAATACAGATGTGATTTTTGAAGAAGCAATCTCTTCTGAATTTCGAAGCGATGGCTGCCCATAAGGAGACAACTGTGCAGAAACACATCAATAATTATGGAGCCCACATAGCCATTATATCAGGTGGTCTGACCTTTAAACTCCAGCCTTTGAATGTTGCCGTCATTCATCCATTTAATAATTTTGTTCGTGAGGAATGGGATCCTTGGATGATTAGCTGTAAGCACACCTTCACGCCAGCTGGTCGACGAGGTCGTGCAACGTACGTAGAGGTGTGTAATTGGGTCCTCCGGGAATGGGAGAAAGTGAAACAACAACAATCACCAATTAATGCAGAACGTGTGGGATAATTCCAGAACGGGCCGCTGATTTCAGGTATACGGGCGACGACTCAGCTGCATCCGATACCACTTATGCAAATGAGGATCGATTATCAGCGGTTATGTAGGTATTCGGCGACGAGAGCGAATTCGATGAAAGTTTGATGGGCTTGAAGCAGAAACTGATGACGATGAAGATGAATTGGTTGATTTTAATTAAAGACAAACAGTGTTTTAGTAATTTTTTGCAAATAATAACTAGACAAGACGCCCACGAAAATAAGACGCACATAGGGAGCGGGGTAAGTAAATTTTTTTTATATAAGCCTAGACTTATATACACGAAAATAAGGTATTTATTGTGCAGTGTCAATCTTCAATCCTGGCATAAATAAAATTAAACGTAAATAATGTATTAACCCATTGGTGAGGCACTGGGTCTTACAAAAAATGGAAAACGAAATAGTTATACAAGGAACACATTCAATATAGTTTTATTTGAATGCTGGAATCGTAAGAAATCAGCAGCAGTCGTCATGTTCATGGCTGACTGCTCTTAGACGTATCAGTTTAGGTGGCTTAGGTGGATTCAGATATACTTGTAACACATTATTGGCGATACAATGACTCGGGAATGGGAGCTAAAGGATTTTCCCAAGGACACACTGAATAAGCCAACATAAACCCTTTGTTCTAACAAATAGGAAATCGCTAATACGATATGACCACACATTTAATAAACCTACACATCCATCTATCTATCTATCTATATATCTATCTGTGTATATATATATATATTTATCTATCTATATATCTATCTATATATCTAAGAATCTATATCTATCTATCTATCTATCTATCTATCTATCTATCTATCTATCTATCTATCTATATATATATATATATATATATATATATATATATATATATATATATATATCTTTATATGTATCTATCTATCTATATATCAATCTATCTATCTCTCTCTCTCTCTCTCTCTCTCTCTCTCTCTCTATATATATATATATATATATATATATATATATATATATATATATGACGTTCCCTAGATTGTGTAACACTACTAGACATACACGAGGCGTAAATAACAATGGCTGATTCGATTATATTTCTCTTAAAAGGAGTACCTACCACGTGTTTTCCAAACGCAATATTGGCAGCAAGTACATGGCTTTCATTTGCGTGACCAACACAAGCGGTATCAGTGACTTCTACCGCATTTTCTTATCAGACCCAATGTAAGCCCTGATCTTTTAATCGTTATTAGTAAAACAAATTACCGAGCCTAGCTGGTGACGTTTAAAGTCAAATTTAATAATTGTAACATTGAATTCAGTAGTGGATACAAGACACGAGTAATCGCTGAATCATATCTAAACTGATTTATACTGCGCCCATCAGTAGATTGTAACTGAACACATGCATGTAATTAGTCTCTCGCAAAAATTGCAAAGAATTAATTTAAAAGTATAGCTTGAACGATATAATATAATTGTACTATACGACCATAACGACATCACGAATCTATTTGAAAAAATAAATCTAGAATCTCTTGATATGGACAACAAGCTCTCGAAAACTTAGGTGAGGCCACGTGGTTTGGCCATCGATTGGTCACCAAAGACATCATGGACAGAAATGCAAATCCCGCACTGACGTATGAATGTGTTGAAGATATTACTGATGAATCCGATGAACGAAGCTTGTTCCTCTAATCATGATTTATGAAATTAATGAGACACTTGGTATGCTACTCTAAATCCATGCTTATATGCAACCGATTGTTTTAAATACAGCCCAGAGCGTTACAATCTAGATATATATATATATATATATATATATATATATATATATATATATATATATATATATATATATATATATATATATATATATAGTGTAATATTAGTTGTTTATATATAATGCCAAACGCAGCAAAGCCAAACAACTAATTATGATTCCAGACATTAATGTCAGCTTTTAACCTTTCTTTAATTACAAAGTATATTATCATATTTATTTATATTGAATGCATTAGTCTTTAACTTATTACTGTGGAAATTCTTCATTCGACAACCTTTGTTATTTTGTTTTAATTTGTAATACCAATGACGTCAGTCCATGTTCTGTGAAACTGCTTGGTCGTAGAACAGCCTTTGTTTCATTCAGTTATGTCAACTATTTACTAGTAGAAGTTATTTATATATACAACTAGTAGGTGGCATTTTAGAAGTCATTGTATTTAGGGACAAGGAATAAAGAAAAAGGAAAACGCTTGTTGGCAATATCTAGCTTTTTCAAAATATTTTCTCGACTAAAATCATCCGCAGATCGACTTTAATTGTATTGTTCAATTGGCTTACATTTACTGGAATATACAGAGATTCAGTTTGCTGGAAAATAGGAATAATTTCGGGCATACAATCCAGCCGAGGAAACAATTTAGCATGGTATAAAACAATACGAAATTATACGGATAAGACATGCTCTTTAAACGGTGGAAAATAGAATGAAACCAAACAAACATTGCAATAGGAAACTGAAACACTACAAAACGTAACAATCAAAGAACATACGTAAAAAATGCTAATAGAAACTGTTTGAAAAAAAACTTACAAGTACTGCAATATTTCTCTCAGTGAGTAACACTTATATACCAAGTACTGATTGATTTAAATAAGAAGGTTATGATGATTATGGAATGCGCTCCAGTTCATTTGATCTATTGTGTGGTGTTCCACAAGTGTGTTTTCTTGGACCTGTTCACCTCATTCAATACGCTCAGCCGCTCTCAAGTGTAATAGATCATCATTCAGTGTTTTACATATTGTGCGCTTATGCCACCCAAATATGCAATTGCACCCACCCAACTGAAGTTGATGCTACCATCCATAACGTAGAGAGGTGCATTTCTGATGTAAACACATTGATTACATGTAACAAACTCCATATGAATGATGATACAACTGAAGCCATTCTGATCACAACACAAATAAAATACTTTCTCATTCTTATCCTTTACCTCAAACAATTCATATCAGCTGCACAACATTAAATTCACATAATCTGTACAAAGCCTGTATGTTACTCTCGAAAGTACTCTCATATTGCACCAACATGTCTTGAACATATGCAGTGTTGCATATCTTGAGCTGAGACGCATCATCTTCATTCGCAAATATCTTTCAGTTAATGCCGCTAAAACACTTGTGTGTGCATTAGAACTTTGAAGACTGGACTATTGTAACTCACTTATGTCTGGTTGGTTCCAATATCTACTCCAAAAATTTCCAAAAGGTTCAAAACACAGCTGCTCGGATCATTCTTAAAGTACCAGGTCAGAGCGCCCCCTCCGATCTGCACCCTACACTGGCTGTACAGTCGATCCATATTCAAAGACTACATTTGTTATCTGTGCTGATTTTACTGACGGACTCCAGTCCAACATACCTATACGACCTAGCCCAAGTGTACACACCTGCAAGATACTTACGCTCCTCTTGTGACAATCGTATACTCATTATTTCCGTTGTGAAAACAAAATCATATGGACAACATTCTTTTGCATACCAGGGCCAAGCAAAGTGGAACAATTAGTTCAACGAACTTAGACAAAGAGCCACCGTGATCTCATTCAAGACTGTTTTTAAAACTCACCTAGTTCGACTGCAGGAACAAACTTAAATACCTAATCATGTTTCCTACTTAAATATTGTCAGCATGGTTTATGTTTTCTAATTTCATTTCTTTTTGTAATCATATTATTATATATGCGTTTTCGTACGTGTTAGGTGTAATACTAATATTTGGCGTACGTGTTAGGTGTAATACTAATATTTGGCGCTTCGTAATCCCTAATATATGGTCTTGGCCCGTCACAACAGAAATAGGTCATCCATGTAAGGAAAATATGGTTAGGATCATCAACTGAGACTGGTTATTGTATTATTGTAACCTGTCCGTATGTAAATTAAAAGAGAGCTAACTTGGCTGTTTGTCAGCCCATGCCCATCGCTGTTCCGTAGCAGGAATCAAGTCGGACCCCGAGGAGGCAAGGTAGAGGGAGTTCCAAAAATGCTCAATCCTGTGGTGGTGAAGTGGGTGACGGAATGGTAACAGATCATGTCAATGTCTGGCGCTTTGTTACTGAAGGGTAAAACGAATTAACTCTTTTGACCCGACAAATTATCTCACGGAGAAAAAGTATGCTTGCAGACTGGTGACGTCTTCGTCCTCAGCTGTGTGATCTTTGCTCTTTGCCCATAGTTCTAATCTGTACGACAAAACTGAGCAAAACTTATACAATTGTAGCCCTGTACCTGTCTTTAGAATACTAAGTCCATGTAGATATAAATCTTCAAAAGCGTGACCCATACATTGATAGCACACAGTCTAATAAATCAACGAAGCTTACAGGTAACATATAATGGGGGGTGGGGGTGGTTTATATCCTTGTTGGCCTGCACATGGTGTTTGAATACCGTGTGGGCGCAAAGCTGTACCAAGTTAAAGTTAACTGTGAAAACGTGATAGCAGAAGATCTCACTACAATGCTACATGTAGGGAAGGTCAAGGACGGCCTCTACATATATGGTAAATTAAACTCACTTGTATGTACCATAATATACGAAATTATACCTATAAAAAGGAGATTTTAAAGAGCATAAAGACATGCACACATGTAAATAAAGTAAAGCAAACCTAACTTGTGAAAAAACATAGGCTACCCGTGCGAGCGACTAAGTGCTCGTTATCTATGATGGAATGTTTATGCAAATAAGTGTGACTCAAATGTCGCCTATAAAAACATGCATGCGCATGATGCGACTAAATAAACCTTGTGTAGAGCGCTGACCTGTACTTGTCCGACCAGAAATGTACACGAGTGTCTATACTACACACACAAAGCTCCACAGAAATAGGAACAGAGGTACCATTAGGTTCGACAATATATATTATCAAGCAATACCTGTAGGGCAAAAAGGCCCTTAGTCTACGCATACAAATAATAACATTGAAGTTGGCGCCTTGACGCTACGAAAGCCTTGGAATAGAAATTCACCGATAAGTACCAGTTTAAATTGGAATCATATATATATATATATATATATATATATATATATATATATATATATATATACACACATACACACACACAGATATATGTATATATATATATATATATATATATATATATATATATATATATATATATATATATATATATATATATATATATGTATAGAGAGAGAGAGAGAGAGAGAGCTATACATAACCGAATGTGAACTTGTTTCGGCTTCCCGTGCAAGTAACTACATGTGTGACGACGACAATGTGTTAGCAAGGCAGAACTATATCGTGATAGAAAGAAGCAAAGTTGGAAATATAGATCTGAATACTTTTCTTAGCGTGAAAAATTCCTCCAACTTCCAGTGGTCTATAGTCCACTTAGATTATGGCTGTTATGAGGTCTCTCATGACGAGAGCGTGCTTCTTGGCACGAGCGGAAGTAGTAACTGAGGTATTTTGGAGTTTTGCCGCCAAGTATGATACCTAAGGAAATATCACTCTGCCTGACAGTCACGTAGGTCTATACAAAAACGTTTAGCTCGGTTTAGCTAAAAGGAATGTCTGGGACTGCTGGTTTTGCGAGGTACTAATAGTTCTCCTAATGTATGAAGATTTTGGTAACGTATCTGAAGAAGAAAATATTGAAAGTTAGGTTAGAACCTATGTATTCTTGTCACTGTCTCCACATCCGTCACTGTTACAACATGAGGTATTACAACATCTTGTTCATTACCGTGCCGTAGAATGCCCCATATTGCTGATCTATAGGAATAAACGTGTGCAAATTTAACCAAAAACAGAAAAGTTCAAAACGTTTTAGCACCCTTACCGTAAACAAACAAAAGGAGGATGCATGTTTCATATATGTATAGCGAAAGTTTGACATACTCAGTTTATTGTAGTAAATTGCCTTGCAATTGACATATTCTAAACAAGATTCACAGCTCAGACAATTCGCTGGAATATAAGAGGCAGCTATATTGCATCACAGATTGTAAAATCTAATAATAATAATTCTGGTTGAAGTGAAATGTTTTAACATCATGGAACATAATGTACATTTAGGTTTTAAATTCTAGGTATGCGGGAGACCGAACATATATTCTCTCTCAGAAGGCCTTGGGAAACTTTGTTTTTAACCTAGTACTTTGACTTATAAAATCACATATATGTCGTAGTTGGTTTAAACGTTATTTATTTACAGACCTCTTAATGGGAAAGTACATAAAACGAATATGTATACCAGGCTGAGCAAGATACGTAAGCTCTCTCCTCGTTAATGGGTATATGCATTTATATAATATGGCAGATGTGATTAATGAGGACATATTATAAACTTTGAAACATGATCATTAGATACTAAAACAAAATGACTGGCGGTTTCCGGTTCAACTGACTTTTGCATAGATCGACATTTAATAAAGTACGACTAGGTCGTAATATTGTGTAATAAGTGTTTGCTATTCATTTTGGTTGATAAACATATATTGGAACCTGTTCTTTATTCATATTTAAAAAGGTAAAATAAAGTGGCATTTGAATTCAAACAAAACGACGCAATACACCTAGCTAAATATGAAGATAGGTTTAGATTTGTCATGACAAAGGGCGTTTTTCGGTCTGCTCCGTCACGAAGTTATCTATTACTTACCCGCTGAACAATTGGCGGGATCAAGGTCGGCCTGTATCATTGAGCCATGCTAAGATTCATTTAAACAAAATAAAAAAATTTAATTCTGTGTCTGTATTGTCTTGTTCAAAGTCTTACCCGATTCATTTTCTTCAACATTCTATCATATTATGTAGATTTTGTTGTCCCAGAGACGATTCTACCTGCTACATCTAGGATTTTGATTCTATTTTGTCTTCTCATACTGGGTGTAATTATATCAGATAATGTCTCCATACTTTTAAAGAGGTCTTATGCATGTGAAAGAAATGATTTCCTATCAAGTTTAGATTTAAAATCGCGTAGTATGCCTAACCTATTCCGTGCTCTTGTTGTTAGTTCCAGAATATGCATGGATTAATGTAAAGTTAGACCCTAGTGTTTATGAGAAACGATATTCTTAAGAAACGTGTACTTCATGATAAGTTATCCGTGTTGTTCGCGCTGGGATTTTCTAAATATGATAATTGATTCAGTTACGTTTCGAGTAAAGTCAGCTAACCATTGATTGTCCCATAAATGAACTGATTTAAATAAGATCCTCGTTCAAAACACCAGCAGCCAGGTTTGGGTGCTCAACGATCGTTTACAATGATGTGTCATCAAGAGAAAGTCTGATACATGACCGAATATCAGTCACAATATCATTAATAGTAAATTAACAATAACAGTAGTCCAAATACTAATCCTTTATCAAATAGTAAAGAAGTCATGAACCCGTATACGCACAAACCATTCCAATGTGTGCATGCAATAAAAGATAAGGAAAACATGAAAAATCCCTAAACTATGATTAAAATCTGTCGTATAAACATAAAAACACCATTCCTCTACAAGGTCCAGGATGTTTCGATGTGGTACATTATACTAGTGTTTCTTCAAGCAATTCACTTCAAACACTTTTTTTCTCATAAAATGAAAATCGACACATTGATCAAAAATATATTCCATTGTCAGTGGACACTAGCTGGGTATCTTTTGTACGTCGTGTTTCGCCATTCAAAAGGTATGCTTGAGTCAGATATTTGTGCCAGATATGCAATCGGGACAGTACAACCTCATCTCTCCAGGTTTTGTTCTGTATGAGATATACAACTAGTCAGTAGTGGCTTTAGTACTCTTGTTTTCGGAATTGTAATCCCACGTATTTTACCAAGTAAGACTAACTTCCTGATTTGTGCAATGACAGTTCCAATGTTAGCGTCATTTTACGTCTGTATTAAGGAATGTGTGACTACGATAGGAGGCTCTTATTTCATTGAATTTGTATATCTCTTTTGCGGGAAATATAAAGAGATTATTGTACAGCGATACGCAGTAATATAAATGTATGTGTTTCTTGTTTCATATATCAATTAATTTCTTTAATTTCTCTTATACGGCACGTGTTTCAGTGTATTTATCCCATTTTCCTGTTGGATGCACCGATAATTGTAGCGTACGGCTTCTTCGACGTAAAATTATTCCCAATATCATCACTGGAACATCATAAATGTTATGGGGATTAAAATACGTATTGCGCATATAAGACATGCACTATGTTCTCAAACATGTTCAGGGGGAATAGATGGACATTTACTGCTGCATGTAGATTAATGATAACTAAATAAGAAATAAGTATCTCACATATAGCTGCATAAATATGTGTCTCACCCACAGCTGCATAATCATCTGACAATGTTTAAGTGTATTTAACGATTCGTGTACACGACAATTCCAAATCATAATCATTCCAGAATAATGAAATGCACGTCATATAAAACAAACTTATCGTACTGAAACGTTATCAGATAAAAATAAATTGTGAAACACACTAGTATATTTTTTATACGAGAAATGTATACAACCTAGTGGAGTATCTTTTTTATTAGATCTGGTTACCATGAACACATTTTTTATCGCATTATACTGCAGTATTTCTGAACATACTTCGATATGTACCACTGTATACCACATTTATATTTTGGACCAACAATTTCATGTTCTGAGACAGGGTCCTGGCAATATTTAAAGAAACGTTCCGTATGCCAGTAGCTGGAATAATATATTGTTCTATTTTATATCCACATAACATCATATAATATCCATTACATGACTGGAATAAACAAACACGATCTCATTTCAAAGAAAAATCTCATCCCGCCTCGAACTTTAAATGGTTACAACCAACGCAAATAGACGTTTATTTAAGGAATATTGGCCCATTAGGGTGGGGAAAGCGAATTACGCAATAATGCAAATTGTCATAGTTACAGATAAAATTTATACAGTACACAAAGTTAGAGCAAATAAAATATGACATTAATTATGATAAGTTGAGAGGGTATTTCATATAATCGTTTCAAATATATATATATATATATATATATATATATATATATATATATATATATATATATATATATATATATATATATATATACAGGCTGGACAGATGGTGACAGGAAAATCAAAACATTGCTTGCAATATGTTTCTAATAAATCTAGTTTAAAATGTGTCTTTCTAAAAATTGTAAAACCAAATATATACATATTGTGAATTTAAAAACAAATACAGTATGTTAATGCTAATTTAAAACTCTGTGTAGGTAAAAAGCAAATAAAATATGACATTAATCATGATAAGTTGAGAGGGTATTTCATATAATCGTTTCAAATATATATATATATATATATATATATATATATATATATATATATATATATATATATATATATATATATATATATATATACAGGCTGGACAGATGGTGACAGGAAAATCAAAACATTGCTTGCAATATGTTTCTAATAAATCTAGTTTAAAATGTGTCTTTCTAAAAATTGTAAAACCAAATATATACATATTGTGAATTTAAAAACAAATACAGTATGTTAATGCTAATTTAAAACTCTGTGTAGGTAAAAAGAAACAGCATCGGATCAGTCTTCCACCTTAAATGGATATCATAATTCATCATGTTATCTCGATGAAATATAGACATAACACCTGCACAACATAAAGTATTCAGAAAATATGAACACATTAAATCACAATACAGCATTTATATAGCGAACAGAGAGAGAGAGAGAGAGAAATAGAGAGAGATAGAGAGAGAAACAAATGTTGGGGTTTGTGTGTGTGTTCGCTTTTCTTGGGTATGCATTGTCCAATATCGTCCGATTATGTTGCCACTATATGTTTCTCCGTCGGTCGGTATTTTCGTTTCCACAACTCTTTTTAAGCCGACCAGCTATAGTTATATTGCTTTTAGGGATCCATTTGTGAGATAGGTATACTTCTATGTATACGCTATCCTTTATTTGGTTTCATCTGTATTTTTGTAGTTTCCTAAGTTAGATGATTCGAATATTGTTCGAAAATTACATTAGTTGCATGATTTCACAGAACACGGTGCCCTCCATTACAATAAAGTTGTTCCTAAGTTAAAGACATTGTTATCTTAATAAACAAGATGGTCTAAAGTAAGTATTCTGCATTTAGTAATTGGTGATATTCATGTATGAACTTGAAAGCAATATAATTATAACGTAAACACATTAATGTACAATCAAGAAATATTGATGATTGTATGTAAGCACGAAGAATATGTATCTTCATATATAACACGTTTGACTTGTGTATATTTCCAGTGAAATTAACTTGTTTTGGTCCATTACATTTGATTGTATAAAGTGGTGAAATAACAGACAGGTAATTCAGTGGCTTCAGTTTCACTAATGTCATTTGAAACGAACAAGAGATCTCATGGTATTTTCCCTGTTCGACGACAAGTGATTGTCGATTGTCACCCTGACTAGAATGAAGAGAATGAGTAGTTAAAAGAGGATCACTGTGATGAATACATTTTGATTGATCCAAACAAGGACTGAAAGTGACCTCATCAAAAGCCTGACCAATATATGTGTCAGCTAAAATAATACTTTCCTGATCAACATCATTCTCAAAAACTTTCATTGCCATAACTCTGCACAAGCTGGGTATAATTCAGTGAATTCTTTTTCAATAGGATCGACTTTCTGATCTAAACAAGGTTTGCCAGTTACAAGTTGTTTAAACACAACTTTGTCTCCAGCTAGATCGTTGGCGAATAATAAATTAATGCCCTCAACGGGTAAAACATAGAGTGTTCCGACTGTGACGGGTCCTGAGACTTAGTCTGGTGACAAATTTACACATTGGAGAGGACCATTAACAACTTCATTAGAAGAAGACTTGTCAGAAAAAGGAAAAGTACCCGACAATAAAAGACTCTGAGAAGGTCTTGTGTCCCTTATAATTTTAATAGGGATAGGATTGGCCAAATCACCCAAGAGTGATACAGAACCCTTCGATATGAATGGTTCATAATTCTCCATAATAAATCAGACTGTGGCTTATTAGACCCAATAAATGTATTTCTTTCAATACATGACGTGAACTTGACCTCTTTGAAATAAGAGCATTTGAAATAGGTCTATCTTGATTCTGATGCAAATTTTTCAATTTGTAGCAATCAGAAATAACGTGTCCTTTCTTTTTGCCATAGGTACACGTAAGAAGGGACAATGCTCATTGATCAAGCTTGTCAGAAGCTTGATTTCTAAAGGTTGTGCCAGATTGAAATTTAGAAGGGCTTGTATTAGGCTAAAATACTTTTATGCCAGAAGACTGCCGAGTGGAAATCTTATTTACAAAAGAAACTTCATGATCTAAACAATACACGTCAGCGCACGAGCAGCATTTTCCAAGGTTTCTATCTTATGCTCATCAAGATAAGTTTTAATGTCAACATGGACAGAGTTCCTGAACTCATCAAGAAATACAAGTTATCTAAGAGATTCATAATCTTGATCAACCTTCCTGGCTTAGCACCATCTATCTGATCATTTTCTCTTGCAAGTTCTTCATGAGTTTGTCCACTTTCGTTGTATAGTTTCTGAATGTTTGCCTATACGCCACAAGGACTAGCTCATAACCATTTAAGATGAATTCCTTAACCAGATCATAGTCAGCACTTTGCTGTTGCGACAGTGAATGGTAAATATCACTAGCTTTACCAATAAGTACACATTGTAAAAATAGAATCCAATGCTCCCTTGGCCATTTCAAACTTTCCGCAATTTTTTCAAATCAAGGAAAATATTTGTCTACTTCTTATTCTCTGAAAGGGGGCACTAATCTAATATTCTTAGTAACATCAAAACTTGGATTTGTATCCAAAAGTGGGAATGTGCGTTTCACTTGCCAGTTCCATTTCTTTTATTCTAAATGGAAATTCCCTCTTTTCCTTCTCTCCTTGAATTAGCATGTGTCTCTCTCTCCTCTTTCTGCGATTGTAACTGCATTTTCGTTTTTTTCTCTCCTCCGTCTGCAATTGCAACATCATTTGTTTCTCTTCTTTTTGAACTGCATTTGTTATTTATGTAACTGCATTTGTCTTTCTCTCTATCTGTCTTCCTTTTTTAATTGCCTTTGTTTTTCCTCTTTATCCATCTGAAGTTCCAGCTTTCTTAACTCTAATTGCATCTTGTATTTTAATTGTAATGCCATTACTTGTATGTCAGAGTCTCATACAGACTTATTGATCGAAACCAAAGCACATTTATCGAAAACACTCTTTTCTATCAAATACTGGATCAAAATATTTTTTTTCTGCTTCGTTAAGGAAGCCTTTGCCTCAGAAAGATCATATTTTGTGGCACGCTCAATCAGTTCATCTTTTTTCAAAAGGTTTAATTGTTCCTAGGTAGGATTTGTGTTACGAAATACCAGATATGCTTTGCTTAGACCACCATAAATTCCAGTATTTGACGTCTTTTGAGCCCAATAGTATCTTGTAAATATACTTTTTCTTTGCATCGCGTGACGCCTTCATTGTTTGCGCGGCACGTGCTTAATACATGTTAACGCGCGCGACTATATATGTTACTTAGGGATCTTGACTGAACTATGTTTGTACTGAGTTTTAGTATATCATATTTCTATCTTTTTGGGTATGCCATTCGTACGTCACAGTCGTACATAAGGAATATTTCACTTGTGTTAATATTAATCCATTTGTGATGCTCATATATTTTAATCTAGATACACAGAAAGCAGACTATTTGGAAAGTTGTTTCTTTTCATATTCAGCAAACTAAGTGTTGATAACTAGGCGTGGATTACGAGTTTCGGATAACTAGGTATGAGTGTCAAGGTGCGGATAACTGTGTGCGGACTGACTAGGTGTAGCCAGAGGCCGCAGCAATAGTGATGAAAGACCGCCAGGAAAGTGCCAACGGATATGTGCATGAAAAGTCTGGATGGTTGAAGAAACCGAACCGGGAAGCGCGTCGAGGGCATATCAAATGTCAAGTAAACATTGGACATATATATAAGAGAATTTCACTATAATGTTTGACTATAAGAATTTCATTATAGTGTTTGACTATAAGAATTTCATTATAGTGTTTTGATTAAGAGAATTTCATTATAGTGTTTGACTATAAGAATGCCATTAGTGTTTGACTATCTAGGGAAAGGTCAGCATATTGGTTGACCATAGAGACAAAAAGCACGGTAGTGTTTAATTATCTGTTATAACTTTATAATTATTGAATATTTCAAAAAATATCTGTCCTTCATCATGGTTTTCTATCGGATACATATTATGTATCTTTGTTTTTATTTTGATGTCATGTTTCTTCATCATTAGTGTGAGAGAATAATACATCTTTGTATTGTCACTCGCATGTGTATGTGTTATTTCTTAAATACCAATTCAGTCTCAAAGGGTGTTAGCTCGATTACGTTACAATTTGAAAGAAAGATTTCCACTTTTCGTGACATTGTAAAAAGCCCGTTGATTTCACAAAAGATTTCAAAAATTAAACATAAAGTTTGGGATTTAAACAATTTCAAAAAGGAAGGGAATCGAAATTTAAAAACAAAGTGTTCTGAAATGATGTAGCCAAAATTCATATGTCCCAAGGACGAGCACCCAATTTTCTTTTTTACGTTTTGGCTCTTGCAAAACTCAACAAGGAAAGAGTAAGGACAACAAGCCTTGTAAAATTTAACAAGTAATTTATTTCCCTCGGAGAATAAGGTAAAAATGAGAAAAAGAACTTACGGTTTTACGAATCAAATCCAAGAATAATCCAAAAAATTTAAAAAAAAGAAGTCCTAGTAATAAAACATCCTAATGAAATTGAGTTTGAATTCCGATGAAATCCAAAATGGAAGGCGATGAAGTACGCTGTGGTCAGCGTCGTATTGATGTGTCAACAGTTCTTTGTTGAATCAAACAAAAGACTATTCCAGTGTTTGAATCCTTTGTAAATTTCGATAACTGTTCTTGTCCAAACATTAATTTTGAGCACAAGTATTTCCAGGGAAAAATAATCTCTTGGAATCCAAATAATTTGAAGAAAACAAAATAATTAGCCCGATGTCCGGATGTGGGTCAATCCACTGGAAAACCAGAGTTTGAAACAAATAATTGATAAATGCTATTTGTCACGTACTCCCAAGTTTGGTCTCGATTTCACTTTATGTTGTTTACTTCAATTCTTATTGATTCTAAATCAAGGTCATGAACGAGACCAGCATTAGATGTAAAGTTTCTATTATTAGTGTTTACGAAAGAGTCAGGTCAAACTGAACTGACTTTCTGGAAAATGTCAAATCTAGTAAATATTGTCACATTACAATAGCGTGTAATGGAGTTTTAAAAAAAACAACTAACAAGCAAACAATTCAATCAAATATAAATTAATTCCACTATAAATAACAAAGTCAGCTTGGCTTCGAGACATCCAGTCTAGATAGGTCAGTTGCCGGAGGATATATCAGCTTCATCGGTATGAAGTGATGAGTGGTCTTCAACAGATGCTGTAAAACCGCTCTTTCGCAGCTGAGCCCTATGTTTGCTCTCAGAGCTCCAATCTTCCACGACATCTGTGGACCATGCTGAACCGTTTCCGGACAGGACAGGGTCGTTGTCTTGTTAATCTCGTCCGATTAGGCCATACCACTTGACTCTTCGTGTGGCTGTGGAGATTTACAGATCATGTCACATATTGTGAACAACTGTCCACTGACCAAATTCCCCGGTGGTCTGCAGGCTCTGTGCCTTGCTGACGATGACGCTGTTAAATGGCTGAGTTGATAAATAGTAATTATTACAAAATTCATCCTAGATTTTCACAGAACAGATTGCTAGCGGCACGAAAGCAAGCTGGAAAGGCCGACATGGAAGTCGATAACGAAATCACTCGATTATTTGATCTCTTGCTTCAGTAAAATATCCTTGAAAATCTCGAAAACAAAGTTTTGTACAATAATTTAATATAGCGAAGTTGCGGAATTTTCGCTGCGATGCCAGCTTACTGAAGGAAACAGCAGTAAGTTTACGATTCCATACAGCACGCATAAAATACGATCTCAAGACACATGTTATGAAATTTGGAATTGTTGTTAAAAACAAAAACAATAAGTTTACGTATCTTATCTCAGCTGATGAAGTAAGAACATTGCATATTATAGTTAGTGCCACCTGCTGCCAAATCAGTTTCACTATCAAATAACAGCTTATGTCAATTGCTTAGATGTAGCTTTGCAATTTTGTACTAGGACAAAATACATGATCGTAGTTTTCCAGTCAATATAAGCGAAGTAAGTAGTCCATTAATACATAGTCCAGTAGTCCAGTAGCAGAAGGCTCCTATGACGCACTAGGAAGACACGGCTATTTTATTTATTACTTTGGTCATAATGTTCCATATGATTCCTTAATGACAGTAAAACTCTGCCAGTAATTTAATATCTTGTTAATAATGAATATAACAATGTCTGGTACATACCAAGCGGGAAACGAGGTGTAGTTACATAATGAGTGCGTAACATTTAACATTCATCTAAGATTAGAAGATCAAATACTATTTCATTGTATAATGAAGTCAAAGCGAATAAGAAACCATAGAAGGATTTTTGGATGAATATATGGTAGGATAGCTAAAGCGTTCCTAAGCATAGTAAGAACAATTGGCGATCTGGCTTCGAGTGTTGCAAAAGGTGTCACGTCATCAGCGGGAACTACGGCAGAGTAAAGGTTCACATAACACATTTCGACGACGCCAGAAGAAGTCAAAAGGGATATAAAAGAAATCGCGCCTACTAACGGAGATGAGCGCTTCTACAGCCAAAATATATATTATTGAGAGAAAAGCGGTAAAGTAATTATTAATCAGCTTGTGTATGATCAAAGCCAGCATTATTGTCCAACCTATGAAATATCAAGATGGGCTCTGCTCGAAAAAGACTTTCTGTGGAACATAGTGGTATTATAATGCTGTCTAGATTTGCTCTCGAGAATTTTAAGTTCTTTGATCTGTTTAAGGGTAGGCAACAAAATATGCAAACACGATTCACTACAAATGAATAAAGTTTGCATAGGAAATATTAATGCGAAAAACAAGGACGTTTACTGGCTGCCTCATAAAACTGTTCGTAAAGTCAGGGGATATTAGCAAACAACTACAGCTTCTCCTGCTGATTTTCAAGCAAAGACCAATACAGCTTTGAGAAACAACGGTTTCAGTTTATTTAAGACGGAACCATATCAAAAAAGTAGTGGACATTCAAAACTATCTGGCTGCTGCTAGCAACAGTATAAATTTAATTCACTTGAGCGATGGACACTTCAGACGTTCTACGTCTAACATGATTTGGAATCGTGATACAAGCAATGTAATGGAGTTTCTTACATATGATTTATGTGTTGTTGTTCTTAACGACACTAATTCTGCTAAGTTGAAATTCGAACTGCCATACGTAATGCTTTTATCAATTCAGAAAATCCTAAGTACAAAAATTGGCTTTGCATGAGGTGTAATCACATGAACGGTCACAATTAAATTTGCATGATATTGCCCCTGAATGTTGTTATATACAATGAGCACAAGGAAGATACTTGGTTGGTGGAAGGTGGGTTGCTGGCTGTAACGAAACGTTCATGATTGACCAAGCAAGATGCTGCCATGTGACATTTTAATTATAAACTGCGAATATCGGAAATTTTGTTTCAGGTAAGTTGCTGTATGATATCTGGCTTATCAAGATGCATAGTAATCACGCAAAAATACAATTAATTTTGTGCGATGAATCATTTTTGGAGCCATTTGAAAATATTAAAGATAGTCAGTTTGAACATAATAATTAATGATAAGAAATATGTCATGTCTTCCGTGCTGGTTGCAGTGTATCATTTGACGAGAACATCCAAGTGAGCAAGTACGCCGAATTGAATTTTTGTGGGAATATATTCCTTCGTATAGTTCCTCAGTGGCATCTGAGTTAGGAGGTGATTTGCGTTATGTACTCAACAACACCAAGGATGACTGGATCAAAGACTTTGTGCTTCGTTTGTAGAAAGTGTCTCCAGGGGTTTTCTAAAGAGGAATATCTTAATGGGCACGGTAGGACTATGCCAACGTTGCGAGAGTTTTCATGCAAACAAATGATATCATGCCGAAATTTGAAACAATCTGCCGCATGACACGTGCCCTTTATGCGTATTTTGAATTGCTGCTTGGTCTGAGATCAACTGCAGATGAAATTCGAGAAAAATCGTCGCCAAGAAAGCATGTCCCTTGCAGTTACGCTTACAATACAAATATATCGCGGCAAAAATTTCATAAAGAGCGTGAGAGCAAACATGCACTTCATGAGACGCATTCCACCTACAAAAATACTTTGCGACGCATGTGACAGAGATACGTTATGTCGGCTACGTTGTGATGGATTTGCTAGTAGGCACTCTGCCAAATCAAAATGAGATGACACTGTCATTTAACCCGTTGATATCGTTGCGCTGTGCATAATACAGTTAACCTGCGAATGGGGACGCGAGAGCACATTGCAGTCGTCTTTCCTAATCTCATCCTATTTAAACAATTTTGGATAATTCTTGAAGTATATAAATGCACTAGAGAAATATATATTATTCTCTCTGGGCGAATAGCTTTCTATGGACAGCCTGTTGTTCGTGAACACTTTACGCGAAAAAGCTTTAAGAATACAAATTCGTTTTGATATATTGCAGAAGAATTTTTTGTGAAAAGCACAGTTTAGTAACTTCCAAAGTTTGCTGACTCATATGAACATTTCATGGCAGAAAGCTGCCACCAGAAAAAGGATTACTACAGTAATCTAGATGAAAGTAATGTTTCTGATGAAGACTACGGCCATGTTATCGGCCTAGGGAATGAATTCGGTATAAACATGAGGTGAATTGCATCATCTATATTTACATGCTACTGATTGCCGTTGTGTTTGAAAGATTTTGTACAAGCGCAGATCATATTACATGTTAGATCCTATTTCGTATTATCCTAGCCCTAAGCTGTAATGGAATGCTGAGCTCAAAATGAAAACAAGTAAGCTAAAGTTATTTTCTAATATCGACATATATCATTATATTAAAAAAGGAGTCAGATGCAGGACTTCTCCAATCACAAAGCGATACACTGTAGCCAACAATACATATCAGTCACTCTATGAAAAAACGCAAGAAAAAATTATAATACGTCTTTTGACACAAATGCTCATTATTTCTTGTCATTGTCATATACGTTTGCTATGAATTGTATTGCTTGTATTAGTGGAAAGAATATTAGACAACAACTACTACGGATTGAGGAAAAGTGTTGTGTGGGTTATTAATTGCAGAGTAAAACGCGCCAAGTATCCCCTAGCAGCCAGTGTCATATGGAACTTACATTTGTGATTAACAAATTCCTATTTTTGAAAGTGAAGACAATCTTACCTGCCCTCTAGTATCCAAAGTTGTTGCTGATATTGGTTGCGGGTTTTTAATTTGCAAGCGTCTTCTATATTTTCTTTCTTGCAATTGTTTTACTGGATTAAAACCTCAAGGTTTTCTAAGCGATAATACTCCCTATCGCCATTCAATTGATCTAATAATATAAGACGGTCTATAATTGTACGCTCGATATCAGGCAAGAGCAACATAAATGTACCTCTGATTGGTGAATATGAATAATTTCATCTTCCACGTCGTGATATATAAGAATCATTTTCTGTCCAATTGAACTCTTTTTGTTAGCGCTGGTAAAATAATAATAACGTGTACACGTTTTGCAAGTAGAACGTAAGTACTCAATATGCTCGCAGACAAAGTGGCAAAGCCCTGCTAAATCTTTTAGTTCCTCACCTTATATGCAACATTTCTAAATCACTATTATTGTACTCACTCAGGCGACATAAGAGGGGACATCTCAGTCTGTCTGTTGTCTCAGATCTTCTAACTGCCTGCGTCCGTGATGACATCAGACGTTTAGTCGTACCTTGGAATTCCAGGTGGAATCCAGCTCATATTATAATGAGTGGCCATCTAGTTGTCTTCAGAGGCGGTCATTCTAACTTCACGCATTCGCTTAGCGGTATTGACATCCGAGTTTTAGCCAAATATTGGGAATCCTCGAATTACAGACTGCCACATATGCACCATGCCGTTTATCAACTCCCAGGTTTGTCAATCTAAGCATACTGTTCTAAAACTAAAATCTAGCAAATGGAAATAACTCTTATGTTCATGCAAAGAGACATATCTCGTTTTTGTGTAGTCTTATTAAATAATCAAGTCTCATAATTTTTATGTAAACAAAATCATAGGCAACTCCAATCGGCAATTTAGCAAATAGTGACTAATGAGCTCACCCGTTTAGTTATCAACGGACACCAGCAAGCTTCTGAGATAACATAGTGTGCAGATCAACTTTCGTTTTATTGATGTTAGCCAATGATGAAGTCAGCTATCTCATGATGAAAAACTATCTCAGTCGGCGCGTCTCAGATTATACCGGAAACGAAGATGGGTCATTCAATAACAACGCTGGTGAGCTCACGAATGCAATGTACTATACAAATGTGCTTATTAATTGCACTTCGCGGGCTGTTAGAATTTTTGGACGTCTCACTGAAACACCATGTTTCTGTACTTAATACTTAACATTTGATTCGAGTGCAAACGCGTTGCCAGAGCTGAATGCGTGAATGTAGTCTATTTTGTTTTGGTTCTGTTTTTGTGATTTCTTTAACTGAATGAGGTAAATATTATAACTTAATGAGTTTGAGCTCCTTTACGAAAAGCAAGTTTGACTTATCGGAAGTGAGCAATAGTTCTTAGAGTTACTTATTAGTCAGCAACTTATCTTATGAATGTGTACTATTCTTCAGTACCTGTTGAGTAAGGTTTAAATTATTCGCCTATATAGTTCCCTCCCGCTGATGAAAATTAAGTTCCATTTAGTTTGGATATCTTGAACTTTGTTTTTGCTAATATGCAGGGAAAGAACGGCGAATATTCGTTTCTCACATAGTCTGTTTTTATTTTTCCTAATCCTGGTCATTATCTAATCATGACTTATTCCCGTTAACAATGTCAGTCACGACTTTTCGACGTGTCTGTAGGTGAAATGAACTTAGGTGAATGATCACACGCATACAGGAAACGGGAATAATTTTTTTTCGGTTTAAAAACATGATCTGGAACTTATTTGGTCGCATACTTGGTAAGGCCTCAACGTTATTTCTTTATTGCTTCGTACGGATTTGCATCGATCCTGGGTTGGGTTAAATGGTTGATATGTATCCAGCCGTTTCTTATAATACATAAATGAATAACCAGAGCTGCTTCACAACTGTGTTATCAGGGCCTTGTGCATGCTTAAAATTAATCTAAGTGAGTGTTATATATATATATATATATATATATATATATATATATATATATATATATATATATATATATATATATATATATACGATGCAGTCTCAGTACAGTTATTAAACTCCACTCGATGGTCATCCAACATTAGACAATTAGCATAAGTAAATTATTGGTTGTCGACCAAATAGGACATCACCAATTGGTCATCACAGATGCTAAATCATAGGTTATTGGTTTCTAAAAGCACTTTATCATGAAAAGAATTTTCAGTTTTGCGTAGTCACGAAGGCTGAAAGGCATGGAATGTTTGAGATCTAAAGAGTTTGTCTGTATAATATAGACTGCATAAATAATTATAGCTGGAAAGCACATCATATATATTCCGAGTCTTTGCTAATTATGCGGGATTCGACGCAGAAGACGTGGGCATTCTCGATGGCTAGTCATCAAAGTAGAGCTAGTTAACTAGCATTCAACGTGAAATTGACATCATTTTCGAAATAGCATATTTTGAAATGGGGTACTATCCACATTACAATAGAGTGTGTTCTTTAAACTAACCAATAGCAAACGGATCAACGAGCTTAAAGTGGATCAGTACTCCATGTGCGACCTATCCCGAAAACACAAAAAGAGATAAAGCTTTAACAAATTGCAGTCATATTGTGCTGTATAGTTTTATTACAAACGTAAAGTAAATTGTGATACATATTAATCCATTTAACATAGATACACACTGCACTTTTCTGACAAAGTACATACTTCATTATGTAGCGTACAAGAGGCAGAGCATCTCATCATAATTCAATTTTAAGGTTCTTCTAGTCACACTGGACATTTTGCCGTACGTTCTGAACAACGCAAGTAGCCCATCATTATGTCAAAACACTTCTTGATATGTTTGTACTTACGTTGACCCTGAAAAATAGTATACTATAGCAGGAATATCGTTCATAAACCGTTTATTTATGTGTTGAAGGACTGTTTAATGCATTACACAGTCTTATTAATTTCAAAAAACAGTTTATCTATTATTAATAACTTTTCACTCCGATAGTAAGATCAATAGCATGTCGTCAGTGAATAGGTCTAATAACAATTTGTACAGTATGTTAGTTATAAAATTTTAAAAACACCATGACAAATATTTATTTTTGACTTACGACGACTGTAAATGTTAATGTATGCGCAGAAGCTATGACATCTTTCTGAAAGACAAGAACATGGCCAATGTGCAGCCAGTGATGTTACAATAACAATTAGGCTGAGCACTGACTAATATATGCTGCCTCCTTTAGCGCAATATATATATATATATATATATATATATATATATATATATATATATATATATATATACACATATACATACATACAGCATTGGAAGAAATAAAAAGCGTATATTTTAAAGTTAGTCCGTTTACTAAGCCCGTTAAAGGATTCATATGACTGTACTCTTTTGAGCACATTCTAAAATTGATGGTATTTAATTGTAGAATAAGTAGTATAAGTATTTCTTTGTCACTCAAAATCCTGTCGATCTTTCATGTTAATGTTTTCATATGAACTGATTTTATTTTTAAAGTATTTCCGCATAATCACGAAACCATAACTATTAGACAATTACCTCTCACAAATGTTAGTTGCTCATATTCTATTCGTATGTTGTTGTGCCCTTTAAGGTCCTCATACGACCCCGTGTTATTTCTGAAATTATTTGAAAAGAAAACATGAAGTTTTCAGCCGCGGATTAATGTTAAAAGACAATTAACATAACTACATTGTCGTTTATGTTACAGTATCATGTCACATGCCTAGAGCTTTTCATGCTGTTGACTGGTGACATCGAGAATGTTCTCAGTACTTTAAACGATATACATAACAGCAAAAAGCCACATAATTTTGGAAAACGCATACTGTTAATATCTAAGCACACCGGAAATTTGAAAGAGTAATACAAGTAAGGACCTGTATACTTTCAGGAAGTCCTTTTTAGAATTAGTTATAGCTTTTTATGTCCATACATTTGACATAAGAATGGGTCTTACATATGAACATAACCTGACTCTTCATTCTGCCTCCCTGTAACAGGATCTGAAAGAGATTCGTGCACTGATATAAAGCAATTTTAAGAGGACGGAGAACTCACACTCTAATAAATAACAATTGGGCAAAGTATTAAATTGACAAATTCTACTTCTTGAACAGAAAGTGGCTATTTTATGACATATTACCTGTTGAAAGCCAATCACATATTTGAGCTTAATGTGTAAAACAAATTAAATACACACACACACACACACATATATATATATATATATATATATATATATATATATATATATATATATATATATATATATATATATATATATATAGCGTATTCATATATAGTCCAATATTAGCAGTAAAAGTGTTTTTACTTTGAATACCTATTCTACGGAATGCAAAATGTGTTAATATCACATGTTTCAATATGGGGCTATAAAGATGACAAACATTAGTGATACATACTGATGCTGCCTAGGGAAATGATATAATATCAATACACTAAAGGTAAGTATTTATTTTTCTTTCCTTGAATCAATTGCGATTGTCTTCGTTACATTTTCAGCCTATATACAAGTTGGCTTTTGACAATACTTATTGGGTGATCTATGACAGTTTGTTTTTGTGTTTTTTTTTGGGGGGGGGAGGTGTTGTATGTAATCCACATTACTTAGAATGCATGCTTCCTGACATTGCTTTTGTATTATATATCACAAACTGATTGTTCATTTGAAACGATGGGATAATTATTTATGTAGAATGTAATTTACTTCATTTCGAGATGGGACCGCCCCGTTGGTCTAGTGGAAAGTGCGTCCGCCTCGGATGCGAGAGGTCACTGGTTCGAATGCCGGCAGTGTCATACAAAAGTCTTATAAAAATGGCACTAACAGCTCACTCGCTGGGCGCTCAGCATTATGAGATTTAGTCTTAGGACTGGTCGGCCTATTGTCAGGATAATATGACTCGGTGGGACATGATGCTACATGTGTAAAAACATCGTACCCATATGACTGAAATTTATTTCAAGCTACGTTAAAAATCCAACACATACACGCACGTTTCGAGATGGAAATTCTCCCTCTCTCCCTCTCTCTCGTGCACAATACAATAAACTTGAACCTTTTATTAATTAGTTTACACTATGTCCAAATCTATGTACGTTCTTTTATATTACATTTAGCTTTCTTATACGTCTTTTCTCAATAGAAGGATTTAGAAATGGTTCTCTATTTACCATCTACGCCATGGCATTCTGATGTTTCCTCAACCATTCCAGGTACATGTGTAGTGTGATGAACGACATCTGCAAGCGTTATGTCGGCTGAACAGTTTCTCCTTCTTAAGTAAAAGTTTAAAATTGTAATATATTGGATATAATTGCATCATCACCTGACAGAGCTGGTTGAGATATTTACAATTACGCATAAGCTGTTCGTCTGTCTCTCTCTATATATAAAATTTATTATTAAATAGAGATAAACAATTTTATCAATATTTGTATTATGTATAATGCACACTTATTAAAGTTATAGAAAATAAATATATAAATAAATTAATAAAAAAATAAAAACATAATTTTGACAGATCTTAATAGTTTAAATAGTTTATCAGAACTCTATTCATATAATAAAAAATATGGTGTGCACAACGCTTACTATCTAGTATTTTATAAATAATTAATCATCTTATATTGAAAATTAATTTATAAATGCCATTTCATTTTCAAATAATTAGTAAACTTAATTTTATGGTATTAAATTTACTTTTACCAATTAAGTTTTTCTGCAAAGTAGAATAATATAAATATATTCTCATCTTATTGTAAACAGGGGACGTAATTCAGAAAAAATACGAAAAAGAAAATAAAAGAAGAAAAAGAAAAACAGAATTAATGAATGTCATATAGTGTTTTTGAATTTAGAACTTTTGGATATACCGTATTAAGACGGTGAATCCAATAGGTTTCCTTTTGCAGACGTTCCATTTCAGAGTCAGCTTTAACAATAGGTTGGAAGGAGAAATCTTGCAATGTATGGGAAATGTTAAAATGTGCGGCAACATGAGATGAAAATGATTGATCGATAAAATTTGTTATATCTGATCTATGTTGGTTCATACGTTTAGATATTTGTTGACTGGTTTGTCCAACATATTGGATGCCACATTTTTTGCATGTTATCAAATAAAAAACATTTGATATTGCACAATTAGTATCACAACGCATATTAAAAGTTTCTTTCGTATTACTACTATTGAAATAAGTATTTTCATTAATAAATGAACAGTGTGAACATCTAGGTCTATTACATTTAGTTGATGATCCTATTTTATTTGATGGTTTTTCTAATTTGGAATTAGTTAGGAGATCTTTAAGATTTTTAGTCCTTTTATAGGCAAGTGTGGGTTTGATTTCGTGTAGCGATTTAACACTTGCTTTACATTATAAATTTAATAAATCCCAATATTTATTGATATTCTTACCCATATTAGGCAAACTTGGATTATATTAAATAACAAAAGGAATGATATCTTCATTTCTACTTTTGATTTTATATTGTAAAGATTCAGGCTGTGTAAGAGAATATACTTTTTGGAAAGCAGTATTAATTACGTCAATAGGGTAATTTCTATTTAAAAAATGCTGACCTAATTCTGTCAAAGATGATTTAAAAACAGTATCATCCGAAGTAATTCTTCTGTATCTTTCTGCTTGACTATATGGTATCCCATTTTTACATGATTTAGGATGGCATCAAAAATATTCAACATATTGATGAATATTCGTGTTTTTAACATGAACCATGGTAGTAATGTCATTATTTTCATTTTTCACGACATCTACGTCCAAAAATAAAACTTTAGTGTTAGAGACATTGAATGTAAATTTTATTGTTGGATGTAATTTTTTTAAACTGTCTATAAAATAATGAAGGTCTTCTAATGAATAACTCCAAGTCATAAAGATATCGTCTAAAAACCTTAACCATACATCCGGTTTTAAGAGGCATTTATTTAGAAAATCATTTTCTAATTGTCCCATAAATAAAGATGCATAATCAGGTGCCATAGGACTACCCATTGCTGTTCCCACTTTTTGGAGACAGTGTGTATTACCAAACTGAATTTTCGAGCACAAGTTTTATCAAATCACAAATATGTTATTGTGATAGTTTATATGTATATTCGTTTTCTTCAAGATAATATTTACACGCTTCGATACCATCATTGTGTGGTATATTCGTGTAGAGTGAAACCACATCAAGTGTAACAAGGATGTATTTTCAGTTAGTTTCGGTAAAGATTTCAATTTGGTAATGAAAATCAAAAGTATCTTTGACATATGAAGGTAGTGATTTCATCAGTGGTTGTAAAATATGATCAATATATTGCGATATATTATTTGTAATTGAGTTATATGTATACATAATTGGTCTACCTGG
Source organism: Sinohyriopsis cumingii (assembly GCA_028554795.2). Taxonomy (NCBI): domain Eukaryota; kingdom Metazoa; phylum Mollusca; class Bivalvia; order Unionida; family Unionidae; genus Sinohyriopsis; species Sinohyriopsis cumingii. Next base: position 129,667,607 of record CM068824.1, read on the forward strand.
ATATCCATAAGGTAGTGACTTATCAACCGTTTTATGTATTTTTGGTAAAATATAAAACTGAGGTGTACGTATTTTATTTGGGAAGATATCTAGTTCATCATATATAGAACAACTGTGTACAGAGATTTGATTAATACATTGGCTTATTTTTTCTTTAATTTCTTCAGAGGGATTATAGGAAAGTTTTGTGTAACATTCTTTATCATTCTTCATAATCATAGAATGACGTAAGCAGTGATATTGAATTCAGTTTCAGTTCAGGCTGATGAAGCATTAAAGCGAAACCGGTCACATTGTACGTGTTGGAGTTGTTTATTTCTTTGCGCGTTTTAACTATATTAGCTACAACAAACCTTGGATGAGTTTTGAGCGTAGTCTGTGAATAAATGCATTTGCTTTGGTAATTAGTAGCCTCGAATTTGGCTGTGGCGATGATGCATCACTATTTTGATCAAAGTGTAAAAATAGTTTATCATCAGGTTGAAAGATGCATGTTACTGGAACCTTGATGGGAGGAAAATTAGCTTGTATATTCCGTATAATGATAGCAGACACGATGTCCCTATCATTCATCTTACTTGGGACTCGCTTGTGCACAGGAACATGTTTCCGAATTGTTCTAGGTTGAAAAATGCAATTCTTATCATAATGCCAAGACACAGTGCAGGTATAGGAGTTTATGGATCTGGCATGTGTCCAAATTAGGTCGCCACGTGATTATTGTAATGATATCATTCTTTGCTACGCCTGTCAACGTGAAACCTTAAGCCGTGGCATACAATCATTGATATTTCTAATATGTCAAAAACAGTCTTAAAATCACGATCAAGTTTAGTCAACTTAGAGGGTAGGGTTATACATAAAGAAAAGTAAGAATGATAGAAGGTTGCCATATATTAAGTAGTTTACTCATATATGCACTTCGACACTTTTCTTCAATTATTGTAGAATCAAATCAAGAAACCGATTCAGCTAGTATTTGGAAATCGACGTTATTTCTTTGCAGTATTTATCAACTGTAATTTGACGAGGTTGCATATCACGTGAACATAAAAATGGACAAACTGAATCGTGCCTGACTGTATCCGAAATGAAGTGCAGGAACATATGAAAAATTACATTTGATGTGTTTATATATATATATGTATGTATATATATATGTATGTATATATATATATATATATATATATATATATATATATATATATATATATATATATATATATATATATATATATATCATAGGATGAGAACATAATGTCTTATCACTATATTATGAAATTATTTTTTATATCATTTTTTTTCTTCTTCTTCATCTTCGTATTATTATTATTATTATTATTATTATTATTATTAACTTTTGGGAAGGGAATACTGAGTAATGTAGAAGAATATATTCACAAATATATTTTAAAATGATTTTTGCTCAGTTCTTGCAGTGCGATGTACGAATTTAGTGCTACCTGCTGATGTTTTGGCTGGTATTAATTTTGAAATAAAGTAGAATGATATTTGTTTTCAATAAGTCTCCCACCTGTGTTGTTTCACACTATCTGAAAAAGAAAATTATATAGCGAGCGATAATATTTATACAAAATGTAATTAACTCAAATTAAGCAAATTTTATTAATTTTAATGCATCCATTATTTGAATCTAAATTTTCTTTATAGGACGTACAATGTAACCCTCTATAAACAAAAACACAGACTTATAATGGAGATGAGTTTTGATATTAGAAGCATTGGGCAATTATGGACAGTATACAGCGTTTAAGCCTGAAAAGCCTTTTGGAAAAGGAAACCGAAACTTAAACTTAGCCTCAAAAGATTCCAAGAAACTTTTTTTTTTTTTACTCAATGATTTACTTCATCTGAAAATGACTTTTTTGAGAATTTAGCAAAGTAAATGCGCTGCATAAGAACTCGTATATCTCCATAAATTAATAATCATTGTTATACATTTGCAATAGAGATTATTTATATGATACTCGTAATTAAAACTCCATATATATATGTGTGTGTGTGTGTGTGTGTGTTACGATGTAAGTGTTGTGGTTGTTTGGAATTTTTTAGAGGGTGCAATTTTTGAAATTGTAATTTAAATTCATATAATTTTAACAAAGATGATCGTTGTTAGAATTTTTGTATTATGTGATTCTAATAAAGGGAATGCTTCTTAGAAGTTTTGTACAATGTGATTCTACTGTAGTGCCTTTAACATAGTTGAACAGTTACAGTTGGATCCTGTAAAACAAATTTTAAGTAGAAGCTTTATGTCAGTAACATTTTAAAACAACAGCTGTATCTTGTAAAATCAAGTCTTCAGTGGAAGTAAGTATTACGTCAGAATTATTGTACAACAACAGTTCTAACTTGCAGAGACTCTCATTCACTGTATTTTGTTCAACAAACCTTAAGTACAGGTTTTCTCATGCCGGCAATTTTTCAGACATCACTAAAATTAAACTAGAATCTAAGTTGCTTCTGAAGCAGTTTTTAACTAAGCAAAGGCTCACTGGAACAAAATATGGGATTCGTGGTTTTTGAATCCTGACAGCCGTGTACGTTCCAAACATATAAATGAGGCTGAGTGTTGTACGGTTATCCCTATTATGGTAAAGCTAACGTCTCCCAGAATAGGGACCATTATATATATCCCTTCTCTCACGGCTTAGTCAAGAATTCCTTTGCCGCAGACAGATCCATGACTTCCTGTTTCCAGGTAAGAGGAATGTAATTAGTTTTATTTAGAGAGTTTTCTAAGGTGTAAATGGATTGAAAAATAACATATGAAGAAATTATTTATTCTACCTCTAAAGAACTTATAATATGCTATTATTATTATCAATATTATTATTATTATTATTATTATTATTATTATTATTATTATTATTCTTACTATTATTGTACATTATGAGTTTTCAAATATAGTGTGTCTGGAGTTGTTAAAATTTATTAAGAATTTGCGTTACTTTATATTATTAGATTTGGTTCATGCTGCAAAAATGTTTATTTAGAAATAAAATACCTTTGAAATCACAGGAAATATTATTCAAGATTGAGAATAAAAAGTTAATAAAATACTTTGAAAATAACTTTGGTATTAGTGTGCAATATTTTATTCTTAAGCATTTCAGCACTACTGGCAATTTATTTGGATTTAATTCTAAAATACAAAAATTATTGAATTGTGTGGAGCTGGTTAGCTCTAATTAAATATAACTTTTTATTATATATTTTCAACGACTTGTGTGTACGTTTTCTTCTATATGTAAAGTAGTGCTTTAGTTACATTTTTATCTCATCTCTTGAGATCTTTCCATTGATGAAATCACTCTCTGTCTGTCTGTCTCTGTCTCTCTCTTTCTCTCTCTCTCTCTCTCTCTCTCTCTCTCTCTCTCTCTCTCTATATATATATATATATATATATATATATATATATATATATATGTGGGTTTGAGTGGGTGTCTGTATGTGGTTTACATTATTCCACTCCACATCGATACTAGAAAAATGTGTATTGTAGTATTTAATAGTTTTTCGATGGCACTTATTATCCTACCTTATGAGCTATTCAGTGTGATTCAAATCAAGGAAATATGTGTATTATTTTAACATCCAGAGTCTCTTCCGTCCTGTTACCCATGCTATAGTATTAGATAGTGATTTGAAGTGAATTAAAATTCATTTAAACAGGACATGTATTAACGTATACTCAAACCATTTTAATGTTCATGAATAATGTGATGATGCAAAGGATAACACGCTTCTGCCATTTATATTGTGATTCTCTGTGTTTGAAGAAAATAGACATTTCAAAGAAATTGAAAGAAGTCGAATAGCAGACTTGGAAATATATGCAAACCATCCTAAAAAATAAAAAATAAATGTCTTGAGATGAAATTCTGCGATTGCAATTGAAAAATGTACATGCCAAAATATCTGCATATCACTGAGGAAAGTACAATTTACAATTAATATATAAATTCTGAATTTTGCACATGTCCTCCATGTTATGGAATTTAAGGTGCAATAACAGATCGCACGATGTAATAAAGTTGTTCATCAATATTTATTACAACAGAACAATAGCCGCGACTAAATCTTGTTAGTACGTTACTTACGATAGTACTTGCGGAGTCGATGGCTAATCACAATGACCGTGACCATGAGAACCAAACACAATGGTGTCAAAACTGCTATTGGAATAATAATGTTTCTTTCAGCTCCAACATCAGCTTCTGTATTAATATGGTGTTCATCTAAACATCAACGATTATAAATGCAGTAGACATTCGCAAATGTGCAATATCAAAGCATCATACATGACTGACCTAAATATGTTAGAATATTTGACACGTGAAGGCAATCAATATACACGACTTGTGTAAGAAGATACAGTTGCTCCTTCTGCTACTACTACTATTACTGTAATGTGCATGCGCAAGAATATATATATATATATATATATATATATATATATATATATATATATATATATATATATATATATATATATATATATACATATATGTATGTATGTATATATAGATGAGAGTGATAAGTGCACTTGTGTGTGCTTGTTTGTGTAATGTAAAATTAATGCACATTTCCAAGGAAATAAATTTTGCTGATTTGAGAAAACCTGGCGCATTTTCCCTAAACACCCAAAAGATTGTAATTACCTTTCGCGGAAATAGCTTTATATGAAGCATATATATACAGATGTGACCTTTTTTGAACATTTGCTTGATGATAATACTGATACAACGAATGTCTATATTGTAACATGATTAAAATTACCTTTAAGATAGTAAAGACAAGGAAACGGAAAACTTATACAAATGGTAGCAATATGTGTATGTCTTACTACATGACAAATGTATGCACGTTATCGTATGTATGTATGTATGGATGGATGGATGGATGAATGTGTGTGTGTGTGTGTGTGTGTGTGTGTGTGTAACTGATGAGTTTTTAAAATATTAAGAGGACATGTTTTATGCTCTTGAGATATTTATCCAAGGATAAATAATGGTTTCAAAAGTATAAAAAAAAGACGGGAAAGATTCATCTTGGCAATCGACAATAAACGATTTCATGATAGTACATAGGCTCTTCATCCTGATATCATTTACAAGTGTAGTCTATATAGTGGATTTTTTGAATATATCAGTTCATTTTCGGTTTTCCTGCTCAACCAATATCATGGAAGGCATGATACTTTAATCGTTCTTTTTTCTTTTTCTGTTTACATGAATTTCTCTTTCGCTTTAGTTGAGAGATCTAGGTTGGCGGTGAAATAAACATGTTCGGTATATTTTCCAGAGTTTTATCCAATCATGAATTCCAAAGATATATTACGATATATATATATATATATATATATATATATATATATATATATATATATATATATATATATATATATATATATATATATATATATATATATATATATATATATATATATATATAATATGACATATACTAGCCAAAGTTCCTTTATTGTGCAAACTACGAGACGAACCAACGCACAGACAGACAGACAGACAGAAAGACAGATAGACAGATAGATAGATAGATAGATAGATGGATAGATAGATAGATATGTTTGTGTGTTGTAGATATCAGTTCACTAAGTAAAAGAATGAACGCAAACAACCATTATAGGTTATTTGAAGCATATGAAAAAGCATCAAAACATACGAGTAAATATTATTTTACTTTCAAATTCATTTTAACATTTGTTTAATTATATCATATAATATCATGTATTTCATTTTTTTTATTTGATCTAATGTTTTTCACTTTTTAATGTATTTTCTCTTTACCTTTACAATGTCCAAGATTTCCTTTCCACACTCCTTCGCTTGTGCACTGTATAACATCTGGCTCTGTTGAACTGCGTTCAGTCTTTTCACTACACAAACGTTGGATAGTGGCGTTGTAACTGGTGGCATGCGTAATCCCTGGCACAATGACTAGGGTGCTGTTGTGCGTGATATTGGTAGGCCACCCACAGTCTATAACTGTTGGAGTTATATTCAGAAAATATTAAAACTGCTTGCATGTATGTTACAAAGAATGCAATTGAAAGCTGGATTTATGTTTCCATTTATGCAAGGAAACCACATAATCAGTCTATTGAAGCACTGGCAGAAGCTGGATGACATTCAGTATATGTGTACCTAAATATATTTGCCATGCAAATTATCCAATGTAGTCAGCAATGTTTTTTTCTGTGGTTCTAAAATACGTCAATATGACTAGATATTAAAGTATTGGCGATTGTATAAAGGAAACAAATACTATTAAGGAAGAAACATTCCCTTACAGATCAGTTAATGAAAATATCTTATATTATGGAGGTGATATGTTCTGTGATATTTAGAAGTTACCCCATTTCAGATATATAAACATGAGAAAGAAAACAGACAATACAAATATTAAAGTAAAATATGTTTCTTCGAGAATACTTACCCAATCAAAATACCTTAAATGAACTACTACTACCTCGCAAATCCAGCCCTCCCAGGTACTAATTTGGTATAAGACTTGTAGAACGTGTTAGTTACTACTGGAGCGGACGGGAAGATTTCAGTAGGTGTAACTTCGGGGAAGCTGGGAGGGTGTAGGTGTATTAAGATTCTGTAAGTATTTTCAAAGAAACGTATTTTACAAAGAAAAAGTGTTTTTTTCTTCACATAGGTTAACATAGCGGAATATGCAGGCGGTGGAGGGAGATACACACCCTTATCCCGCAGATATTATATCTGGTCCCCTAAGGTATATGAGACAGCTTCTAGGTGACCCAGCTTGAATGGGCTCCAACTGGCGGTCGGGAACCCGCGTCTGCTTTGATACTAGGTTGAAGGCAACTGCTCGAACCTCTTCAGCTGAAATGCGTAGTAAGTTCATTTGAGCTGTGGTTATTTCACTACATGCTGAGGGAAAACCCACTTGCTCCAGGACTAGATAGTCTGTTTTGATATATCCCCTCTGTTATTTTATGAGATGTAAAAAGAGATGTGATCTCCCTCGTATCAATAGAACAGAACGTTCTATTAAGGTACAGCATGAAAGTGCGGATTGGGTCTTGCAGGTGGCTTCAGTTGATGTATCCAGATGAGACAGAGGGTTCTTGACAAACGTTTGGTTAACCGTGGAAGGGAGACGGTTCCTAGTGATGAAAGGGGATATCGTTATGAGTAAGACTGACCCATTGTGACGGAAAGTTCATGTAATTCGGGTCTGCAAATAGAGCCGGTATTTGCAAAACATGCCTGCTGTCGATAACTACATGTAGAAGCAGGTCTTGTAGGAAAAGGAGCGGCAGAAATGTCCTTGAAAAGTATTCAAAATGTGTCTTGTTTAGCCAGGTTAATACCAAAGCTCGGTTCCGCTTCGCGTATAGGGTAACATTTGGCCGTGTATAAACAAAGATCGCGAGTAGGTTAGATAAGTCCTGGGATCGGCCCATATCCTTTCTCCCATGATGAATAAAGGTGATAACGATAATGAAACGGTAACCTTCGATCGTACTCGGTGCTAACTTTCTCTCTTCGAAGAGCCAGAAGAGGAAATTAGCTATCTGAGGTATAGATGCCGCTAGAGGCAGGTATGTTCGTTTGCGCACCACTGGGTGAAAATGTGCAGTTTCTTCATATGCTTTCAGAGTGGAGAACGGTCGCGCATGTGCAATTATCTCCTCAACTGGTTGCGACAATTGTTTAAGTCTGAGGGCCTGTTTGATATGATCCAGACGTGCAGGTTCAGGAGCTGCGGATATGGATGAAACAACTGCTGTCATGGTTGTTAGATTAGGTGAAGGAACACCCGAATTTCCGCGGAGTTTCCGAAGCAAGATTGATGCGGTCGTTGATCCACGACTTCTCCCATGAAAGTGTTGCGATGAGGCTGAGGAGACAGGCTGATTCCCTTGTGTTCTGTATCGCTCGTTTTGGAGTTTATGCGTAAGCGTTGAGGTTGGTCCAATCCAACGATATGGTGTCGACTGTGCAAGCTTTTTGGGGTCCGGCACGAGAAATACAAAGGTTAGGATGGTCTCATTCCACCTAGTCACAAGCAGGTCCATAAATGGTAGGTCCTTCTCTAATAGCTTATTGTTCGGTGGCAGAGTCGGCCAATACGTTTAGGCGCCACGGGTTATGTCGGGCATGTATGTGGACTACTTGACGACAATACCACTTAAGAAAATTCTCAGACCATGACGCAAATGGCTGGGGACTTGGATCCTCCTTTGTAGTTGGATAAATATAACCACTGTTGGATTGGATTCCTTTTTGTCGTTTGAGACAAGTCGCCACTGTAGTGTTGTCGAACAGAATGAGACCTCCTTGCCATGCAAATATTCCTGCCAAAGGTATAAGGCTTTTACAATGGCCATTATCTCCAGAATTATTGATAGAAAGATGTCGTTCCTGGGGAGAGCATGTTCCCAATAAAAGGATAGTGGGTTGGCTCCCCAAACTTCCGTTCTTGCATAGACTGTAATCTCTAGCAGTTGGACTTGTAGATGTATAACCGCCGTGAACCAAGTTAGATTGTTACCATTCCAACAGATGGAGCCTCAATCGGGTGCATATAGTGAGAAGATGGCCCAGTGGGCAAACTTTAAGACCCTATTCGTGTAGTGGAAACATTTGCAATGGGTGCGTAAGAAAGCGACATAGGATCATGAGATCCGCTGCCTAGTAGGCGAAGGAATTGCCGTGCGGGTAGAATTTCCTCGAAAGTAAGATGCTACCATGGGTCGTATTTCAATGCCCGATGAAATATTTTTCCGTGTGTTTAACTCCATACCTAGGTGATCAAATTGTTGAGATTGTACTAGGTCGTATTTTTCCTTGTTGATGAGAAGTCGATATTGGTAAGAAATGTTATCATGTTTTGTGGGATATAACTCATTGATGTGCTGCAGGATGTCGTGAAGTTAATTTGATTCTACCTCCATATAAATGGGCCATTACTCGATTCGTCAGACTCGTGAACAACCAGGAGCCGATGTTGAGCCCTAATGGGAGTGCCCTGAACTTGTATACGATATAGTAGGATAATCGCAGGAACGTCCTAGGAGCCTTGTGAATAGAGACATAAGGGTATGCGCCGTATAAGTCCACAATGATGGCCAAGTCTCCCTCATTTATGAAGTTCAAAATGCGCTGTAGTGTTTCCAGTAGAAACCAAAGGCCGTTGATGAATGCATTGAAGGCGTTTAGGCCGCTGACCAGACGTAGAGTGTAGTTTGCCTTTGGGACAATGAAAATTCTGTAACGAACGATAGGACCATCTCGGTTTTATATCCGCTTTGGTATGCGAAAATTGACTGTCACTGGGGGGAGTTTCGATAGAACGGTTTACACAGGTTCGTGTCCTATGAGTGGCCCTTGGGTCTTTTTGTTAATTTCCTGTACTATCCCTATATCGACGCTATGGTTGTGGGAGTGGGAGAGAATATGTCTCCTTGATAGCTTGTTTGGGGACATCATCAATATGGACGTTACACAGAAGGTTAGAGGAGAAAGGCTCTGCTCTATAGTGGTTCCTTAAGAAAGTTCAGGCAGATGGCACCGAGCTGCGTTCCAACATTTGTATCTGCAGCTGCGGTTAAGGCATTTGGCAAACGCGTGTTGAGCGGCCCTGTTCAGTACTCGGGTCAATCTTGAGACCGACGCGTGTCCGGAGGTATTCTGTGTGGGAGAAGGTAGCCTATGTTAAGTTGGAAGATAGTCATATAGAGGAAAAACCAACAACGAAGTCACAGATACCATAATGCTTAGTAACTACCAAGTGTCTTTCAAACGCTATCAGGTCCGTACGCATGGAGAGTGGCTGTGTAATCCCCAAAGAGGCATCATCTCTGTCAACTGCTGAGGTTACCGAATGGAAAAATAGAACCGACGGACTCATCGGTTCCATCGTAAGACCAACAGATGTTGGAGCTCTGGTCTAGGTTGTTGAAGGAGAGTTTGAAGGAGGACAACTCTTTGTGAGTGGAAAACGTCCTCAACGGAGGCTGAATCTTTCCGTGCCATCGGATATTGTACAATGGAATGACAGAACTGGCGAACAAGCAACATCATCTTGGTTGTGAAGTGTGGCTATGGCCCCACTGTAATGCTTGCGAGTTAGCTGGCGAAGAGAGGTAAGGTCTGTCACTGACTAAACTCATAGAACGCGCATAATTAAAAACCGTAAATTTAAGACAGTCGCTGAGTAATGAGTCTCTTCTCGTGGCAGAGTGTAGAGAGCTTGTGAACTTTTCGTGTCATCGTGACGAACGAGTGTCTCGAGGTGGTATGAGTGTTAGACTGGTCCCTCTACATGTCTGCAAAAGTCGGGTTCGACGTATTGCATGCCATTCTGTTATTGATAAAGCCCGTACTAATGATGTTTGGCCCTTCGTGATCCCTAGTATATGACCTAGCACAGTCGCAATGAAAATAGGCCATCTGTGTGTGGATGATATTGGTAGGATCATCAGTTGGAACGGGTTATGGTATATTTGATCCATACGTTCTGTCCATATGTCTGCTGAATGAGAGGGAACATTTTACCTTGTTAGCTCTGTCCCTCGCTGTTCCGAAAGAAGAATCAAGTCGTACCCCGAGGAGGCAAGGTGAACGGGCATTTCAAAATGCTGATTCCTGTGGTGGTGAAATGGGTGCCAGAGTTCTTACAAATCTTGCCAATGTCCGGCGCTTCGTGGCTGAAGGATAAACCTATTTTATCTCACTTGTCCCGATAAAGTTTCACACTGAGAAAACGTCAGCTTCCAGACTGGTGACGTCTTCGTCCTCAGCTGTGTGCTGTTTGCGCGTTGCTCATAGTTCTAATATGTAAGACAAAACTGAGCAAAACGTATAAAATTGTAGCCCTGCACCTGTCTTTAGAATACACTGTACAAGCAAAGCTAATTCATTAAAAGGGTGCGATCGACTAAGTGCTCGTTACATATGATAGAAAGTGTATACAGGTCAACATGACTCAAGTGTCGCCTTGTAATGGTATATCTTCCACATAGATACTAGCTTTTACACCTCGTAAGGAGAGCTTGCTTTTTGCACGAGCGGAACTAGTAACTTACACGTTCTTACACTTTACCGCCAAGTCTTATAGGTAAGGAGAAATCAATCTTCCCGACTGCCAGATAGGTCGGCAGAAAAAATTTAGCGGTCTTTAGCTAAAAATGGTATCTGGGAGTGCTGGATTTGCGAGGTAGTAGTAGTTCTCCTAAGGTATTATGACTGGGTAAAGTATTTGTACACGAAAGGGTTTTGAAGGGTAACATTCGAAGAAGGTAAACATTAGCAGAAACTCTATGTTGATTGGTGGAAGTGGTACTAAGGTATATATATTATTTGGATTTTGCTTGCATATGACACTAATTTTACTTACCAGAACAGTTTCCAAGAGATCCATTCCATAGACCAAAGTAACTGCATCGGACCATTCCATTTCCAATTAAGTTGTATCCTTCTTCACAACGCATTGAAATAGTACCATTGTAAGTTCCGTTACCTTCAATACCCGGCCAGTATGAAAGGAAACTCTTGTCGGGCTGCACACCTGGCATTTTGCATCGTGTTACTGAAGAATTTGATCAACATGAACCGATTACTCATCTCACTTATTTGACGCGTGGAATCAAAAATACATATGACGCAATTTACAAATAAGATCTTCAAAACTGCTACTGCTTTATCACCTGTATGTCATCTCCAACCTGACATTCGATCAAGACAAAATCGCGCTAATCTAATTCAATTAATTTGAATACGTAGGCTATTGCTAACTGTTGATGAAAAGCAAATCAGCTCAAATATGTTTTCCTTTTCTTGTTAACACGTTTATATGCGTTCGATCCAACACCAAAACACATAATGCATGTTAGTGTTGACGTATCTACATGCAATCATGTTTTCCAGTATTTAATTATAAGGAAGCATGGTCACATAATTAAAATTCAAACTAATGACATTACCCACTTTTTGATTTTTTGACCATTTTATTGGCTCTGTTTCTTCGTGGGGGGGGGGGGGGTTGTCGCGTCTCATAAGAGAAATTTTACAAGTTATTAGTAATTACGTTAAAGTCTTTCATTGAAAATTTGGTTCAATCGACAGAAAAACGCGATTAGTGAACATGCGAGTACAGAAGCCCGAGTACAAATCAAAATATTTGGCAATGAAAAAATCCACGATTATAGAAATGATGCGTACGTATCCCAAGGCAGGAATCCGCAAATACAGCAACCCTGAATACGCATCGCAAGACCTGATATCACTGGTACGGTACATTGCTTTGTGGGGAGGTGGAACCATAGACCATTTATAATCTGCATCATATCATGTTGCTAGCAACCCTTATATTCCTAGAGAGACATCATGCCATAATTAAGTAAACTGAAGAAAGTAGAAGTATACTTTTATTGGAAGTTGGCTATATTATAAGATACGGGTCATTTCACCGCAAACATATGGACAATATACAACCAATACATTTTGTTCACATGTCATATTCAACGAAACGTCGGCGAAAAAGCAAGATCGGTCTCAAACAAAATTCAAATTTCACAAATAAATTTCGTAGTAAACCGTTAATTGTTGGTGAGTGCTGATTGTAAGGTTACACACATACAGTTGCTATTGGTCTAACGCGTGTGAGAATAGCTTTAACATAATGATGATGGGAAGCAACATAGTATATAGCTGAGATTAAGTTCCAGCACTGTATGGACGCATTGTCTGCAAAAGCGGAATAGCCGATAAAGCACGAATCAATTAAATATAGCTATCTTGGAGCGAGTTAAATTTTCACCAAATTTCCTACACTAAATCTGTTTCAACATATAGGTTTAGGCTTTTGACATATTCTCATGTTAACCCTATGATGATTCAGAATTAAGGATTTCTACCAAATTGATTAACAGCACATAACATCACTAAGTCTAGTAAGATACTAAAGCAAGTGGTTATTTGTCAGTTCAATTTTGAGCGATACTTCACACAAGCAATGCTGTAAATTGAAGCCATTTAATTTGATTGCTATGGAGTTTCGAATGCACAAAGCCGTTGTAGGCTTCGAACTGACCTCTTGCTTGGTTTTAATTGCACATGTGAGTGGTATTAAGCAATGCCAAGATATAATGGGGACAAAAATTAGATCTATCTATCTATATATCCTATCTATCTATCTATCGTATCTTATCTATCTATATATCTATCTTATCTATCTAATCTATCTTGTCTATCTTATCTAATCTATAAAATGTATCTAATCTATCTTATTTAATCTGTCATATCTATCTATCTAATCTATCTTATCTATCTATCTAATCTATCTTATCCATCTATCTTATCTAATCTAGCTAATCTATCTTGTTTAATCTATCTTATATATCTAATATATCGTATCTATCTAATATATCTTATCTAATCTATCCGATCTATCTTATCTAATCTATCTTATCTATCTTATCTAATCTATCTTATCTATCTTATCTATCTATCTATCTAATCTATCGTATCTATCTATGTTATCTATCTATCTAATCTATCTTATATAATCTATCCTATCTATCTAATCTATCTTATATATATCGTATATATCTATCTTATCTATCTTATCTATCTATATAATCTATCTTATCTATCTATCTAATATATCTTATCTATCTAATCTATCTTATCTATCTATATAATCTATCTTATCTAATCTATCTTATCTATCTTATCTAATCTATCTAATATATATATTATCTAATCTATCTATCTTATCTAATCTATCTATCTATCTATATAATCTATCTTATCTATATAATCTATATCATATATCTATATAATCTATCTTATCTAATCTATCTTATCCATCTTATCTAATATATCTAATATATCTTATCTAATATATCTATCTATCTAATCTATCTTATATATCTTACCTAATCTATCTTATCTATCTAATCTATCTTATCTATCTATCTAATCTATCTTATCTATCTATCTAATCTATCTTATCTAATCTATCTATATATTTAATCTACCTATCTTATCTATCTATTCTATCTATCTTATCTATATTGTCTATCTATCTTATCTATCTATCTCATCTATCAATATATCTTATCTATCTATAGCTCTTATCTTATCTATCTTTCTTATCTATCTATCTATTTTATTTATCTTAGTTGACTATCTATCTGTCTATCTATCTATCTAATTATCTATGTACCTACCTACCTACCTACCTTCGCATGTTCCTATTGTTCCGCTCCAGGAACCAGTGCCTGTACAGTTAATAGAGCTTGCACCGTTGAGCAGGTAACCTTCTGGACATTTAATACTAAGGCGGGACCTGTAGGGATATATTCCATCAATGCCACCATAGAAAGTGTATATTCCTCTATGTTGATCTAAATCCAGCACTGGACACACGATGGCTACAAACATAAAGAATTTACTTCACTGAGTTCATCCGAGATGTTGAAGTAGTCTCAAGGCAGTACACAATTCTTCAACGTTGCAATTAAAAACCCTATACCCATAACTGCCAGGAAATCGGTCATATACATGAACATTTAAAGTGCTTATTTATTTCCTGAATCCAATTCTAGCATATTTGATAATAAATTACCCCAAAAGGGATAACTGTCTCTTCAATAATTGCAATAACCATGCCTCTGAAACGATACTACAATGTATCCTTCAATATTCGGGACATTGTCCATTTTTTACGTCGACTAGGCCTGCTAAAGTGGTTATTCGTTACCAATGCTGCAAGACAAGTTTGCTTATAAAAAAGCTTAATTTATTCATCAATACGGGTTTTTATGACCAATAATGTTTTCTAGACTGGACGGGTAATGTTTTAGCTACCAGTGGGGTATTTCATAAGTTACGGATATCGTCTGGCTTGCACCAGGGCTCATTCATTCTTGAAAATACATCTTGAATCCGCTTAAATTTTTAGTTTTGTTTCAGGAGGGTGTGGGCATGTGGGTACCATAGACTGTGATCAGGAAATATTTGGATAGCTATACTTAAATGTTTGCTACAAATTATGTATAATCTCTCGTGGAAAAAAAAAGCTGCAGTAATACCAGTAAAATGAGACTGGCAATGTAGAATACCAATGACAGCTATTATATGTATCTAGAATGTGAATATTATTTTGAAGAGTTTTCTGCTGTACCTATGATCATGTTCATAATTGTTTCCTTCTCTAACCTGTTATGTGAGACTTGTCATATTTTAAGAGTGTTATCAAATTGATATATTGGAGTAGATTAGTTTTTTAGAAATGTTTCACAGGCCTTAAATATATATTTATTTTGTGTTGTTGTCATTCTTCGAAGATAACGTCAATATTAAAAATCCATCAGATATCAATACTACTAAGTAGTGACATAAGCCGAAATAATTTCCACAATACACTGTAAAAGTCTGGCTTGGTCCCAACAGGAACTAACATGGCGAAGAGTTATTGTCATGCATGTTATAGCGGGTTTCTGCTTACCGATTCCTGTGAGTTAGTCTTCTAATTGGACTCTTAAGGATTCAGAATGGTGATGACATAAACTGCAAACATCCCATTTAAAACATATCTATTTTATGTGCAAAATTATATCAATAATCCAATATAAGTATCTTAATAATCTGATATAAACATACATAGTTATTTTAAAATGAGTTGATGCGACCATGACTGGGGTCAATTTTAAAAAGATAAGATTCATCAATTATCCTTTCTTACAGTCAGTTAATGAATACGATTTAGGGTGATTCAAATATATAGCAATATAACACAATTTTCTGGTAATCATTTAATAGATGTAACCGATACGAGCATTACTACTTGAATCGAAGATCTGTTTAGGGAACATTACGTTTTTTAAACACATTCTTAATATATTATATCGTTTTATGCTCCTGTAAAGATTACAAGCGTCTTTATGATGAGGAAGCATACTGGTTCATGTCCATAAGAAAAGTTTTAAATTCACAACAAATCGGTGGAGTAGGTGAATATTGAGGTATAAAAGAAGGTTATTTGAGACGTGAATGTATAAAATAATGATTTATTATGCAAATGTCGGGACTGAAGCTAACAGTTTCATGTCGTACTGCTTAACTTTAAATTTGTATGGAACCGCAATAATACAGTTGGCAAAGCTTATGTCTCAGATTTCTAGGTTTGCAGGATCATTATCCGACCAGTCCAAGCCGGGTCGACTGTATTTATATTCTTGGTACGTGGATTCGCATAATATTGATAATAATGTGTTAAGCTAAAGTTCAAAGACAGTGTCATTCAGAAAGTAACAAGTTGTTGCTTAGTGTGCTCTATTTCATATTGGTGCAATTCGTTTCATCACAGGTTTTCGGGAAATTTCTAATCCAATGTCTGCATGTTATCCATGATACATCAATCATCTAACTTGTTTGTATTATATAAAATATACCTCTAACACTATCGCATGTATTTGGACCTGCATTCCGATGGAAAGGCAAAGTCTCTGACTGTTAAAATGAACCGAATTTCCAAAGCGATCTCTTTTTCAAGCAATACCATATTACTGGCAGAATACTATTTTGACAACCTGCTACATTCTTTGATTTCAATTATATACAAAGTGTTTTTTTCTTCGCCAATAGTCACTTACAGTCCTCAGCCAGCTGCTTTAACATATATGGCTCAAATCTTTACGAAGATGCAAATTAGTTGTACCAAAAGTAATTCGATTACATACAAACCATTCAATATTTCTGATAGCTACATTATAACATTGGACAGAAATACCCTGATATATTTGCAGAGTCAAATTAACGTAATCATTTGGATTGTAAACTTTCGTTGTCGTGCATGATACTAGTATTCAAGATGTAAACAAATACAAAGATACTAAAACTAGGTTGCACAAGAAAAATATTGTCTGAATAAGCAATATGTTTGCCTCCTGAAGACAAGCCATTTATTTCAAATATTACTACTACTACTACTATTGCTACTACTACTAATACAACATGATAATAATAGTAATAATAATCATAATCTAAAACTAAATATACATAATGTATTGTAGCATCAACATTGGAAAATTCATAAATGGAGATAAACTACTGCCTTAATAACACACTTGGCTGATAAGGAACCTAGGAAGCTGACGAAAATAAAACTCTACATTTTCATTGGACAGGGAATTAACCTATGGCAATGTTACTCGCGCAGGACGACTTTAACGAACAACGGGTTTTTCTGTCTGTTTCACTCTTATCAGGTGGAAAATAACATCTACCCTGACTACACCCTCGATTGCTTTCTGAACGTATGCTATGTATATATCCTTCCTGCATGAATAATATTGGTACAAAAAGCAAAATCGATTGAAAATCCAAAGACAAATAAATATTAGGAAAAATACTAATATAGCAGTAGTTAGTAGGGATACGGTAGCGACAATGGGTAAGCACTATATAAAGAGGTGGTTTGTAATATAGCGACAAGTGACGAAAATTATAGCGAGAAAGGGGCACAACATGGGTATGAGACCTTTTATAGCGACAAGGGAAACTGAACATGACAATGTTATTTGGGACACCTGGGAGACAATAGGGAATAAAACAAGGGTGACCTCATCGGGATTTATGAGGTCAAAGGGTTTATAGGGTCAAAAGGGTCAACATACACAAGCAAACAACACACGCACACACACACACACACACACACACACACATATATATATATATATATATATATATATATATATATATATATATATATATATATATATATATGTATGTATATATAACAGACAGACAAAAAGAATTAACCATCGAGCAGAAAGAAGCAGAACAAGCCTTTGTCATTCACCAACAGCAGCGAGTAGAAGCGGAAAGAATAAAACAAGATGAGGAAGAGAAGAAAAGAGAACGTGCCATAGAGAGAAGAAAAAGAACAGTTAATAGCTACGAGTAGGCAAGTAAAGCTCATTGCTCCCTTTCTTGAATTTTTTAAAGAAATATCTAACGGTCCTTTTCATGGTCACTCACCTGTCTAGGAAAGAGTGACTAGTTTGCCAAATCAAGTAAAACGTAAATCCTTTTTTCCAATGATTGAATAAATGATTGACGCGCGCGCGTGAGTGTATGTGCGTTTGCGTGTGTGTGTATGTGTGTGTATATGTGTGTGTGTGTGTGTAGCTGCTTATTATTATTATAAAATGTCAAAACCAAGAGACAATTACGTTTTATTTTTGGTTTATTCTCTTGTAGATGTTACAATGAAATTTCACAACACATCACCAAAGTTAATTTCCTTCTTTTTCACTCTCCTTTTCCCATTTTAAGTTCTTAAAAGACAGCTTTTTCCGCTTCTTTACTTTCTTATTCTCGGCTTCTTTTCTTTTCGTTTTGGACTGGTATAGGTTCTTCCTCCTTTTCGCAGGGTTTGTCTTCAATTTCGAACGACCTCTCCTCCTGCTGTTTTTTTATATATGTTCTCCTTTTTCTTAGGGCATTCTAAAGATCAATGTCCTTTCTTCTGACATTGATAAGAGATATCTTGACCCCTTTCTCTCTTAACGCCTGTCTTGCTTGACGCTAGAGCGTTTCTGTCGCCCAATGTCATTTTTATCTGACCGATATAGCAAGTATCTTGCTTTCATCTGGAAAGCAGGGGAGTATTCCGTCGCCTTCTCCGATTTAAACCTTCGTATAACACCTTACAAAGTTTTGATCAGAAGCTCATCTACGTTGGCTCTTCCATCCTATGCAATGAATATATATATATATATATATATATATATATATATATATATATATATATATATATATATATATATATATATATATATATATATAATATGATATAATATAATTTATGGACGACACTCAACCTTTTTGATAAGGACAATGGCGTGTAAAATATAGTCATTTGCCATTTTGCAATCAAGATGAAACAATAGCACAATTTTCATCAGAAAGGAGAACAATGTACGAGGCCATGAAGTGACATATCGCCTCGAACAGTAGCTGAAGTCCTGGCTCAAATCCGTGCACGCCATTATGAAAACGGCATGAGTGAGCTTGAATCCACACCTTCCACGTCTGCACCCAGATCCAGAAACTATACGGCAAGCCAAAGTCAACCAATTGCGCCTGAAAAATATTACCACATTCGAGAGACGGAAAAACACTCTTCCAGAACATTTCGAACGACTGCCTACACTTACAGGGTTTAGTTTCAAGATTTCATGTCAAAAGTATCGCTGGAGAAAGCAGAAGGCTTTAACACCGAATCTTAGGATTCCTTGTTAACTACACTGAAACGACATTGCCAGTGCGAAGAAGACGATCGCTTGAGACTTTCTATTTATCATGACAGTGTGAAGGTGGCTGTCTGGATTGAGTTCAGCTGCCCAGCAGAACTCACACCTTCCAAGGTCATGGACAAGATTGAACACGTTCAGCATCCAATTGTCCGATTTCACATCGCCGATGGAAAAACGACGCTTTGCATTACCCACGTTTCTTCGAAAGAAGACGGATGCGAAAAACGTGCTATTGGTGGACGACCTTCGTAACACCATGAGTAACCTCGTCCAAATTAACAGCATTCAGGACAAGATGTGTTTAGCTCAAACCATCGTCATTTGACAAATGAATACCACCAAGAACGACACGACATAATGGAAAGGAGCATGGAAGAGCATTGTAAGATCGGACGAAGGCAAACAAGGAAGTGAAGCAGATCTTATGGTGCAGGTTGGTCTATCCAAAGAGACAGCCTGTGGCATCACTGAAATTAAACAAAACCTGTAAGACGCCTTGGCTCAACGCCACACGCTGGAAGTGCACCCTCAAAATGTGCACTTACAAGAAATGCGCGGACCTCTGTTATTTCGAGACAACGATTTCCCAGACGGAAAATTTATTCACGTATATCATCACGAAGAACATTTCAATGCCATTACCAGGATCACCGCATTACTCGGATCAGGGTTATCATTGTGAGAAATGCGATTATTTATATAACAATGGAGAGCAACACCTTCATTGTGGACCGAAATGTTGGGGATGTTTATCTTCTAAACCCTGTCTTGACGAAGAACAATGACGAATGCATTGATTATCGTGTCATCGACATTTTGCAGCCATACGTATTGCCAACAACATCTCACGACGCAAGGTTCACAAAAGAAAAGTGCTGGTCAACTCCCGTGATTGTGCTATGCTTGTAGATAAGTCATAGGTATCAATACTACCAAGGCGCAAGTCGGTTCTGGAAAGAAACGATGTCACAATTTTTTGCCAAATCTTGGACATGAATGCTGCATTAAAATATAGCATTCGAAACAGGAGGAGGAGTATAACAAGAAGAAATGGAATTTCTTCTTTTCGATTTCGAATGCATGCAAGAGACCTGAATTTACATTTGTAATTTCTGCGTGGCTCATCGAGCGTGCGAGACGTGCATCCAAGAAACGATCTTTGTTTCACTACCCACATTGCAGCATGATTCCTTGAGGACTTGAAAAATCTTTCAAAAGGTCTAACAAGCTGACTGATTTTGCCCGATGGATCTTAGATCCTTTCGACGACACGTGGTGTCAAAAGGACACTGAACGTTACGGAGACTGCCATCGTTAAGCCTCGGTTATAGCTCACAATTTTGCAGGATCCGATGTACAATTTCTTCTGAAATACTAAACAGAACAATGCACCACATGCTCCAAAGTCACCTTGAACGGATCCAAAAACATCACCATGTAAGTGGGCAAAATACATTTCAATGATTCTATAGGTCTTTTACCCATGCCTTTAAGTCGAATGTATAATACGTTTGGAATGACAACGGCTATCTTCCGCTCTTTTTCAATACCAAAGCTAATCAACACGCCGTCCAGTCGCATTTGCCTGAAACTCACTATTATGTTCATGATAACATGCGAACCGAACAACAAGACGTTTCTTACACTTGGTACCGCCCTCACGCTTCTGACCCTTTTGACTTTTAGGAAGAAATGTCAAAGTATTCTCGCTCAGACGTGGAGATTTTACGGCGTTGCTGTGGAAAATGTCGAGAACTGTTCATGGCCCACGGAGGGAGAGATCACTTGAAAGAATCCTGTATCATCGCCAAAGAGTACTATTATCCGTAATGCAAGCGATTCAGCACGAGAAGACCTTACCGTCATACGCCCTCAAACTACAGACTTTGTCAAACGTCGATACTCGGTTAAAGTTCTGCTCTGGCAACATTGCTTGTGCGTAAAGGGGTACAAATGGATCCAACTTGCCAAAAACGTAGAAGTCGAAAAGACCATTTGGAAGTATTCGTTGGATAGCTAGGACTTAGAATACCCAAGGATCGCCTACGAGTTTAACAGATGGTTTCTTCACGGATGTCCGACCTGTTACCCTCAACGTGACACGAAAACCCCATTCTTACAACGTAATATGGAAGACTTCTGCGAGGACACTTGTCAACATTTCTTGACGTAAGGACAGCAAGGATACCAAATCGTGCAAATGTGGAAGCACAATTATGAGTTTCGTTTGAAAACCGATCCCGAATTTAAAAGCATCGTGGAATGCTACGACATATTAGACCCTCTCGATCCACCGGATAGTTTGTTTGGAGGACGTACGAATGCCACATGTTTGCTATGCCATGCGGAAGAGAAGAAAGGAGAAGAAATAAAATACTTGGACGTGAGTTTACTGCATCCTTGCGTGTGTAAATAGCGTACCTTTTCAGCAGGGCATCCAAGGCTCTTGAAGGAAAGACTAATGAAATGCAAAGTCTTGCCTCCCACCAACTTGTACCATCCTGTCTTACCTTACCATTGCCAAGGCAAACTGATGTTTCCATTGTGCCGTACCTATGCGTAAACTTGTAACCAGGACCAACCTTGTGATCATATTCAGGAAGAACGCACATTGACAGGAATTGGGTCAGCGTGGAATTGTTTCGAGATCTGCAACTGGGATACCAACTGTTAGAAGTTTGTAAAATTTACAACTTGCCGAAGACAGAACAGTACCAACAGGATGAAGAGACAAAGAAATGAATTTTCGTGGACTATGTGAATGCCTTTTTGGAACTAAAATAAGAAGCCAGCGGTCATCTTTCTTGATGCCTATGTCCTGAAGACCAAAATAAATTCAAAGAGGAATACTTTCATCAGGAAGGTATTACTTTAGACAAGGTGGGGAAAAAGGCGAAGAAAGGAGATCGTTTGCTAAGATGAAGCGGAGCTGTTTGTGTGGACAAATGGCTCAACGACCGTGTTTACCCAAAAATGAGTATCGGACAGAACCTTCCTCTTACTTCCAGACGATTCACGACAAAAACCAAATACATGAAACACGTGGACGTCGTTCGTGAAGGCTTGCTACTGGTCAATTACAAAGAATTTGATTTTGTACACACCCAAGAACCTCGAATTGTCACCAATGTAGTCTACAATACAGCCTATGCTCGTTTAAAATTGTACAAAACCTTACATAAGTAAGGAGATTGCTTCCTTTACTTTGACACAGACAGATGCATTTACATTCAGCGTTCTATTAATTTTCAGCCTAAAATCGAATGTGACCATTTAAAATCCTGGACGGACGAGCACCGCAACGATAAGATTCTGAGTTTTGCTAGCGGAGGTCTTAAATACAAAGAATACCAGGACAAACTTGGAAATGTTCGTACCGAGTGTAAAGTCAAATGATTGGCTCTAAATCATCTCACTAGTCAAGAGGTGGACTTTGGCTTGATGAAAGAAGCTTTGCCGTCTGGAGACGATCAAGACTTTAGAGTGACCACCAACGAACTGCACAAGATTGAACATTTTCCCACTCAGCAAATTGTCGGTCGACCGTTATAAAAACTATATCAAATCGTCTGCCAGAAGCGAGTGCGGCTTTTCAACCACTTCACTTTACCTTACGGACACGATCATAGTGGTCAGTATATAAGTGGGAAAACTTTCAAGACCGATACTTCATTGTGATTACATTTGCCAAACTAGAAAGATGAATCCATTCACCAAGTCAGAAGTCAAGTTCAGTGATGAGTCGAGTGCGAGGCAGTGCCTTGCGATTGTGGTGATGCACTACGTTGCTACATCAGCGATTCAACACATCATGGGAACTTCGCTATGACTACTTCACTTACCATAGCAAGTTATGCTGTGCGTATAAAATCCTACACGTGTGATAGCGATGTCACCCGTTACCATACACCTCGTCTCTTTACTGATTTTCATTCTCAACATAGTACTATCGTACAGTTATCACCCCAAGGATGTCATCTATGCCTCAGTAAATTACTTAGGTTACACCGTAACTTCATCGAAATTAACGTTTGAGAGAAGAATATTCGTTCCATGTGCGTTTGACTGATTTCTTCGCCTTTGAAAGTTGATTCCAAACATTCAAAGGAAAGTGGACAAACCATATGGGAGGACCAGCCCCCGAAGCATTAGCCAGAGCCGGATTTATCTACTTGGGTGAAGTAGATAAAGTCAAGTGTTTCAGTTGTGGTGTGTCATTTCACGAGTGGGAACAACAAGACTCGGCTTACCTAAAACATGCTTGATGGTCTCCGCATTGTCACTACCTTCCTTTAGTGGGATCCCAGTAATATCTTCATGAATACTTTATAAAAGAACATTTTTCCTTGCTTCTGGACTTTAAAGAACGCATTTATGAAGAGTTAGTTCTTCCAATTACAAGTGAAACACAAAGAACATTTACATCCGTTTCGTCACCGATGTTTGAACCACTGGTACCTGAATGGTATAAGAGGATCAATTCTTATGATAGTGTTAAAATTGCCAGATAGCGATTAACTACCTGAGATTCAGAAGGGTTTCGATGCTACTCATTGTACTTAAAAAGTATAAATATTACACAAAATTTCAAACTTACCGTTAGAGGATTATATTAAACCTTTACAAGAACTAGTATTGCCTCAAAATGAATGTGCGACATGTGGTGTGTGAGATAGTGATTAACCAATTTCGATTCAGTACTGAAGTACCAACGCTTCAGTGCAAAAAGTATATATATTAACTCCAAAAGAAACACATTGCTTTGAACGCATAGTTTAGAAAAGCACATTTAGAATGTACCTCTGGAGCCGAGAGAACGGATTTACAAAGCGTTTATCAAAATACAAGTGAAACACAAGCTCAGAATCACTTCTCCATTTCATATTATGTTTTTGTTTCCAAAGTAAAAGAAGACTGATTATGAGAGGATACTACTTCTGGCACAAACGAAGACGAGGCTATTGGCCACAACCCACCGATTGCTGATTCTTGGAAGACACTATTTCTACCACCAGTACAAATGAGGTGTAAAAGCTTGTTACCATACCAAGACGTTTATCAGTAGCATTACAACATATTCCGTGGAAGGAAGTCAATGGCTCTATTCAGATTTGAAAGGATTACAAACACCGTTTCCAATAAATGTTTCCTTTAAATTTTGGACGCCATGCGGTGTGAGTGTTAGTGACTTCGTTTTTGGATTATGTTTCCGAGCAGATTCATTGTGAACTAGTTATAAACAGTAACTACAACAACAGTATTATGGTAATTCCTTTCAATGTACACAAGAGAGTCATTATGTTAAAAGCGCTGCGTTTTCTTATCGATACTTCTCTACTTCTATGGGAAGCAAAGATTCGTAAACTTTAGCAACTTATGATGCTTACGAAGATGTGAGCATAGATTGTGATATACACCCGCGCTGTCAATATGTACGTGACTGGAACAGTCTTGATTTCGACTCTTGGACGAAAGAAGTGGCTAACTATTCCAAAGATTTATGCTAACGACTTAAATGGTCCAGTGAAAAGTGTGACATTTAAACCCGTGTCAGCCACATTGCCAGAAAAAATTGACACCGAGGAAGACAACCCATTCAGGACAGCAGCAGTACCGTCGTCGATATCAACACACCTGAAAATCCATTACGGGAGGAAAGATTCGAGACTGAGCATAATGTAGAGATTCCAAGAACATTAAAAAGCGTCCATAGAACACCATACCTTCGTCAAAAATGTTGCACAGTGACTTGTTCGTATATCATTTCGATCGATTTGCTTGGTCTTTTAGCCATCTACCTAAAAATGTGTCTATTATGCATTTTTGCATTTGCGTGAAGTAACTTTTTAACACTTAATACACGTGTCCTGAACAATATAAAAAAAAACTTCTGTCTTGCTTATGTTAGTTTAAAATGGTGAATACCTCCCCTATGGCTTCACCTTCTTTTCTACTTCTTCCACGACTTTCAAAGTCATAGACGTTAGATCGTCCCAGTTATGAGGCCTTGTATCTTCGACATCGTTTGATCGAACACAAAAGTCCACCCCAATGCATGGTGTGGTTTTACAAAGACTGGCAATCTGTTTATAGTCTCCCTCGAGAAAGTAAGGGAAATTCCATTGTTTTGTGGAAGGCGACGGGGTCGTGCCTGGCACCAGTCAAACACATCTGGTCATCTTCAACGACATGTTAGCAGAAGACGAGAAGAAAATAAACTTTGGTTTACGTGTAAAGGGCATCATCAGAATGTCAGTGTCATTTACATTACCTAACATGTGTTTCAACAAAGTTAAGCCCATCGCATCATTATTCTCAATAATCATTACGTGGTGGTGTTTAAAAGTCCTAGACATAAATCTCAAGTACAAGTGCTAGCCAAAGAGTTAGGACTCGTGCGTACGAAAATGCCACTCTAACACCGCACATCTATTTAATAATCAATTTAAAACCCCACACCCGAATAATTATAATCGTCTACAGCCAAAATGCTTCCGAAATAAATGAAGTCAAAGTTTACTAATTATGAGTCACTGAGAACGAATATGATGCTTATGATGCTGATTGGCTTTAGTTTTAAATATATGATACTGGGTCAGTATATACGACACTTGACTTGGGAATGGCACAGGATAAGTGAGATATAAATGGAAGTGAACTCAGTTTAAACCAGAAATGACTCAGATATATCTTAGATTGGATTAATGAAACACTCTATGACTGGGTTTCGAAAGTACTTGTCTTTTAGGCAAAACAATGAATGATGCAATCTGAAGTTGGTATTACGTCATACATGATATGAATTGAATCATGTTATTCCTAGAAGTAATGGATGATGAAATCATAACCAATCTTACATAACTCTGCTGGACAAATTGGCCTATATCAGCTCTAGAAACAGCACAGTGTCATGCTCTGTTATTTTGACAGTGTTTGATTTTGCAAAGGGACACATTTCTGTTTAGCCAAAGTGAGAAGTGATTGCTCGTACTTGTGTGAATAATGAACATAACTTGCTCTATTTTGTGGTGAAGTGAATTTTGCATACAAAAGGGCCGTATAACCACTATGGATATAAAAGCCTATCACCTTATTTTTGTCAGCAAAGTTGGAGATTAGGACAAAAGGTGGACCCTTATAAATATTCTGCAACACTTGTGCAACAAATCTACCCCATTGGTTGAGCAGGAACAAGAGATCTATGCCATTTGCGGTGCCAATCATTTGCCGAGAGCCAACAAATCATATCAGCAATTGTTACTTCTGCATGGTGCCTCCAGCTGGGAAAGGTGTGTCGAAGAGGAAAAATTGGACTGTGTATGATCCAAAAATATCATCAGCTATACGCCGGTATATCACGGGGAAGGACTGCCAGTTCAAGATGCACCAGTATCATTCTCACTTGAGGCAGACGAGGAAGAAGAAGTGGATGACACTTCTAGTCCTGAACCATCAATGTGACATTGCCCATATTTTCTCCCATCCTCCTCCTCTGAACCACACCTCATAGCACCTGGTGAACTGAATGACCTTGTCAGGGATTTGGTAGTATCCAAGAGTAAGGAATGGCTGTTCGGCTCCAGACTACAGCAGTAGAATCCCCTTGCAAATGATGTTAGGGTTTCCATGTTCCGTGGCCGTGAAAAGGATCTTGTCCTATTCTTTTTCATGGAAGGTGATCATGTAGCCTGCAAAAACATCAATTGTGTGATGGCAGCCCTCAATACTATTCATGATGCAGATGAATGGAGATTGTTCATTTTTTCGTTGATGACGAGCCTTGAATCAGTTTTGCTGCATGATTGCAATGTTTTGCCATCAATTACAGTTGGTCATACAGTCCTAATGAAGTAAACCTATGAAAACATCAAACAACTTTTGAGGTACATAAACTATGACCAACATCAGTGTCAGATTTGTGGCGATTTCAAGGTTCATGTTCTACTGGATACGCAAAGTACTGCTGTTTTCGGTGCTAATGGGATAGTCGTGGGAGAAATTCCCACAACATCAAGATAAATTGGCCACTCCAATAGTCATTAAAGTCTGGTTGGACAAGTGTTCAGCATCCACAACTTGTTGAATCAATGAATATTTTGTTACCACCCTTGCACATCAAGCTGGGTCGGATGAAAACCTATGTCAAGGCCATGGACAAAACGCAAGCAGCTTTCAGTACCTCCCTGGAAAATGTCCAAAGTTAAGTGAAACTAAGATAAAAGAATGTGTCATTGTTGGTCCTCAGATTCATTAACTTCTTCAAGATGATGGATTTGACTGTGCACTGCGTGGCAAGGAAAAAACGGCATAGAAAGTCTTCCAGTTTGCGGCAACAAATTTTCTCGGTAAAAACGAGTTAGACAACTACAGGTAGTTGGTGGAAAACCTCATCAAGGCATAAAAAAGCCTTGGTTGCAATGTTTCACTAAAGATACAATTTGTGCAATTTCATCTGTATCTTTCCACCGAACTGCTGAGCATTGGACGACCAGCACGGCGAGCGATTTCAACTATGGAGAAACGCTATTAGGGAAAATGGGGCCCATCAGTACTTGACGACAATTGCTGGACAGTGACAAGAGATGCTCCTTTTAATAAACACAAGAGACAAGCCAAGACATGCCAAGTACACATTGAATAAGGATAACCTATGTACTTATATATACATAATAGTTTATTGCCTTTTGTTTCATAATAAAGTTCATTCATACGAATGGTTTGCTCTTTAGTTTTAAAGTGTTATATACACAGGACATGTGCGATACTATCACGTAAAGCAACCATAAACAAATGAAAATACATAGGTTTACAATTTATGATGAAAACTCAATCCAATGTATACAATATACATAGGTGTAACATGTAAAAACTTAAATAGCTTGGACACAGTAGCCAATCATTTGTTTCAATTGTCATATTTGAATTCAGCACATCAAAATCCATAATAAATATCACATTTTTATCTCAGAAGCAGACGAATTTTTAAAAAAAATGTAGACCACTGTTATCTTAGGCAATCTGATTGGATCACAAAGCACATTAGGGAGTGGCTTTGGTAGAAATCGTTCATCCCACAGGAATTATAAATATTATCGAAAATCAAAACACGTTTACGCTCAATATTATGAACGAGCAAGTATAAGAACAATTGGAGAAAAATGATGTGAAGGTGTGGTTTGTTAAAAGGACATTATCAACCAATTCTCGGTTGTGTAACTATATCATCCAGATTCCTGTGGGGTATTATTTTCACGCACAACATTTGGTAGAAAACGATTGCTTGCGTGTTTGAAGAACAGTCTGGCTCCACCCTGGCTAAACATAACAAACCTGCCAGATCGAGTACCATAAAATTGCTTACCGTCTGGCCATGTATTTTCAGGATGGCAATACTTTGTCCATTACGTTTTGTCCTGAATTGTATGATTTTGGGCACCCAAGATAGGCATCAACAGTACGAAACATTTTTCTCGTATTTTAAATACATTGTGCAATTGAGTGAAGGCGGGTTGAATTTTATGTCTGTGTACTTCGTTTAGGAGGGACACATATCTGTACTGTTATTGAGAATTATTCCTTTCAAAGTGGATTATGCCATGACTGATTACGATGAGGGTGGAAACACCTATCACGCTAACAGCGACTTTGTACATTCTCATTGTTTTCCCGTCAGTAAGTCGTATTTTAACAGAGTCAACATAGGTATGAAAGGAGAACTGGGATAAAATATTCCATTCTTAAAAGGAAAAGTTACGGAGAAACTCTATTTTTTAAAAAGATTCTCTAACGACTTGTGAGTCATATATCCTGCGTACAGAGGAGTTGCTGGACAATGGGAACATATTTAAGGAGATATGCGAAACAAATCCATTCATAAATACGTGTCTGTTTAGAATTGCTTGCACTGGGACATAGAAGTCTGTACACGATCAGTGTATTCGGTAGCAACCGAGCATACAATAATCAGTGAGGTTGAATTTTAAAGTGTGCCGGCGGAAATGGAAAATTGCAGGCAATTACGAGCATAAACAAGAAACCATGCGTGTACGGTTTTGCAAACAGTTTAAGTCGAGTATAAACAATATTCTTCACATTGATGAATCTGCATTGCGTATCCATCAGTACCATGTGCTTGCTTGAATAAGAACACTCAGAGGTATTTGTTTTGGCAATCACGATTGTTTTTCTTCTTCAATTACATAGTAATTGCAATATCAGTTTTTGGGCTTTTTCAGGTGTTCTTGGGGCACTCATGTCCGGCGTAGACTGTACCCCATGACTGAGCCACAAGTGCGAAACATTAAATTAATAATCATGCATGGGTCGCGAATGGGCTATGATGGATGTCAGAGACCCTAATGGGGCCAAGAAAGGTAAAACTTTGCTACTACTCCACATTTGTAAGGAAATGAAATCGCTTGCGCAATTAAAGGTTACGAGGCTATATATCCAGGCTTGTGGAAAATGGATTATATAAATAACGCTGATTATACATGCAAATTATCTATTCTGCTATAATAACAGGAATCTCGCAAAGCGGACTTCCTTATTTTCAAAATTTGATTTTCCTTTGGAGAGTGGTCCTATCGTTTCTTCAGCTTGTTAAACATGATAAACGACTTGTAAATTATATTACAATTAACATAAATATAACGTACATTATTCTGTATAGAGGGTTGGAAACACATTTGAACAATCTTGCGTTGGATTCGTTTTTCTTGACCAAAACGAAAAGGTTTTAAATAAAGTTCTCGATGCTTTCAAAAAGCAAACCAAAACGTCTCAAAACATAATTTTGCATCTATACCTCTTCTAATTGAAAGAATAAAACTTTCTATAATGCCACAATTCAACATTGATATCCCCAAATGTAATCAACATGTTTACGTTGAACTGAATTGATAATTATAATTTAAGCTCACAACTACTATACAAGTTTATTACTAATTTAGCTATATAATCGCAATGTATTATGACATAGGATAATAAATTATTAAAAGGATGGTTTTGAAAATATGTTCAGCTTGAAACTTCATTCGCTGTCCAATATGAAAAAATGCAGAGTTGACAATATTACGTCCTACAGCAGGAGATACTTCACCAACATTCAATGACATCTTTATTTCGAATGCCATGTTTACACTGCACAAACGTGTGACACGTGTAACATATTTAGCTATGATTCCTAACGAATAGTGGAGAACTCGCCCCATGAAGAACTCGCCTTTGAATAACTCGCCTCAGTCAAAAATTCTACCCTTGGAGAACTCATCCCAACTGTCAGGAGAAGTTGCTCCATGCTTGTTCGAGAAGACGCCCTATTGCGTGTGGACAAATCGCCCCAAAGATCAATGATGCTAACTGTGTATGTCGCCCAATGAATGCTGCCATTTTATTATATTGCCTTTTGAATTATTATATTACCCAATTGAGATTATAATTCATGGTGATTAATATTCACAT
Source organism: Sinohyriopsis cumingii (assembly GCA_028554795.2). NCBI lineage: Eukaryota > Metazoa > Mollusca > Bivalvia > Unionida > Unionidae > Sinohyriopsis > Sinohyriopsis cumingii. The sequence continues at coordinate 129,698,421 of CM068824.1, forward strand.
TGAAATTCGAAAATAAGCCGTCACCCCCGCCCCTTTTGTTTTTCTTCTGTGTCAAGTGTTTACTTAGACACTGTATATGTCGAACCATTATTACCAGTTATCGCGGAATCGCCGTTTGCTGTTGTTCATGCAGTTTAATACTGTCACCATAATCATCTGTGTCGTGTATATGATCGTAAAAAAATCAGCGCAACCCCAATTATCACATCATAATTTACTATTTATCGCTGCCTAATTTCCATCATAAATTTTGTCTCTATCCATCAAAAACAGACCCTTCATTGTAACTATGTTTTTGAACATTTAATTTCAAGAACACCATTATGTTCAAGTGGATTTTAATCTTTGTCTCTTAATTTAGTAACATCTAAATAATTTCTCCGAATACTTTTTTTTAATACAAATCTGGGTTACAATAACTGAAATACATGAGGATTATCTGAAGGCTTTATTCCATATGTCCGTTTACTAACTTAACTATAGTGCAACAGCACACACACACACGAAATCGCCAATAAACTATATCAAATACTTCTTGAGGTGTAAAAACCGGAGAAAGCCCTAAATAATTTGTATAAAAAATTAAATGAAATAAAATACAACAATCCTTAGCATTGTTACCAGAACATTCGGTTCAAAATAATACTAATTCTGTACAAACGGAATACTACCCCAGTGTTTTCAAGACTTAAGATATGTTTGCCTATACCGCGTATGTCTCTAAAAATAAATGCACCGGGCTTCGAAAATCAAATCCATTACATTATATGTATTCCTTCAGAATCTTAAACGAGTATACGAGATCAGGATTATATATTTGCATAGATACACACGCACACATATAAATAAATAAATAAATATATATATATATATATATATATATATATATATATATATATATATATATATATATACATGTATACATACATATTCATATATGTACATCCATACATATCTATATATATATACATATATACATGTACACACAAATATACATATATTTATACAAATATATCCATATATGTATATATATATATATATATATATATATATATATATATATATATATATATATATATATATATATATATATATATATATATATATATATATATATATATATATATATATAAACAATCTCGGGCAACTTCTTCAATCACCATCTTCAACCAACATCTTCTCTAGCAATGAACCTTTGCATTTCATGAATTAATTAACTGCAGAGATAAATTGTTTATGATAAGGTTTACTTAGATATATATTGTATGTTCTTCATGTTTATATTGATCTGTTTACAGACCCACTCACGGTAGGTACACTGTATCTATATGTGTATGTATGTTTACATATATGTATACATATATACATGCATATGCACACATATATACATACATATATACACATATATACATATATATACATATATACACGTATATTCACATATGTACACATATATATACATACATACACATATACATACACACATACATACATACATACATACATACATACATACATACATACATACATACATACATGCATGCATACATACAGTACTGTTATTTTTAGCGGATATGCATTAAGAAAACTTTCGTGTTAAGCAGATTTGGCTGAAATAAATATCCTACCTGTTTCACATTCTTTTCCAATGAAACCATTGTAGCAAGTGCAGTTGAAGCTTCCTTGACTGTTGGTGCAATGTCCATTGTTGTTACAAGCATTCCCGCCATCTCTGCATTCATCCACATCTGGAATAAAGATAATGCTTTCTCGTTTGAAGTTATTATTCTTACATACGAGTTTTTATATATAATATTTTAAATTATTTTCTAGCTTTTAAAATGATTACGTGCTTTCTCTTTTTGTAATGTAATATTGGCTCTGACTAGCTTTTTGAAGCTTATGCTGACGACAGCACACGGACTGAGCATGCCGATACAATCTGTTTGCAAACAGTGCAATTATGACCGCCTTTATGGAGCAGATGATAAATGTCAGCAACAATGTGAGTTGCTGATTAGTTGCGTGGAATACGCTAGAGTTTAAATGTACGAAACCGTTTATTATAAGCGAAAAACTACCACTGAGACAGCTACCCATTTTGTTCGCTATATTTTATTCGCTCAAACTGTACATTATATGGTTATATGATATGAGGAGTGTGTAACCCTAATTTCAAGTAAAATAATTAATACGGAAGACTCAATATGGGCTAATACATCGTTGATTAGGCAAATGTAGTATAAATTGTTACGATGCTTGCACAGAGCATTTCTGGCCGATATGACCATACTTGTCTTTATTTACGGCTATGCATGTATGTATGTAGGTAGGTAGGTAGGTATGTAGGTATGTATATAGGTAGTAGGTAGGTAGGTAGGTATGTAGGTAGTAGGTATGTATGTATGTATGTATGTATGTATGTATGTATGTATGTATGTGCCAGTATGTCTGTATATATGTGTGTATTTTGAAACTATTTTATGAAACCATCTTTAGGATGACCATTACCAGATCAATTTCCAAGCGTTCCGTTCCAGCGATCGAGGCATACAACCAGGCCGTCTCCCTTTAATATGTAACCTGGGTCACATTCGATTGTAACAGTTGTATTATAGGTCCAAGTACCTTGAACGTACCGACCACTGTCCCAAACACCTGCTTTGGTTGCAATTTTGCCATTCTCTGGTTGCAGGAGATTATTGCAGCGTTTCGCTGAAACATCGGTAAGTTAGAGTAGAATATAGATCATAATGTTTACCTAAGCATTATAATGAAAATCGAAACGTAGCCGAAGAGTACCGAAAAAATTCGTTTTAATAAGGGAATTCAAAGGAAATAATGAGTACCGAAAGATTACGTTCCAACCAGGAAATGCAGTTTATTTACATTTCCTGGTTGGAAAGTACTCTCTCGGTACTCTTCAACTAAGTTTTGATTTTCATTCTAAAGTTTAGTTATATATATATATATATATATATATATATATATATATATATATATATATATATATATATATATATATATATATATATATATATATCTGCTTTATATGCATCAGCGCAATCCTGTCATATAGTACCGATCAAGAGTTATGCAGCTGAAACTGATATGTCAAAATCCTTCCCATAATCCTTAGAACGACAGACACCCTCATACTAAACGTAAACTACTTATCACCACTGCATGTACAATTTGTAGATATTGCAATGTCGTATAGTGAAATAAAGATGACACATAATATTTAAATTATTGTTACACACTGGTAGAAGTCTGTGCATAAAACAATCGTTTTAAATAGGTCCAATACCTTATAATGCAGAATAGCAGGACGTGCATCCCGGGGCAAATGGGTTTCCGCCATTAGTAGCATCATGCAGCAAGCAGAATATAGAAATTGTCCAATTCTAAATCGCTAATGCCGTAGACAAAAATAAAGGTTTCTTATTTGCATATATTGAAAATGTAGTGCTATTTCAGACATAGTCGTAATTGGATGTCTTAAAATAACAAACATATCCACACCGAAATATCAGATGTGAACCGTCAATATTAGTTGTACATCCCATTAGCTTATTTAGAACCATAAACAGGCCGTATATTAACTTATATATAATATATCATCATAGGTAGCATTACCAAAACTCATAAATATATTTTAATATTGTTAGCGTTGCATGCAAAAGATCTAAATAATCTCAGAAGTGGTATAATATGTTCTGGAAGTATCAAGCATAACATTTATTTGCTTTATTTTTCTATGTCATTATCATCATATCTTAAAGTTTGATAACCATCTATGATGAAGGCTGCTAAGTTTTGTTTTGTTCTTTTTTAATCCACCACCCTTACAATAGTTACCGTCATAAGTCACATGTAAAAAGGTCACTCATAGGAACTACAAGTAAGAGGTAATCAGAGTTAGATATAAGAGCTTTCAGGCCAAATTTACGACCTGCAAATATGAGCCTTGTAACGCGACTGAAAATGTTCGATATTAAATGATCTGACAAATTATTAGTTTGTGTTTGTACCATACAAAGTCAACCAAAGCCATTGTGTTCATTAGTATCAACATACCGATCATTATTTATAACAAACTTTAATTCACTTAAGCTTGTTAGTATCGTCAAGTGTACATTTTTTTTTACTGTAATGGAGTGTTTATAACCAAATTCGTAAGGACAACACCTATAAGGTTAGTTATCGTTAGTATTCCATTTAAGTCAATTCATATTTTACTTATTATATACTAAAAATGAGTTTGAAGCAGGTTGTAAAAAGGTTGATTGAATATGATCCGGGAAATTAGTAACCCTTCTTTGTACAATATCAAGTATTTCTTAATATGTTCATTAGTGCAACTATACTGAACTTTATTCATTACATTCTTATAGTCAATGTAGCCTGTTACAACAGTCGAGTGTTTTACAACCAAATTCGCAGGCACGACAAATGTAGCCCTGTCAATGTAGATCACTAGAAATGTTACATTGCGCTTTCCTTATTTATGCAAGAAATGGTAGAAACCAGTCATTACTGTATATTTCATTTTTTTTTTAACCAATAATTGTAAGTTAAAATCAACGAACCATAGAATAAAAAAGCAAATCAATTTTCCTAGTAAAATATGTTTCTTCGATAACATTTACCGAATCATAATACCTTAGGATAACCATTACTACCTCGCAAATCCAGCTCTCTCCATCTCCCCTTAGGAAACTACTTTAACTAATGGGAGCTAAAAGTTGTATGCCGACCTTTGTGGCAATCGGGCAAAAGGCTCTCTCATTACGTATAAGACTTAGTAGTCAAGTCTAAGAATACTTCAGTTACCACTGGAATGAAAGGTACGCTTTCTGTGGATGTTACAGCGGCGAAGCTGGGAGGTTTTATGTGTATTTTGATTGGGTAAATATCCTCGATAAAACATCTTTCACTAGGAATAAAATAGATTTTTCTTCATGAACGTTACCCAATAATAATGCTTAAGGAGAATAGGTAAGAGGTGGAGGAAGTTACATTTTGTTCACCAAGAGATACCATTTCCGGTCCCCTAAGTTAGATGAGACAGCTTCTACGTATCCCAAATGGAAGAGATTTAATCTGTTGGCGCACTCGTTCAAAAGGTAAACAATTTAGCCCCGCAATTCAGCAAAAGTCATGAGGCCGCGTCTTATGTCTGTCGATCGATCAGGAAGGTTGCCCTGTTGAGATGTGGATATACGTCCTACCAGATCGAAGTGAACCCTCTGGATGACAGCTTTCGGAGATAAAGGTTAGGGAATGTCGACTCTGATCTCCATTTCACAGCGTGAATGATGTCGGTTAGCGAACAGTTACGGCCTGACCTTGAGTTAGTGTCAACTGTTCAAACCTCGTGAGCCAAGACGCGTAATAAGTTCATTTGAGCTGAGGTTATTTCCCTATATGCTGAGCAAGTCCCCCTTACTCCTGGACGAGATAGTCTTTTCTGATGGGTACTCTCGTCCTTTGATGCAATGTATGAAGAGGCGTGATCTCCTTCGACGCAACGGATATGTTCTATTAAGGTACCTGGACTGGGTTTTGTTGGTGGCCTTCAGATAATGTGTCCGGATTAAACAGGTTTCATGACGAAAGTTTGGTTACCCGTGGAAAGGAGACGGATATTGACGATGAAAGAAGGTGTGTTCATGAATAAGACTGACTGGTCTTGTCGAAACTTGCCTGAAATTCCGGGCTTCTGATAGGTTATATATTTCGCGAATTTGTTCAAAATATGTCTTGTGCGGCCAGGTTAAAACCTAAGATAGGTTCTGTTCTGTGGATAGGGTTAACGTTTGTGGCCTTATATGCACAAAGTTGGCGAGAAAGTCAGATAAAACTCATGGGTTGGTCCGATGTCTTCCCTACATTGATGTGAAGGTGACAGCGATCTTGTAGCAGTAACCTTTGATCGTACTCGTGCTAACTTTCTCTCTTTAACGAAAGAGTGGAGGACATTAGCTGTATGCGGTTTAGATTCCTCGAGAGGCTGGATATGATCGTTTGTGCACCAGTGGGTAAAGATGTGCCATTTGCCTTTATATACTTGCAGAGTGGAGGGAGGACACACCTGAACGAATTTCTTCAATACGTTTCGGAGGAATTTTTTTTTAATCTGAGGGCCTATTTGATATGATCCAGACGTGCAGGTTTGGAAGCTCCGGACGGAATGAAACGAATGTCACCATGACTGTTTCAGTAGATGAAGGAAAACCAGAATTTCCGCGAGGTTTCCAGTCCAAAATTGATGAGGTCGTTGATCCACAACCATTCGCCATCGGAGTGGTACTATGATGATGAGGCGCCAGGCTGATTCCCTGGCTATCTATATTACGTTTGGATTCAGAGGTGTTGGAGGGTAGTTATTTGGGTTCAGATCCAATCTAACGATAGGGCGTCTCCTGCCTAAAATTGCGGTTACGGGAAGGGTGAGAAAATGGACGAAGTTGTCATGCCACTTTCTCGCAAACAGGAACGCAACGGCTGATCGCATCGGGTACTCATCTGAGTGAAAACCGAGGGATGGAGCATCCATTCTGATTGCATTAGTTGTTTGTTCCGCACAGTACGTTGAGGCGTCTCGGAATATAGCGAACATGTATATTAAGTTGTTGTTGACAAGAAAAGTTTGTAAAATCCCACACAATGACGCAATGGTATGGGGACTTGGATCCTTTTTGTCGCTGAAGATATGCAACCACTGTAGTATTTGATTCCTCCTTGTCGTTTGAGACATGTCCACGCTGTGGAGTTGTCGGGCAGAACGGTAACTCCCTTGCCATGCAAATTGTCCTGTCACCAATGAAACTATTCACAATGGCCGTCATTTCCGCAATTAATGATATGAATATGTCGTTCCTGGGGAGAGCATGCATCCCTTGTTTCCCGAAAGAATGATAAATAGATGTGCTGCACATTATTCCTTACTTGCACCTGTACGGACGGTAATCTCGGGCGGTTGTACTTATATATGTATACCCGTAGTGAGACAAGTTAGGTTGCCCATAATCCGCAGATGGTGCCTCTGTTGGGTGCAGATGGTGAGAGGATGGGCCAGTAGGCAAAGTTTAAGATTCCATTCATACGGAAGAAACAATTGCAATGGGCTGACAAGGAGGCGACCTAGAACCTTGAGATCCACTGAAACGTTGAGCAAATTTAGTAATCAAAGTAATTACCGTGCGGATACAATTTCCTCGAAAGTAAGGTGATACCATGAGTCATTTTTCGATCACCGATCCTGATGCAGACGAAATATCATAGCTTTTCATTGGAATCAGTACTTAGGAGAACAAATGTTTGAGACGGTACTATTTCGGATTTTTCTTTGCTGATGAGAAGCCCAGATTAGCAGCAAGAATTATAACGTCTTCTTATATCGATCTCGTCGTCGGTGTTGCAGGTTGTCGTCAAGGTAACTTGATGTTGCCGCCATACCAATTTTCCGGACATTCGCCATTACTCGATACCTTAGACGAGTGAAGACCCAGAGGCCAATGTTAACCCCTGCTGGATGTGCCCTGATTTGTTATAGGATATTGTAGGCTAATTGCAGGAACGTCATGGGAGCCTTGTGAATAAAGACATGATGGCATGCGTTGTTTACCTCCAAACTGATGACAACGTCTCCCTCAAGGATGGCGTTCAAAATTCGAGGTGGTGCTCTCAGTGTCAAGCAAGTGGCGTGGATGAATTGATTGAGGGCGCTTAGGCCGATGACCAAAGTTAGAGTGCCATTAGCCTTGGAGACCAAGAAAAGTCTGGAGCGAACAATAAGAGGTTAACTTTCTAAAGGGAGCCCTTGGGTCCATCTGTCGCGTTCAAGTACTATTCCTGTCTCCACGCTGTGCTTGTGGGATGGAGGCAGACATGTCCCCTTGATGACTTGTTTGCGGACTTCGTCTATCTCAATGTTAAACAGCAGGTTAGAGCGCAAAGGATGTGATATTGGCTTGGTCGCATAGTAGGCCTTCAGGAAAGTGCAGGCAGAGAGCACTGTGTTGCGTTCCACGAACTGTACTTCCAGCTGAAATTATGGCCTTTGCCAAAGTGTGTTTGAGCAGCTCTGTTCAGTACTCGAGCCTTTCGACTCCAATTAGTGCACTTAGGTATTCGGAGTAGGAGAACATTCGCTAGGTTACGTCTGCTGGAAGATAGCCATGGAGACAAAAGTTCAAGATCGAAGTCATGGAAACAATATGCTCATTAATGGCTGAGTGTCGTCAAATGCGATACGATCCATACGTATGGAGAATGGCCTGGTCATCAAAAAGGAGGAGATATCACTGTCAGCTGCTGGGGTTTTTACATGAAAGACTGGCAATGGTAGCAGCACTGACGAACTGAGGACGAAAGCGGGTCAGAAGGTTTGTAACTCTCCCTGATTTAAAAAGTAATTGAAGTCGTACGGTCCTAGGGTCAACAGCGACTGGAAGTCTGGTCCAGGTTGCTGATGGAGTGGAAAAAGGAGAACAAAACTCCAGGGGTGTAAAACGTCCTCAATGTATGTTAGGCAGGCTGAATCTTCGCGTGCCGTTTGATAGAGGTGAATGGATGATAGTAGTGTAGAAAAAGCAATATTATCTTCGTTGTGTGAATTGAGGCTAATGTCCCGGTAATGCTGGATACTTAGCTGACAAAGAGTGACGAGGTCTGCCGCTCACTAAAGTCGTAGTACTCCTTAAATTAAAAACTTGATTTAAAGGCATTCGCTGAGTAAGTGTCTCTTCTCTTTACAGAGTGTAGAGAAATTTCGAAGCGACATATGTTGAGGCGTAAATGATTGAGCCCGTATGATTTATGTTTGGCAATTCCTGATTACTAGTATATGGACTAGGCCGGTGGCAACGGAAATGACATCAGAGTGCGGAGGATATTGATAGCATCATCAGACTGGACGGTTAAATGTGTATTCGATCTATGTAATCTGTCCGTACGTCTGTTGAATGAGAGGGAACTTGGCTGTTTGCTAGCTCTGTCCCTCGCTGTTTTGCACTTTTAACCCAAGGTAGAGGGGGTTCCAAAAGTGCCGAGTCCTGTGGAGACCTGGGTGGCGGAGCTGTTTTAGAGCGTGTCAATGACCGGAGCTTTGTGGCAAACAGTGTTTAAATTATATCCCTTGTCCCCATTAAATTTAACACTGATGAGAAGTTAGCATGCACACTGGTGACCTCTTCGTCCTCAGCTCTGTTGTTTGAGCTTCACTCATAGTTCTAATATGTAAGACAAATAGGAGCTAACGTATAAAAATGTAGTCCTCTTCCTCCATAAGTTATCCGTTAAATGGTTAACTCAGAAATTGATAACATGCAGTTTAAACAAAAAATAAGCATACAGTAAAAATATAGTAAAAATATGTGATCCTGCAAATGATATGTTTGAATAACACTTGGGTGCATAGTTGTACCAAAAGATCGTTAGCTGGAAAAACGTGATAGCAGACGTTCTCAAATACAAAGCTAGTTTTAGGGAAGATCAAGGGTAGCATGTACACATAGAATTCTTAAAGCATGGGTTTCCAAGGCTAATAATACCGTTACAGAATAAAACTCACCCGTATGTACTTGAATTGGCAAATGTATATATGTATAAAGAGTTTCCTATAAGCATAAAGACATGCACACATAAAAACATTGTAGCCTGAACCCATCTTATGAAATCGCATAGTCTAGGAGAGACTAAGTGCAAGTTAAATATGATGCAACGTTTTTGCAAACCTGCCTCAAGTGTCGCCTATACAAACATCCATGAGTCGAATACGACTGAAAAATGAAGAAAAAAAACAAACATGTATTGAGTCTGAACTGTACTTGTCAGGCCAGAGCGGGAAAAATATAAAAATGTTAACGAGTGTCTGTATTGCATAAGAAACCAACACAGAAAAGGGAAACTGTTGCACCGTTATAGGGACGAACGAAGTGTATCCAACAATATCCATTATAAGGCAATACTTGTAGGAATAAAAGACTCAGAGACCACCAGTACAAGTTAAAACACTGAAGCTGGCTCCAGGACACTACGAATACGTTAGGACAGAAACTCACCAACATGTGCCCGTTCACAATAGAATTACACATGTATAGGATTTGCATTAGTGCTAGAGACTTGATTATATAAAATAGTTATAGCACGAACTGAATTTAAAAGCTCCTACAACTTGTATTGGTATATCTTCCACTTAGATTCTGGCTTCTGCAAGGTCTCTCTAGACGAGAACGTGCTTATTTCAGGAGCGGACGTAGTAACTGACGTGTTACTACACTTTGCCACCAAATCTTTTACGTAAATAGGCCAACTCCCTTTAGGACAAAATTGTATCTGGGATAGAATTGAGTTGCGAGGAAGTATTAGTTTTCCTAAAGCATTATGATTCGGGAAAATATTCGAAAAAGGAAATTATGTATAACATTTTCATTTGAGCATTTCAACATTTTATATGTCCACCGTCAGATTAAAACCACCTTTAAATTATATTGGGTACTTGATATTAAGCGTTCCCGCTGAGCCATAATTGAAAATTATTATGAGGAATCTTAGTAATGTGCTTTTTCAGAATTTACGTGCGGTATCATATAGCTGATCTCAATGTATGTTTTCTCCTCAAATGTAACTTCTTGACGTAGAACTCAATATTTAAATCCAGCCATGTGGATGCTTTATTATAACATACGATTGCATCAGCTGATCTGTACGTTATTAAGAATCATTTAACCAAAAGAAAGTGACAAGATGAATATTGTGTATTTAACAGATAAACTTAACAACAGTCTCTGAAACATGCGACTGTAATACATTTTATTATCTTTAACAATTAAGTCCAGTAAATAATGTCATATTAATACAAAATTTCAACCTATGTAAGCCTGTTGCTATTGTTACAGATTTTCCTTTATACAGTAGGTTTATCATCGCTTCCAGTGGTATCATATGTCTAACACTTTGTTCATTGATATTAATGTGATCACCTTATTTGTTTGCAAATCTGATAAATGTCCATTTTTTCATTCGATGTTACTTTCAGCATTATGAAGTAATTCTATTTGGTACAACTCATAAAAGAATGTGCACCATATGACCCAAATGACAATCAGAGGTGATCACATGAATAAACTGTTTGAATATACTGTATAGCGTGTGACATGTAACTAATTTGTACCAGGGAGGGGTTCAATAACATTTAAATATTATGTGGTGTGATATCCCTTTAACTCAAGATTGTGAGCTTAATATTGAATATTTCGACTTTAAGGGTTATGTGGACATAGTCAGGGTAGGAAGTAGGAAACAAAGCTATGAAAAGCCAGATATATACACGAATCCTATTTCTCCTGATAGGTGTCCCGGATCTATAACTTTCATTAGATCTGAAGTTCCTGTTACTAATGCGATCATCGCTATCCATTCAACATTACTCATGTAACACATCTGGATGCAACTTCGGTAAATAAGCAATGGATTTTTACGGGCAAGAGTTGGGCCAGAGATATGCCATGTCAAACCTACTTTCGTCGAATTCTCTCAAACATCCAAAATCATCTACAGGTGTATCCCCTGTACTCAATAGTAATAGTTTTAGTTCATCAATCTATTCACTATTCCACAAGCATATCATTTCACTAGTAACTGCACATTGAATCATCTTTCCAGGACGGAAACTATCTATGTCCTAGCGAAACGTGAAAATAAATCTCATAGTGTCGTTAACAACTAGCTGGGTGTTGTAACTAAGGGGCTTTTAATATATATATATATATATATATATATATATATATATATATATATATATATATATATATATATATATATTCTTCAGAAACTGTCCAACCTATATAAATCGCACTAATGCCTTTACACAGATTGTTGGAATTGTGAATCCAGTATCGTATCTTTGGCTTCCATATCACTTTTCCAAATTTGATCTGATGACAGTTAAAAGTTATCCTCAAAATAGTAATTATTTATTGTTAATTTGACATGACATCCATCAATTAAATATGATAATACAGTAATAATTGATATTGTTTTTTATATTTATATATATATTTTCCCCTTTGCTTGTGCACATAAGGTCAACAGGTCAAACCATTGTCATCATTTCGATTTTAGTATTAATGCGTGCTGTTTGCAAACAATGACATGTGGATTGAGATCTTCATTGTGCAACACTTATAACAATTATAATTATTAACTCTTTCATTTTTTCAATTTTTCTTCTCCTTTTCTAGGACCCTCGTGGGGAGACAAACAATGTAAACTAAGTCTAGGCTTATAATCCCACCCAATATTTTCCATCAAAATGAAATAACCCTGCGCTTTTGCAAAATAGGACATTCAACGCCTTCATTTGTTATTTGTTATTATTATTACCTCACTCTCTTATACTGATCTCCCAGAATACTAAAATATCTCATATAATCTACATATATCTGCCGCTCTTTGCACACAAACAAAACAAAGAAAAAAAATTGTAGTTGTTACGTTTTGCAAGTATTGTACTACGAGCGAATCGAGCCTCATGGGAAAACTGATGATGAAACCACTTAACTGGATTACTTCTGTACATATATACAACTTACTATTTGGAGAAATATTGAACCAAACTGTTAAAATAGAAAGGGATAACCGTTGGCGCTATTGTTTTGCCCAAGGCTATAAAATGATCAACTCAAAAGAGTAATAATATTAAATTAGGCAATAGGTTTAACATAAGACAATAAAGGTAATACAGACATGTCCCTTAACAAATTCAAATGAAATAAGTCAAGTGTTGCTAATATCCTGGCAGTGCTAGTTACACAAGCAGCAGCACAATTCCCTGTATAAATAATAGCGTAATAAGGTGCTGTTTACAATCACAGAAATTGCTATTGTCTAATAACGGCAACATTATTTAATTTGCTGTTAATTATATTGTTCTTCGCTGATTTTCTGAAATTTATATATGGTTACGGACATAACATAAATTGTTTGTTTTGAAAATGTCTGCCTAAAAACACGAATTGCTGCTACTATATCCAGAGTTAGTGTTTAATATCTGTTATTTTACGTTATATGCCTATATGATTTTTAAAACCCTAAATTTTGCATCCATAACATTATGTTAAATTGATCTTGCTTGAATGTTACATCATACTGTCTCTGTATCTGTTCACTGTATAACACCTATCAAATATTTAAGTGTAATTCTTTTTTTTAAAATATGAAATGGATTGTCGATTTTCAACGATCTTAATTGTGTATATTAATTGAAACAAATCTGGTAATTCTACCATGATACTCTTAGGATTATAAAGTATTGCTAGTTTCAGGTTCCTGGGGATGACCGAACTAGGTACATTAAACGTCACTTCAATGAAATAAAACATAACAGTAGTAAAGATAGTACGACGTCAAAACCAGTATTTTGCATATTTTACAACGTGTAACAACATTATTATATAAAGACACAAGTTCTATAGGTTTCGTTTGAATTCTCAAGATTATTTTTATTCTTTTATAAGAACATTATCATGACAGTTCAATGGTTTGATAATATTTGCCAGGTTCAGAGATGATAAGCAGCTGATCAAGATCAGAATGCCTTATATATTGCTCATTGATGCAAACCATGCACAATACATTCAGAAATATACGATACATAAAATTTGCTCAAGCTCCATGTCGACATAAGGTTCAAAGGGTTGATATTTTTTACTCGAATGACTTAGATGAAAGGGAAACTTGAAAGTATTGTCTTCAAAAGTCACTTAGAATATTTTATATTCACCACTAAGAAACTACTATAGTCAGACAGTGAATAGTAAATATTGTCCAACTGATATTTTCCGATGAAGAAATGAAACAAAAGTTGCTGCTACTGACACATTGAAAGAAAAATATATCTGTATATGACAAACCTTAGAATTTTGTTAATGGGCAATCATTATAATTTGGCCACACTACGTTAAACTCACTACTAATGGACAACTACTACCATAAACTTCCATTATTTTGAATTTATTTTCCAATATGCATCTTCGCACGACACATTCTTCCTCCTGTCTTCATTACATATATAACTGTAAATTTTGATTACCGTTTTGCGCTAAGACACACAAATAGTTGTGTATTCGTTTGTTCCAAAACGAATATATCGAGAGTAACCCGCGAATTCATAGAGATGTACTGCTGGTTGCCAGTGTACTATAAACATAAAATAAATACATGAACTTATTTTGTTAAAAAGCTTAATTCTAACTTACCAACACATCCTCCCCATTGATCAGGATGCCAATTGCCATCAGATCCACACTGGATCTCACTAGGCCCGTTGATGTAGTATCCCTGATTACATGTCTTAGTAACTATGGATCTGTAGGAATTTGGGCCTGCAATACCATCAGTCATATGCCACACTGCAGGTTGGAATCCAACGGCATATCGACCTGATCGACATAGTATAGCTAAGACGTAAACAAACAAAAAAAGAAAATATAGAGAATCTTTAATATTATTTTTTCGCGGTGTTCCTATTATATTTGTAAGCTCATTGTTTTAAATGCTATGGCTACTTCGCTATAGTCATGGATTGAACATTTGAATATGTCGTTTCAGTGATCCTACTTGCTGAATTAAGATATAATATAAAATTTTAGATCTTATGTAACATATTATGTTGATATAAGTGACAAAAACAAACATTGCTGCAAATGTGCATGACCAATATCTTCTAAAACATTCCGATTACATAGTCTAATTTCAAGTAACCAATATTTCGTAGTAAAATATGTTTATTCCAGACTACTTACCCAATCATAATACCATAATAGAAGTACTACTAACTCGAAAATTCAGCCTTCCTCTCCCAATCACAATAACTTTAGCTAATGGGAGCTAAACTTTTCTGCCAACCTATGCGGCTGTCGGGCAGAGTTATCTTGCATTAGGTATAAGACTTGGCGACAAAAGCAAAAATGTTACCACTGAAGCCGAAGGTGCGCTCTCTGAGGGTGTGTCTGCGGGGAGACTGGGAGGACGTATGTGTATTATGAATGGGTACATATAGTCGAAGACACATATTTCCCAATCATGATGCCTAAGTAGAATAGGTAAGAGGTGGAGCGTGGTACATCCCTCCACCTGTTACATATTATCGAGATGTATTATGATTGGGTAAGTATTCTAGAAGAAACATAGTTTTAGGAAAAGTTGGTTTCTTCTTCAAATATGTTACCCAATCATAATACTTTAGGAGAATATGTAACAGCTGGAGGGAGGTTCATCTATTTACCCCTGGGATACCATCTCCGATCGCGTACAGTATGTGAGACAGGTTTTAGGTAACCTGACTATAGAGGAGTCCATCTGTAGGGTCGCTGCTTCAAATATGGAAAATTCCTCCCCACCCAGCAATGCAGCGGAAGTGGTGATGCAGCGTCATAAGAAGCTGTCTATCGACCTGGAAGGGTGATCTATCGAGCTGCAGATAGAGGTCCTACCAGATCGAATTGGCCCCTCTGGAATGACAGATCTGGGAGATAAAAGCTGGAGAATGTCTCCATTCCACAGCGTGAATGATGTCAGTTAGCAAAGGGTTCATGCCGAATGCTACGCTGTTGGCAACTGCTCTAAACTCGTGAGCCGAAATGCGGAATATGGTCTTTTGACCTTGTGTTATTTTCCTGTATGTTGAGCAAATAGCCTACTTAATCAGGGACTAGATAGTCTGTGTTGATATATGCCTTTGTCTTGTCTTAAGAGGTAAATGAGACTTGATGTCTCTCGACGAAACGGCTCTGCTCTAGTAAGGTACCACCTGAAATCGCGAACTGGTTCATGAAGATGGCCTTCAGCTGAAGTGTCCAGACTCGACAGGGAGTTCAAGACAAAAGACTGGTTATCCGTGGAATGAAGTGATGGAAGAGAATACCGTCATGCGTATAACTGACCCGTCTTGTCGGAACTACATGCAATTCCGTTCTGCTGATGGAGGATGGTTTTTCCTAACTCTGCCTTCCGTCGCTGACGCCATGATGAAGCTAATTTTGTATGAATTGCGAGCCGGAGATGACATTGACTATGGTTCAAATATGTCTTATTCAGCCTGTTAATACCCAGCATAAGTTCCACTTTGGGCATACGGCTAACGTTTATGGTCGTGTATACAAAAGTTACAGAGTAGGCCGGCTACGCCATTGTTTTGTCTGACATCTCTCCCGTAATGACGATATGTGTCTGTGACAGCGGATTTATAACCTTTGTTCATTCACTGTGTGAACGTTCTTTCTAATAAGAGCGATATGAAGTTAGCGATTTTTGCGGTATAGATACCTGTAGAGGTGAGATCTGCTCGTTTCTGTACCACTGGGTGAAAACGTGTCATTTGCCTTTGCATGCTTTAACAGTGGATGATCTTTTTGCTGGAACGATTATATCCACGACTGGTTGTGAGAATTGTTTATTTCTGAGGGCCTGTTCTATAAGATCAAGACGTGCAGAATCTGTAGAATTGTTCCTTCAATTTTATCTGTTTGAATTTTTGTTCTCGTCCAACTGTATTGTTATTTGGATGTTCTCCCTTGTATATATGTGCATTGAGGTATCATGTATGTTGCATTCCTTTTCAAGACACGTGTTCTTAGTATAGACATCTATCACACAAATTATATCAATATCAATATTTGAGTTGTTGAACCTTTCCTTGATCAACTGTATCGGCCTGGTGCTCATTATCTATACACAATTTGACAAGAAATTCTAGTTTGTGCAATATATACGCAACCTATTCTATTATCATATATGTACGTTTGGAAGATGCTATAGGTATAACAAATGCGTCCTTATCGAACATTGTTCTACTTTTGCAGCATTAAGAGTAATGAAGTTCAATTTAGTTTGACACCACAACTGACTAACATTTAATGAAGGTTCTGGTTTCTATGGATCTTAGCAAAGATCACTTAATGTTGTTCTCTGCTGGACTATATCAAGTATTAATATCATTCTGACCTCATTATATCAATTTCATCATACATAAAAGTACCAGTACAGGTATGATCCAACATATCGGTCATATACGTCTAACTTTATTTATGCATGCAGAACCAACTGGTGCACCTCGCTTCTTTACTGGATCGGTCGTTTCATTTGGGCATTTCTAAACCAAGTGGATTTTTTAAGGCTGTACTAAATGCATAACAAACTGATGTCGATTTTTTCGGGAAGTAATAGCTCAGAGCGTCGGACTCAAAACACAATGCTAGATGGTACAAAACTTTGCCAGAGGAGCCAGCGTAAGCAGCCTCTGCTTGTCATTCAGAAAGGCACCTAGTTGTCATTTCCTTGGCATGATGTTGCCATGAATGTTACAAGCGTCGTTAAAATCAATTCAACAAATCAAATTGTCTTGTTTGCTTGTCGATGCTTGTGCATTCAATTGAAATATTAAAATGTTATTATCCTAATAGCATTATCCACAACCCGAAATATATCGTTAGTCATGCAGGTAGGATACGGTGATTGAGATACGTCTGCATAGGTACATGTAATTGTAAATTATTTAGGAAAACTAGCAAAACCAATTCGCATAATTTTAGATTTTGTAAGAAAACGAGGGCGATTCACATTTCCAAAAGCCAACCCCACATTATGAAAACATCTTTAATCTTTCTGTAATGGCTTACTTCTAAGATGCATTCTAAAAATGTTTAATTGTTCTATTAATCTAGGCCTGAATATGCTTTATAAAAGCAGTGCTGACGGTTTCTGTGTTGGAAGTATTTCAAACTAGGGCTATTAATGTTTGAAGGGTAAATGTATATATCCTCATATACGCAAGAAATTATAAAACCTTAAACTAAGTGGCATGGTCGATCCTGTGTAATCGTCATGCTTGCAAGCCAAGTTTATTTACCTAAAATACTCTGCATAAGTCATGATTACCAAGCTACATCATAAAATCTGTCAGGATTAGAATGTGGATAAATCGAATAATATAAGCAATATGTTTAATAATCAAATTCAAGAACAAAAAAATGGTTCATAAGGAAACGATCCTATGAAGCTTCTCATGAGTGACAAAACAGAGCAAGAAAGGCACATACATTTGCATAAGTGAATGTAAAAGGATCTTCGTGACATCATGGTAATATTTAAACATGAAGTAAATGCATAAATGTATTGAAATATATAGAGGTTACATTATCTGGAGTCTAAAGTCAGGTAAAATCGAATATATTTTCTCAACATGAACATTTAGATGAAAATGTCAAACGATGACTGCGAAGTAAAACAATCGAAGAAAGGTGATGTAAGTATGTCATGCATCTTCTGTAATTATGGAAAAAATTTACTAAGATTTTGATCGTATCTTTCCATTTTATTAAATTAAAATGACATAATCCATAATTATAATTTAAAACATTATGTGGAAATTATATGTTTTCCTTTCAAATTAAAACTATAATATTCCAAAAAATTAGTGCTCAATGCACAGCTCACAAATAACCTAATAAAACGTGGTTTATTCACCTTGTAAAGTTTGTAGGATAAAGTCGTTATCTTTACTGTATTATTCTTTGAGAGTCTCCGAAAAAATGCAAATATGTAGATGTAGCACACAGTTTATCAACATATCATTTATATCACTATAGACTGAAGAAAGTACTCACCTTCGCAACTTATCATTGTTGTCCATGTCCCATTGCTTTGGCATATCGCTGTTTTAGATATATGGTAAAGCTGGCCATGAGGAGAGGGAAATACGTAGCCTTCCTTGCAGGTGAGTCTGATAGAGTAAGTGTTGTTCATCTCAGTTACTCCAAGCTGCTCAACAGACACATAACCATTTGCCAGTTCGTAAGCTGGACACTTGATGACTATGACAAAATATAGTTTTCACATTAACAAATGTTTATTCGGTAAAATTGAATCAAATAAATACAATAGTATTATTAAAGATACGTATTTGTGTAACAGTAAAGACATATCCACGATAATGTCGCATACGAGTTAAATGGAAATGGAACGTGTAAGGTACACGTCAGACAGCAGTTCCAGTCTGCCTTATGTCAGTGTTTTTCTTAATTATACCTCAAACCGAGTGTAGCAATATAAATTAACTAACGACGAAGTGAAGTGCACCTACTGATGCATTTCTTCAGCAAATTCATAATTATCTCATTTTGGTGGTTTTGTTACATCATTATTTGTATTCATTGGAAGCAGTTCCAAAACGTTTCATGCATACTCTTATCACATTTAAAACTTTAGTCATCAGCGACCGTAAAGCAAAATGTTCGTCGCCACACGCTGTAACATTTTATGGCTTTTTCTTTCTTTTACAGAAAATTGTACCGTTTTCTAACGTAAAAAAGAAACTTTAAAGAAAGCACTTTTTCGCAAAAGTGATTGAATTTATTTTAAGAAATGAGATAACTGGCTCATTTGATGAATAAACAAAGTCATTGCATATTTTCAAAATCACGTGGAGCCTAGCTCATATCACCAGATCATTGCCTGGAACATTTGTCTGCTTTTATTTGAATTTATTTCGTAAATATCTAAGGTTACAAAATGTTGTGGTCATTTACACATAAGGCAAATACCTCGCAGTAAAGCATCATAAAAATCTAGGTGGGTGTTACAACCTGCTCAGCAAAAGTTTGCTTATCTCTGCAATGTGATCGTTTATGTAAATGTCATTAGTTTGAACCTCTAACAACTATACCTACATTCACACACATTTACACATACACCTATACATATACACATATTCATATGCACTTATACACATATACATACAACACATATATATACATCTATACATATCTATACTCATATATATACCTATCCATACATCTACACACCCACCTATCTACGCATCCACACACCCACATATGCACACATCCACACATCTACCTATGGTCTGTAAACATATTTACATGACAAAGTTGCATTTCAATCGCTACCAGGAGTAATATTGATATAATTTAAGTAAGTGACTAGTGTAATAAGGTAACCGGGTGGGATTCCGGATTTACAACAGAACACTTTTGATGGTGATACAAATACAATGTTGAATAACGAACGACTTGAATGAGCAACAATTGATGATGAATATGTGCGGGTGTATGATCCAAATATTGGATTAATTAACATAAATCGCACGGGCTTAATAATGAAAATACGAATAGATGGCTTTACACAGTACAAGCACAAAGGTACATAATTCACAATGATTTCACAACGAAAGAATGATGTGTTTTATTCAAATAGTAAAGAAATGTAATATTTTACACATATAGTAAAATGTATTAAATCAAATAGTGAAATTATGTGAACAAAAAGGTATAGATATACAAAATAAATGTACAGTCCCAAAAACACACTGGGTTTTACAAACCCCAAAAATCAGCCCACGGCTTAAAGATTACAGGTATGGAGTTCACTCCGCGACCAGTACACTCGGCTGCCAGTCACAATGGCCAATCAAGCCTTCAGTATTCCAGGTTGGTCAATCAAGCAGTCAGCGCCCACCAATCACGGTCAGCAACGCTCGATCACCTACTACTCGACCAGAAACACTGTTTATTCAGCTCTACGACTGCAATGGTTCAGCTTCACAGCTGCTATGGTCGACTTCTAGAGTCGACTCCGATCACTCAGATAACTGATCGCTCTGGTCAGCTATATAGCTAATTACTCCGGTCACTCGGGTCAGCTGAAAATACATCTAACACTGTGTACTATGCATGCCAGGGGCATATACGATGAAACGTAATGACGTTATATAAGGTAAGTTATACAGATTACATTATCGACACAGTTACAAAATAACAAACAGGTTCAGAAGTAAACCTATCCGTGCCCGAAAAGAACCCTACGGTACTAAACGTTTCTTAAAAATGCAGCTTAATATTGCTAATGTAAGTCCCTTGCTAAGTCACAAACAAGAATAGAAAATAGCTGCATTATACTACGTAAATCGAAGCTACATAGCAAACATACAAAAATAAACGTGGTAGTACAATAGTTATAACTTATACACAAGAAATTAATAATTCACATACCTCTACAGCTGAAGACATGTATGTCCTTAAAGTAGAGCCCTCACTGACAAGACGTTCCGTAATGTGAAGATTTACTCTTACGGTGAGGCATTTATACACAGACGAAGTCGTCATACATTGTTTGTGCTTTGAAAGCATTCGCTTTTCCCATTGAAAGCACTTTGTACGTGCGGCATAGGATGAACCGAAATCACTATTTCAAAATATTGTACAATATACACAAATAACCCTCGGGTATCGTTGTACACATAAAACGAAACCCGAGTACATGTATTTAATAAATAAAAGTATTTATACAATTCCGTGACAAATAGTTACAAAATGTTTGAACTCTTCAACTAATACACGTTGTTTGAGGTAAATGTAGTCTTTACCACCATTTTTGGCTGAGCACTGCTTATCAACTAAATGTTCTTTAGCTCTTGCAAATTCGACATCGATCTGCCCAGTTTCCTTGTTAAAGTTCACCAACCTTAGTCGATATGATTCAAGAACTCACATCCCGTCGAGTCACATTCCTTAACTACATCATAATCAGAATTTGTATTGACGGTGAAGTGTAGATTGCATGAGGTTTGCTAATAATTGCACCTTGTAATAATAGGGTACAATACTCTTTTGTCCATTTCATATTTCAGTACTTTTTCCACAAGGAGGAACGTCTTCATTTACTTATTTTTCGCTAAAATGGGGTAATGACCTAATATTTTAGTAACATCACGGCTTTAATTTGTATGTGGATGGGGACGGGAAGCATTCCACCTTCCAGTTCTAATTCGTTTATTCTAAATTGCATTTCCATCTTTTCGTTTATTCGTTTGCATTTACATTTGCCTTTCTCTTGCTCTATCTATCCATTTCCTCTTTTTCCAACTACATCTGCATTTGTGTCTTTATTTCCTCTTTCCACATCCGTATGTTTGTCTTCTTTCTGTATTTGCAGTTGCATTTATCTCTTTTCTTTCTACTACTTCGTGTCATTTTGTCTTCTATACTTGCACTTGCATTTGTTCCTTTTTCTTATTTCTGAAGCTAAAGCTTTCTTAATTCTAATTTCATTTTGGCGTTTTATTTTCACTTTGATATTCCAGTGAAATACTAGAAGAAAAAAAATAAATCCTCCCAATGTCTATATTCAAAGAAATAATAAGCGTTCATTGAGCAACGTACAATTTTCTAAAATAAATGTCCTGAACACAATATAAGACAGATCCGACTTTGGATGTTACGTTAGGAGTTAATAATTTTGCAAGTAACAAACATTGATGTACAAACCTATAATAACGCCAGTATGTAGGTCAGTTTTCTTTCTAAAACATTCAACTTTGTGAAAACATTTGGAAATTTCCAATTGAAAAACTAAAGTCGTAGACTCACTTTCACATACACATGTTATCCTCCAATTATAATGATCTGAATAGTTAATCTATAATCATAGAAACTTATTTGCTATGTATCATGCTGTTACAAAATAAATGTCACTATTCGGGTAGACAATTAAGTAAATTTTAGACTTAGGTCAATTACAAAATACAGATAGACATATAGCACATAATCATGAGCAAATGCCAAGAAACAAAATATCAAACTTTAAACGTCTCTACATTTATGGGGGGGGGGCCTTCATTCTTAAATTGTTATGGAGCCTATAATGTCTCATTTTACAACATTATTGCTAAGTGACATTTGTAACATTTTTATAGTGCACATGATGAAATACATACATGGCCATTTTAAGGTACTTGTTGTTATTTACAACTTTCCTTGGCCGAGTGAAAAACGATATCACTTTAAACAAACCAGTTCTAGTTAATTGCTTTATTTGCTTTCAATTAATTGCAGGTGCAATATAATTATCTGCAAATAAATAATAAACCTTCATTTAACAACGTACAGTCTATCGAAACTGCATAATTATGTGCAAATAAATAATAAGCATTCATTTAACAACGTACAGTCTATCAGAACTGGATACAGTGTCACGTTCTGAAATGTGAAGTCATATCCGATTTATAAATTCGTAAAAAATCAAAAGGGAAAACCCTACTTACAGCACCAAACAAATAGTACCTAATATTAAATGCCGACGCCTATGATATACCCGTTATTTGTGTTTTATTTTGTTTTGTTTTTTATGTGTTCTGTGATGTTAGAATTCCTGTTTGAAGCATTAGTTTGTTTTCCCACCAATTAAGTACTTTAGAAAATACGTCTATATATCCATCAAGACATTCACAAAATATTAAATGGTTCAGGAACATACATGTAGGTCTGTTGATATTTTGTTATTTAAATTCATGTTATAATATTTGAAAGCTTAACATTTTTCGAAGAAACAATGCGAGATTTTCATTGAAGAGTTTTCATTATGCGTAAACAACATAGGCAAAGCCATACCATATATTATGTACAAGGAACTATATAGATACAAGTTATTATATTCCGACAAATATTGACGGGCGGAATGCAACATCACGGTTTGAATGTTTTATTGACTGGATGTCTAGAAAAGGTCACATACTTGTGGGCGCATGACGTCACCCCAGTACAAAAGAATGCAAACATACACGTGTCCTAAAGATGAGGTATATTTTAATTCGTTTCTCTGCAGACGTCTGTGCAAAGTAGCTAAAGTTTTGTCAGAAATTAATACTTACCGTGCGCAAGATCGAAACCTATCATGTATGTGGAATTCATACAATAGTATGTGTCGTAATATAAGGACGAGAAATGTTTGCAATGAACGTTTGTAATATAAGTACCTGCACAACAAAATTATCGAAAGTTTGTTATAGCTTTTTTGTTTGGTTCAACTTCTCGATAACTAAATGTCCATTGGCAGACAAAATAAAGTTAGATACAATCAACTGGAGCTGTACGTGTAACAAGCCGGACACATGCAGATATATCCGTTGAATGTAGCATAGGCAAGTGACAGTGACCTAACAACATGGAACAAGGAGAACAATTTTGCTGCTTTGGAAAGACCATACTTTAAAATCTGGGAGCTCTTACGGTACCCTTTTACTGATATAAAAAACAAACTAGGCAAAGGTTGAGATAGTAGGTATCGATGGCATACCACAATTTTAAGGTAGTTTCATCATCTTAGGATTATGCGAATCCACTGGAGACAATCATTGTTTTCCAAAATCTATTTGGAATTACCTAAAGAGGTGTGGCTGCCGTAAAGCAAACAACTGGTGGAGATGTTAGATATAAAACATAAAATAAATCTAGCACCACGAGCATTAATCCGTCAGCTGATGGTTGGTTTATTGAAAATCTGGTCTGAAGGTCAGACAGTTCTGTGCAAGATAGGACCACGTTTTGTTGACGGCTAATAAAAACAGAATCAGGGTTAAAATTTCAAACAGAATTTGTTTGCTAAATAAGGCAAGAGTCACTATAGGGATTTGAATGAGACTGTTGCATTTGATGACTCATGGCTAACATTTTCAACCGAACACTAGAGAAACTGACGTCTACGCAGTTGGTCTGTCGTTAAGTGAATATACACTTTGCCAGTACAAATAGACCAATCGTCAGGTTCGTTGTGTGTGTTCTTTTATATTTTTAGCCTAGCTTTAACAGTTATTCAGTTATATATCTACTTTGTATGCAGTATGACAGCTTATGGTGATACCTAGCATTTGAGTATCACGCTGCAGACATATAGCATGTCCAACCAGCCACATTATCTTGTCTCCACGCCGACCAGTCCCAACACTAACCTCGTAACCAAGCAAGCCAGCTTCTAGTACCATTTGTATAAGTTTGGTATGACTCCGCCTGGAGGGTAATTGTGGCTGATTCACCTTGTGTCGCTGGATATGTGTAAGCCTCCCATGTGTTGTGATAGGTTGTCAAACACTACCTACTACCTAACCTATTGTCTACACACATGTACCTGCCATATTCACCTATTCCATGACAACACAACGGCACATAATATAATCTTGTCTAAGACTTAATGGAGGATCACGACATCCAAATCCTGATATAGCCTATATATAGCTCCGAGGTTTTTGACGGGAACTTGCACAAAAATGTAAAGGACTGTATAACTGAAAGACACTGATTATAAGCCGAATGGGCACATCAGATTTAGAGCTTAAATAATTGTGGGGGGTGTATAATACGCAATAAATTATATAAAAACATAACAATTGGGTACGCTAAGGAAGCACTCGTTAATTAGATAGACATTTACATTCCAAATATCTTGGGATAATATTATCATGAAATTAAAGCAAAGAAGTACTAAATTACTTAAAACATATTAGATCTTGAAACGAATGAGACCAACAAAAAGAATGAATATTTTTAACAGAATGAGGAAGTAAAGCGGTATGGGGATATCAGAGAATACATCATATCATCCATTCAGGGTCGAAACATTAATTACAGAAGCATTCATAAGGAAAAAAAATGCATTCAGTATCCATGCATATTTACTTGGACAAAACTTGTCTGCAAAGTTGTAATAGAGTTTCAGGTATCATAATTATTACCCTCTGATTGCATTTTCAATACTAGAAAACATGTCACAATTGTTACCTCGTACAAATCATAATAATCATACCAGCCTTACGTTGCCTTACATTCTGCTAGCGACACATCGTGTTAAATAAATAATCTGGCGGGTCTAGATTGTGAGTATTTTTGTTATACAGATGTACCTATTCAAATATATCACCATAGTCGTGACGATAGCCGCGATAATTTGATTTGAAATGCTTTATACATTAGTTTTCATCCTGTTAATCATTTACCCTAATTCCTTGCTGTGTAAATTCCACTGAATTCATATAATCTGATCGATACAAATTTGTTCTAAAATATTTTGGTTTGATATTTCGGTTGTTGAAATTTACGGTGACTTGGCCGTCTTAAGTGAACTCTTCTGATAAGCTAATCATTTTATGCATTCTTTATTTTTATTAGTGTTTAAAAGATTTTTTTATTGTTAGACTGGCGTATAAAGTTTAATGGAACATTCTTGAGGTTTTCCATTGCTTTCTATGCATCAGTACGTCTTTTTTATCTATTGATTGTATTGACTAAATTAAATTATTACTTTTGTTAACTTGAGAAGAAATCAATCTTGATTAATTATGTCCTTCCTGATAAATATAACTGTAACTTCAAATATGTAGTAAAACATGTATGTCTGTGGAAAACGACATCGTGGAAAATGTATGAAAATTACTATGTATGTATAGAGGAAAGAAACCGTTGCTGTCGTATGAATATCTTCAATCGAATGTGTATGTTAGGAGGCACGGGGACGATAGAAAACATCAACGCAGCTTTGTAACATTAAGAGATGAAGATTTCACAAAGAGGAAGCATTTAGTATCCATGCACTTTTACTTGAACAAATCGTGCGCTACCATATGGAAGAACGGCAAAGCGAATTTCATATTTACATATTTATCTTGGTCTAAGGGGTCTCTTTTTGTTCTGATATTACTGGTCTACATCCAAAATGCTTCCGAAATAAATGTAGTCAAACTTTACTAATCCTGGGTCACTAAGAATTAAATTGATGCTTGCAATTGTTGATTGGTTCCAGTTTTAAAGATATAGTACTGGGTCAGTATATACTACCCTTGACTTGGGAATCGTGGAGGATAAGTGAGTTATCAAAGGAAGGGATCTAAACTTAAACTAGAAATGACTAAAATACATATTTTACTGGATCTATGAATAAATCTATGACTGGGTTTGGACAGAACTTGCTTTTCAGGCAAAACAATGAATGATGCAATCTGAAGCTTGTTTTCCGTCATACATGATATGAATTGCATCATGTTACTCCTAAAAGTCATAGATAATGAAATCATAACTAAGCTTACATCACTCTGCTGAACAAATTGCCCTATATCAGCTCTAGAAATCGTGCAATGTCGTGCTCTAATATTTCTCAGTGTATATTTTGCAAAGGGACACAGTTATATTTCGCCAAAGTGATCAGAGATGCCAGGTACCTGTGTGAACAATGCAGATAACTTCTCTATGTTTGTGGTGAAGTGACATTTGCATCACAAAAGCGCAGTATTAACCACTATGGTTGGCTGCAAAATTGGAGCTCAGGACAAGAGGTGGACCCCACTCATATGCTGCAACACTTACGCCACACATCTTTGCCAGTGAATGAACAGGAAATCTCAATCTATGCTTGTGCAGTGCCAATGATTTGGAGAGAGCCACCAGATCATATCTGCAATTGTTACTTCTGCATGTTTCCTCCAGCTGGGAAAGGTGTGTAGAAGAAGAAAAAATAGACAGTGCATGATCCAAAAACTCCATCAGCTATACGTCAGTACACCACGGGGAAGGACTGCTAGTTCCCGATGCAACAGCACTTGAGGCAGACGAGCAAGAGGAAGAGGATGAAGTTTCTAGTCCTGAACCATCAGTGTCACATGACCCATATTTTCACCCATCCTCCTCCTCTGAACCACACCTCATGGCACAAGGTGAACTGAATGAGCTTGTCAGGGATTTGGAACTATCCAAGACTAAGGCATAGTTGTTGGGCCCCAGGCTACAGCATTGGAATCTCCTGGCAGATGATGCTATGGTTTCCATGTTCCGTGACTGTCAAAATGATTTTATCCGATTCTTCTACAGGGAAGGTGATCTTGTAGCTTTAGCAACATCGATGGTGTGATGGCAGCTCTTAGCACCGTTCATGATACTGATGACTGGAGACTGTTCATTGAGTCATCGAAGACGATGCTTAAATCTGTTTTGCTGCATAATGGCAATCTGTTCCCTTCAATTCCAGATGGTCATGCAGTCCATATGAATGAAACCTATGAAAACATGAAACAACTTGAGGTGCATAAATTATGACCAGCATCAGTGGCAGCTTTGTCACGATTTCAAGGTTCTTGGTCTGCAGACTGGATACACGCACTACTGCTGTTGTCTATGGAAATGGGATATTTGTGCGAGAGTATTACTGCATCAAGAGAGATTGGCCACTCCGATAGTCAATGGAGACTGGAAGGAAAAGTATTCAACATCAGCCACTTGTTGAATCAAGGAAGACTTTGCTATCACTCTTGCACATCAAGCTGGGTCTGATGAAGAACTTTGGAAATGCATGTGCCTTTATTGGTGTTCAGGTTCGTGAACTTCGAGATGATGCATTTGACCGTGCACTGCGGGGTAAGGAAAAGACGGCATGGAAAGCCTTCCAGTTAGTGGCAAAACATTTTCTTGGAAACAACAAGGCAGAAAACTACAGGGAGTTGGTGGAAAACCTTCACAAGGCATACAAAACATGTCAAAAAAGACATATTTTATGCACTCTCATCTAGATTTTTTCCACCGAACTTCGGATCAGTGAACGAAAAGCACGGCAAGCGATTTCGCCAGGACATTGCAACAATAGAGAAACGCTATCAGGCAAATGGATACCATTAATGCTTGCAGACTATTGCTGGACAGTGTGAAGAGATGCTCCATTTAATGAATACAAGAGACAAGCCATGAAGTGCCGAGTAGACACTGAATAAGGACTAAACTATGTATTATATATGCATAATAGTTTTTTGCCTTTTGTTTCATAATAGAGTTTATTTATATAACCTTTTAGCTGCTTTTAAAGTGTTACAGTAACAGGACAGTAGAAATATCATGTAAATCAACTATACACACATGAAAAGACTTAGGTTTACAATTTATGATTAAAACTCTACTATCTACACAAGATACATACATGTAAAATGTAAAAATTTAAATATCTTGGGAAGAGTAGCAAATCAGTTGTTCTAATTATTATATTTGAATTCAGCATATCATAATCCATAGTAAATATCACATTTTATCTCTGAAGCAGACGACTCCTAATACATCGTAGACCAGTGTATCCAATATCTGGAAATATATCAAGTTTATTATATGGGTATTCCTCATGGTTGCATATATTTAGTCACCCATTCTAACATCAAATATAACAACATAATGAAATGCCTGCATCAAGAAAATGTCGGTTATATTTTGGTTATGCATAACTGGACTTTAAAATGCTCCGATGTCGGGTTAAAAGTTCTATATTTCTAAATAAATGAAGCATCATTATTCTCAGTGATATAAACCTGACCCTTGTTTATGCTATATAAATATGCCTAAATGTAGCACACCATATCATTTTGCATCTCGTTGGAGCATGGGCGATATAAACGATACTATGTCCATCCAAAAACATTTGCTACACACTCTGGCATGACTTTTAATTTTCGCATCCAGTATTTCATTTTCGTTTGCTGCTGTGGGACCTTTCTTATTATCCCAATACCTCACATACATAACATCAGGGCATTAAATTTATTTAACAATTTATTCTGGCAAAATACAAGTATCGATCTTTGAAATTGTGAATGTAGACAACAATTTCGACTCTTTGTACATTAGTTGTTCTAACTCATCTTCAGAATGAATTCAAATTTCTCTCATCTATCATCTATCCCTTGAAAGGTAGCAATTATAGTTTTATCAACAAAATTTCGCATGATGTGTGTGAAAGAATGACGACTGAGCATTGAATACAAATATCAATCAGTGGTATAGTTACATGTGCATCTTACCAGAAAGGTTAGCATTAGATCCATCTACCATCTGTAAAACACAAGTGAATGCGAGAACGTGAACCACTAGGGAACTGATTTCTATTGATCTCATTTCTGAAAATAAAATCAAAAGCAATATAAAAATAAGCTAAACAGTTTACAATGAATTAGGTATATACAAAAGCAAACAATCTTGAACTGCAACCAAGACATTAACAGTCTTAATGCCAATCTAAAAGATTGAAACTGGATTTTATTTGTATGTATGTGTGTATGTATGTATGTATGCATGTATGTATATATGTATTTATGCATGCATGCGTGCATGAATATATGTCTGTATTAATGTGTGTATGTATGTACCAACCCAGGAGAAACTACTGGCAGGCTTTCCTAAGTACCCACGCTAGCCCAGCCTTGGACTCAAACCCACGCAGACAGAGGTGAGATTGCAGTGATCCTGAACGGTGGGAGCATTAGACCATTCGGTCACTCGGGGCCCCATGTATGTATGCATGTATGTATGTATGTATGCATGTATGTATGTATGTATGTATGTATGCATGTATGTATGTATGTATGTATGTATGTGTGTGTGTGTATGTATGTATGTATGTATGTATGTATGTATGTATGCATGCATGTATGTATGTATGTGTGTGTGTGCATGCTTGCATGCATGTATGATTGTATGTATGAATGTATATATGTATGTATGTATGTATGTGTGTATGTATGTATGTATGTATGTGTGTATGTATGTATGTATGTATGCATGAATGTATGTATGTATGTATGTATGTATGTATGTATGTATGTATGTATGTAGGTAGGTAGGTAGGTATGTATGTATGTATGTATGTATGTTTTTCTTGTTGTTCTAGGGTTTAACGCGATTTTCAGCACAAGATATGCTATATCTGGCGGCCAGTATAACTGGTGGAGGAAGAACCCTGGAAAACCCAGGGAAGAACCACCGATCCACGAGAAACTACTGGCAGGCTTTCCCATGTACCCACGCTAGCCCAGCCTTGGACTCAAACCAACGCAGACAGAGGTGATATTGCAGTGATCCGGAACGGTGGGCGCTTTAGACCACTCGGCCACTCGGGACCCCATATATGTATGTATGTATGTATGTATGTATGTATGTATGTATGTATGTATGTATGTATGTATGTATGTATGTGTGTGTGTATATGTATGTATGTATGTATGTATGTATGTATGTATGTATGTATGTATGTATGTTGGTAGGTAGGTAGGTATGTATGTATGTATGTATGTATGACTGACTGACTGACTGACTGACTTTATTTCCTCTTAAAAAGAGATTACATCAGATTAAACAAATTCATGATAATACAAGATCATCAAATAGAACAGAAAATTGACAAAAATACAATAGTAATACTGTGTCAGCTACCGTATTGACAAAACGAAATAGCTCAATACCTGCAATTATGCAAATCTGCAGTCATTTGGCGGAGCAAGGCACTGATCTTTTAACAGTTGCTTGATGATGATAATATTTCGAAAAGTTAATACGTCTATAGTGTTATGTGCTTAACATTAAGTTCGAGATAGTAATGAAAATGAAATGAAAAACTTATAACAGTGTAATTCTATATGTAGTTTTTTTTTCTCTTCATATGACGCATGTATTTATGCATATATATACTTGTTTGAGTGTATGCGTGCGTGCATGCATTTATCTATGAATGATTGTCTAAATGACTTAGTTACCTCTTCAACAAAGAGTATATCAGGTTACTAAGATACATATTATACATATCATAGGATTATGAGACACATCATAGACGAGAACGCAAGCATGATATATACATCGTCAACTAATGCTTTTACAAAATGAGATATATAAATACATAAAACCATATAGAAATTTGTTGGAAATAAACATAAACAAATACATAAACAAATACATAAACACACACATAAACACACACACGAGCAGCTGTCATACAACATAATTTGCGGATTTGACAAGAAGACTTTGGCCTTTGTATGTATGTATGTATGTATGTATGTATGTATGCATGTGTACATGTGTTTGTGTTTGTGCGTGCGTGCTTGCATATATGTATGTATGCCAACCATTTATCGTAATATTCATTTTTCATCCCTCATTGTTTCTCGAGGATTTATTTATTCTATCGAACCTCTCATTCGGAGAGCCTATGTACTATATTTGTTTCATGGACACAACATAATAAAATCCCTGAATTAGCAAATGTATATACCGACCATAATATCAAAGCCTTCATGAGCATAAATGAATCAGAATTTGATATACAAAATAAGTACTTTGGGATACTCTAGGAACAAAATTAATACAATTGGCATTGGTTTGGTTGTTTTCTTTGGAGACAATTGACATTTAACAATAGTTCACATGTTTACCTTGACTGGATCCTTTGAGGCAAGGTGAATACCTATGCCAAAATATGGGTCGGTTTACATATTTGTGGATACTTTGATATGAAACGCTAACTTAACGTGAAAGTTTTGCATTGTCACTTGATATTTCTCTTTACAAACAGATATCTCTGGTGATAAGGCGAAACAGCTACAATGAACAGCCAGTACGCCAGTTGGTATAACCATCATCCAACCATAAAATATCTAACACTTAACGATTACAATCCATCGCCTATTATTGAACACGCAGCTTAGAAGCTAACCTGAAAAAAGGGTAAGACAGAATTGTAAGATGAACTTAAATTCCATCACATACTAGTTGACATAAGTACTAACATCCATACTAGACTTACACATACATACAAACATAATATTATAGTGGTGTAAATGACTTTTGTTTTAGTTATAGACAACGACGTACACAAACGGAAAATACATAGGTCTGCAACGATTGAAGGGTTTCTCTTTTCCTAGAGAATTGATTAGCCCTATAGAGGATCGTTGACCATTGAACAAAAACTGTTTTTTCGGTGGTGACACATCTTTACTGTTCGTTTTCTCAATATCCCCGATACGATCGGAACGTATAACAAGAGCCTCTTAGTTTACTTGAGTATTAAAATTGATGCTACTGCTTTTGTAATGAGTACTCTTAAAAGGGGAAATTTATTTAATTTGTCTATCACCAATTTCTTATATTCCCAACATGTTTACCAGTTTCAACAACTTCATCTCTTCTCCGTCAATGTGAAGAAGAGTTAACATGTGTTCAGTGGGAGAAAACCTAAATATGAACAAATATTTGTTCAGCTTTAACGAGCAGAAGGATAGAGAAAGCAAAAAGAGCAAATTAAAACTTTGAACATTGCACATGTGGTTGAGTTTTAAAATAAATTGTTAGTGTGTTAGCATGTTAGCGTGTTACAAAAATTAGAGTTAAAGCTCTTGAGAGAAATGTTTTAAACATAGTTAGTGAAAGCTAAGTGTCAGAAACCGATACCTTCACCTTTACAAACATATTTCAGTACGTCAGAAGTAGAGATGAACAATAATAACGCCAACAACACCACATCAGCAGTAGGTTGTATGTGCGAAGTTGTATGTGTGGAAAAGGTTTTGGATTCTTTCCGTTGATGTCGAAAGGTTCACGATCTTTTTTGCAAGACCTGACTTTTCTTGGATAAAGATATTATTCAATAGCTGCAACATGAAACACAAATCAAAATCACTCCATCATAAAATGTGCATGCATTATATTTTCCATACTAGAAATAAATATCCAATCAAGGAAAACCGAACCCTACATTTTAGATTACGCTTTTTTAAAACACGCCTCATTGAAATTTAAAAGAAGTCACATACATCAATTCTTTTAATACCGTCCGTTGTATAATTTATTCACTGGCAGGTGTTCTTTTTCTGATAGTTATCATGTCTGTCTTGCGTTCATCAATTTCTTTGCAGAAATGTTTCTTGTATTATACAGCTTCTGAAATCTCCTTCGTTTTGTATTCTCTTTCACTTTCATGAGGCACGCTCAGTATTGGCGTTCTTTTCCAGTACACATATAGCTAGAATCTTTAAGTGTTTCTTCTTCTACTGTCTTGGGGATGTTTTTTCTGTGATGTTGTGGACGCCATCGGGCGCGGTGTTCTTCCTCATGACCAACTTTACAGTATCTCCAATTTCACCTGGACGTCTTGAGTCTTTTTATACATCTGAGACGAATAGTGTGACATGTTCTGTGTCTCCGTCTTAACAGATTGAAACTGAATGAGAGAATTTTCTAAAACAGATTGGTACTCCTGCAACTCTCTCTCTCTGTCTCTCTCTGTCTCTCTGTCTCTCTCTCTCTCTCTCTCTCTCTCTCTCTCTCACACACACACACACACACACACACACACACACACACACGGGTGCAATGAGAAGACAGCTAACATCAAGAAGTACCATATTTAAAGAAAACACTATATTGGATCAGAAGCCATGAATGAACGAATTCATGTGTCACCAATTTTAAAGAGTTTAAACGTACCTTCCAAGCTAAAGGTCAGCATAATTTAAGGCTAATCTTCATTGACGATCGTTTGAAATCTGTTGATCATGCTTAGTACGTCAGAACTGTTAATTTATTTAGACTTGCAGGACACAATTAAACATGTGCAACAATCGAACGATGAGTTTGACATAACCAGTGCAAAAGCAAATTTTCAAATGACACACGTTTCATCTTCAAGAGACAGCCAGTGATGCCAAATATCATTGAAGGCGGCCTCATTCGGGCAACTGTTGTGGCTCTAGCATATGCAGGCAGTGGAAAACGATATAGCTTAGTGTAACGATTATGGGAAAGTATTTAAGTGTATAGGACAGAAAAAACAATCAAGAGTAATAGATATTAGTGAAGAACAAGTATACATTTCGAAAGGGACCATGTGTCGAGTTCCTGATATGTAAAAATTCTAGACGCGACTTCAAATGTTCTCAAGAGATTAGAATTTGCATTCCTTATTTGTGTGTTGCTTCTATCGACTGTATTTAACAACCGTTATTTCATTAATGATAGAATTGTAGCGAGAGTCTTGGTGGAAGCAAAAGTAATATTTCGTGGCTATAGTACTTTTTTGTTGATT
Organism: Sinohyriopsis cumingii; assembly: GCA_028554795.2. Lineage (NCBI taxonomy): Eukaryota > Metazoa > Mollusca > Bivalvia > Unionida > Unionidae > Sinohyriopsis > Sinohyriopsis cumingii. Next base: position 129,733,152 of record CM068824.1, read on the forward strand.
GCTTTGTGTATTGTAAACCAAACTAACGACGCTTAGAGCTAAGATTGGTACAACATTACGGGAAGTGTTATGAATACACTACAGCCATTATTTACAATTATTCAGAAAAATACTGATTTTTGTTTAAAAAATATTTGAGAACAAGGAACAGAATTTCCATCGATTTCCAGGAATGAAACCGTAGTCATTTCCACGCAAGTAGAAAAGGTACAGTCCAATTATTAAACGAGTTATTAAGGTACACCTTTGTATATTATGGCTAACACGTTTAGAACTAAATAAATTAATTAAGGCATTTTCCATACGTTTTCAAAGCCAAGGTAAATATATATATATATATATGTGTGTGTGTGTGTGTGTGTGTGTGTGTGTGTGTGTGTGTGTGTGCCTTCCATTCAATACTGCAACCTGGTGTATTAAAACATAAGAATGATAAGTTCCATACACCTTATATTTGCATGAAGGGATGTTGAAATAGCCTAGTATTTATGAACCATTGCTGAGGAAAATTACATTTATTTCGAGATAGCTGAGATATTGATTAGCTGAGACAAAGGTTTTACCTTCGCTAAAACGTGCCAATTATTTTAATGAAAGCAATTACCAATTATAAACTGGTCATCAAATAGCTACAATCTTATTAACATATTCGTCGAAATGCAAGCAAAGCGTGTTGTTCGTTTCTCTTAGGGCTCCTTGGTCTTAAACAATTCAACAAATAATTTATTTCCGTAGGACACGGAGTGAAAATATAAAAAGAACATAATATCCAGTGAATTAAATCTGCAATAGTCCTAAACAATTATCGCATCTCCAAAGCATAGAGCGAATCAACTGTGGTTCAGTGGGTTAATAATCAATAGAAATATTACATTTACTGGTGCGTCAGTGGCAACGAATGTGCTAAAGTGCCAAAAGGTATACGTGCATCTTAATGGTATAATCCGTAATGTCCTTAAATGAATCCACAGTAATTCCAAAATAGTGATTTAGTTCTAAGTCATTGAACAACATTCAAGTGTAGTGAATAATTTAAACCAACAAACCCTCTTAAATTACAGATGAATATTGTGATTTCACATTGAGTGTTGTTAAGATAACAAAGACGAATTCTAATGTTATATATATATATATATATATATATATATATATATATATATATATATATATATATATATATATATATATATATATATATATATATACGCTTCCACCTGTTGTAAGTCGCAATACCAATCAAATTTGTAAAATATATTATGATTTGTTAAACAGTTAAGTGAAATATCAACGAAGAACATTTTTCTCAAGTCAAATACCAATGTAATGAACTCAAATCCTAAAACATTATGTTTGCAAAAAATGTTAATATCTTAGATTATAAACCAGCAACCACGTATAAACATTAACTACGTAATTTGATGTTTGGAACGTGACTCATCTAATATGCAATCATAGAAACAACTAAATCATTATTGTTTATATATACATAACATTGACTTCAAAGAAAATTACCCGAATTAGAGATACCCCATTATTGTAATAATGGAGACGACCACAATAAGAGAAACCACTAAAGTATGATAATATAGGATGACACGCACCCTCAGATGGGTCGACAACAATACGAGCCAATTACAATGAGCCACAGGACTTCCAGATTGACTTAGATTATGACTGTAAATATATACTCTTGACAAGTCTCACGCGTCTATCATTGAAGGATACAAGCATGTAATCAACGGTTTTCCTATTGGCGTGATAGTAACGGAACATATGTTGTAATTTGGTCTGAAACCTTTTTTATACATATTGCATCTTAACACATTTGATTGGGAACAGTGATATTGGTATATCTTTATAGCGGAGCTCCAAGTGACAATATTTCTTACCATCATTGTACAGCATTGCGCGTATTACAAACGTAAAATCTCGTACTATTATCTCGACAAGATTGAGATCTCTCTGATACCAACTCGGATAAAACAAAACACAATAAAAAGCAGAATGCATCAATTAATCAAAAATCGTCATAAAGACGCTATATGAATTTAAGAGTTCAGTGCGACAGTTGCATGACAAATGCAAAGAATTATGTTCCGGAAAATATATATTTTTTTAAGATCACATATTGTTACGCTTGTGTTTACAATAGTTAGTGCCGAACGATATCTGCTATACCGTATCGGAGGAAAACCAAATAAGCAGGTTTGATAATCTTGTGTATTTGTACGCTAACATTATCACGCACGGCAAAGAGTTTTTGATCCTTGTAAACTAAAATGGGTATTTAATAAGTCTCTTATTTTTACGTTTATTACTAGATAAGAATTATGCCTAGTGGGAAAGTAACCCAAAAGCAGAGACCTTCGAAAAAAGTTGCAGAGAACCGCACGAAAGGCAAACTACTTGTAATGTTAGGACATCTCAAGGAACAACCATGGTTAATTGTCACACGGCTCTGTAGCAGCATCAGCACAATTGCGTATAAAAATGTCTTCACGGGTCAGAGGTACGAAAACTGCAATGATGGTCGTTGATGAGGACAACAGTTATCACAGCTACAATTGTCGCTAAGATTGTTGCGTATCATCACTAACTAGCCCAGAGTTCAAGTTATTCAAGAGCATTTGAGTTTGATAACATAAGATACTCTATTGCACACGTTACAGATATCGGCAAGTTTTATCTAATGTATACTGTTAATGTCTTAGCTTCGAACGGCGACTAATGGATTAAATTAGCCACACTAATATGCACACGCATACACAGAAAACAAAGATTTATGAGAACTGCTTAACATTCACTTTTTATTGCACATGGTGCGACATCATTATGTATGGAAACAATATTTTCTCCATGTGGATTTCCAGTTTAACAAGCAAAAGACGAATCAGTATCTGTGTCGAATCTGCATGATCGCATTCATCACACATCAGCAGTTTGACGAACTTGCATTTTACTGCGGGTTCTCAGATTATAAGTATGCATGAACTAGTATACACTGTATATAATTTAGTCAGATATTGTTTGTCTGAAAATTTCCGTGGAATCATCGCTTCCCTAGCTACAACGGTGATACATAAAGATACGATACAAGTTGCAAAGGAAATCCTAGGAGGAATTTGCTTCCGTTTTGTCCACTGAGACGCGTTAACTTAGTCGCCAATATTATATTCGGTCTCGGTTAAATCATTTGCCAAATTGTTTGAGGTTTCCGCGACGACATGTTTGAGGATCTGCCGCGAACATTTATCTCACTAATGGAAAAGCTAGCGATCAGTTACTCATCATTGGCGCATATAGATGAGCCTACCACTGTGTGCGAAAACTACAATTTTCTACAATAAAACAAGAATTCCAATTGTATTGCATCAAAGAAAGAGTGTTTCGTGTAATATAAACGCAAATCAAGAATTCAATTAATATTAATTACCACTATTTGTTTTGAATGTAATCCAAGTCTGATAAAGTTGGAGATTCAATGTATTTTTACCGCTTACATGTTACGGTCTACATAGCAAAGCAAAATATATTCCATGTTCTTGGGAACTGCTTCTTTATTATAGCGTTTTGCTTTAATCCAGGTTTCACATAAAGGCAAATAGCTACTTTTGACCTTTAATATGCATCATTCTTACTATTAATGTATTGCATTTGTTGTAATTTAGGCTTAGACAGTGAGCAGCCAGCTGATTACAGATAAACTGCTGAGGAAGGCTGTATATGTACTGTGTTATTGTACCATTTCCAAATGAACCCAACAGGTGCAGCAAGTATCATTGATTGCTCAGAGGAACGACCAATTTATGAGATTAATAGATATTTTGGAAAATATATTTGCTCCATGCAGCTATGTCAGAATTTTTACAATTTTATAAATTTCAAGACGAGAAGACATTAAAAGCATGGTATTGGAACCAACTTCATATTGGACACACATATGTGTTAGCTTGTTAGCAATTGGATATTAGGTACGCCACAAGTGCCCTGACGTTCCTTTAATCAGATGTCATTTAGTTGGATCTGAAACTAATAGTTCCTTTTTGTTACATGGAACCTCAAAATAATTTTGTCTTTTTATTTTTTGTAAACTTTCATACCTCTACGACACTTCACTGGTGATTTTCTAATGTTTCTGAATTTGCATTCCATTATCAGCTCTGTTTAAAATTATCGTTGCAAAACATTAGCAATGTTGTATATTGTGCAATGTATAACATGCATTTTGTTTGACAATGATATCAGAAAAATAAAGCTCAAGAATATTGCATTGTTATTACATAGGTGCTTCTTTTCACCCGTACAGTTTGTATGTCATCCGTTGCACTAAAGCTAGTCATTATAAATATCGCATCGAATTTATAGTCTAAAACTATGTAACCAAAAACACCGAAAACAAACCAGTCTTGTAAAATTAATAAAAGTACATTTCCCCATGAACATTTGAAGTGTTGAATAACAAATAGTAATAAACGATCTCTCGCAAGCTCAAACAAATAGAGTATTCAGAATGAATTCCAGCTATGTTCCGATTAAACTCAAAGTCTTGAATGAATTCGCACTAATCCCAATATAGTGATTTTGAAATAGAGTAGAAAAACTCTGTGCAATGACAATGAACATTTTAAAGACGTAAATTAAAACCAGTGCTGATTTGAAAATAAAATTAGACCTTGAACTCAATATACCTCAAAATATTTACCTACAGCTAACAATGATCTTAATAATAATCGAAATCCATACAGAAATATCAGCTACGCAATATGTTAATTACAAAACAAGTATACAAGCGCATGTCAGCAGTCAGTTACGCCCTAAAGCGAATCAATGAAGAAGGTCAATCAAGGACTCTATCTATCTATCTATCTATCTATCTATATATCTATCTATCTAATATATCTTATCTATCTTATCTATCTAATCTATCTAATCTATCTAATCTATCTATCTTATCTATCTATCTTATCTATCTGTCTATCTTACCTATCTATCTTATCTATCTATCTATCTTATCTATCTATCTCACATAATCATGGAAAAGCATACATGCATGTATACATGGATGGATGGATTTATTTAAGTATGTATGTATGTGTGTATGGTTCTGGTTAGGCAGGTAGGTAGTTCGGTAGGTAGGTAGGTAATGTGTGCATGTGTTTTCAATTTGTATCGTAGCTTTTAGCAATTTTTTTAGTCGTATCGCTAAGATGTCTGCAGTGTGGCAGTTTACAGTGATGCCGCAGACATGTAGCATCATGTCCCACCCTCTCTCATTATCCTGACACCAGGCCGACCAGTTCTAAAACTAACCTCTTAATGCTGAGCTCCTACTGAAGTAGCTGTTAGTACATGTGTAGGTAGATAGGTAGGTTGTTGTTGTTGTTGTAGAGTTTAACGCCACTTTTCAGCACAAGGTATGCTATACATGGTGGAGGAGGGACCAGGGAAAACCCTGGAAGGAACCGACTACCACAAGAAGCTTCTGGCAAGCTTTTTCACGTACCCACATTGGCTGAGCCCGAGACTCGAACCCACGTAGACAGTAGCGAGATGGCTATGATCCGTAACGGTGAGCTCTTTAGACCACTCGACCACTCGGGGTTCCTAGGCAGGTTGGTGGGTAGGTATGGATACCACGATTAAGACGACTTCTATCCACAAGGTTGGTGTGCTACATATAATGCTAAGGGCGACGTCCATGAAAAACTTCGAGACTTACAAAATACAAACAACGTTTGAAAGAAATGACGCCTCATGAAGGTACATGCTCATGGCGTATTTTGTACGGTGAGATAATAACTGCATACGAATGATACAAATATACCGTATGGCAAACGTGTGACTATTTCATGATGAAGTTATTTCTGTGGATGGGTGGTTGATAAGAAAAGCATTTAGAATATGCCAGTGGAGCGGCTTAAGCGCATTTACAGCGAGATTCTGAGGGGGTATATCCCAATGTAAATTATATAACAGCGTAGTAAATAATTTGGTCAGAAATGTGAAACATTTTGCCAATCGTAGATGAAGCATTGATACTGTTTAAGCATTAAGCATTCCTGTCAGAATAAGAAAATCGTTAAGTAGTATAGACAAACAGAATCCTGATGAGCAGACTGGACACGGTGGTAAGGATCTTAATGATCTTGAATTTAATTTGCTCTTAGGATCATTTCGATAATAAAACTGGAAAAGAGTCTGCCTCGGATGTGGGAGGTCACGGGTTCAAGCCTCGACCGAGCCGTAGGAAGACTGATAACAATGGAACTGCTTCGTTTGGCGCTCAGCATTAAGAGTTTAGTGTTAGGGCTGGTCTGCCGGGTCCAAGATATTGTCACTGGGTGCGATATGGTGCTACATGTCTGCGGGATGATGCCCCAGTGTTAGACACAACTATAAACTCCCACACTGCAGACATAGAAGCGATATGACTCAAAATGTCAAAGTTACTTTAAAAATACAAATCTCATGCACATGTCACGATTTGCTGATAGTAAAAATATTGGCTTAAATGCATCATTCAAAACTCTAAGCAAAACATTATATTAGGTAACATTTATCCTTAGTTAGAAAATATGCAATTGACAATTGTCTTGCGGAAAGTTTTTTCTAACCTACTTTCAAAAGAACAGCGAAAAGCAAATAACCACGCTCCGTATATATTAGAACAAATGAAACATCCTAGCCTGAGTTAGTAAAATTCTCTGAAAAATTTGGACGAAAGTGGTTTGTAACTGAGAATGTTTAACCAATCCGCAATTGTATAATGATGGTTATAACCGGGGATACTCTTTTAAATAAACACCCATATCATTTCATTGTTATCCACTCGCTTGCTGTCTCTTGCCAGCATCGTCATGTGAGGTTTAATCTGACTAAACTTTCATGGAATACCGAAGGTGAAGTGCATTATTTCTTAGCCAGGAACCATCAGAATAATATATTGATATGTGGCATTTTTGGGCAATTTCAGGAAAAAATTAATAGGTCCTTAGACGTTATTTGTCAACTGCTACTGTTGAGAAGGCATGTTTTTTTGATACTTATAATAGTATTAATGCATATGTTCTTCAACCATATACATAATAAAAATTAGTTTTTTTTCTAGTGACTGGATGACGAATTTCTGATAATATGAAGAATACCTGATAGTCACGTCTTTTGGCTTACATTTCCGACGGGGTTATCATTGTCAGACTTAGCGAAGTCACTATCAAACTGCGATCCGCACAATATAGCAATAATACACATATATGAACATTGTTGCAACTGTGTGCTATTGATTCCATAGATCAATGATGAATTTCTATGATTAATCATTAGTGACGAGTGATAAGAACACAAAAGGTAGTAATAATCTGCGTTTTCTAAATTACTTTAACATATAACACAATTTCATCGCAATCTTTACTGTTTTCCCTCTCACATCATCCATACGGGACAAAATACACAAAATTATGAAGTGACAGAAACGAAACTGGGCTGGATGAAAACATTGGAACAGAACTCACACCGTGTAATCTTCAACAATATGGCTCTTAGTAGCAGAGATTTATTTAGTGTTCATAATCAACAATGCCAATTGGCAATAGCGTGTTGACACCATACGACAATTTTTTGAGCTACGAGTCCCTTAAGCCCCAAATCACATCTCTCTCTCTCTCTCTCTTTCTCTCTCTGGACCATCGTAGCAAGATACGGGCGAAAATTATTTTTGTCTTTCTCATGCTACCTATGAACAATATTAATAGTGGAGTCGAAGCGACCAAAGAGGTAAAGAGGGAGAGAGGGAGATAGATGCAGGATGAAAACAACATTGTCATCAGTAGTAATGTTACTTAAAGCATAATATCAGCTTAAATCAAATGTAAATATATATGAACTACCTCTGGCTGGGTCGACATTTTGCTTAGTTTCTTAGTTTCTATTCCACACCAATTGCCGGTACGTGGATTGCTGAACTTGAGTGTTCGAGAAGCTACTATGTTGTTTGTAATGACCTAATTTCTTCTTTAAAACCATGCTTATTGCTGAAATCATAAATGTGTCTAATATTGACTTAATCAATATGAATAGAAATTGAAGCTTAAAAATAAACGCAGCTTATCATATTGCAAAGTGGACAGAGCTATATTTTGTAGCAGACACTCTAGGCAGGTACCTGAAGAGTTCATTCACTAAGTCAGTACCTTGTCGCCCGCAATCAATCATAACTGCGTTCTAAAGGCGAATATCATTATTTGTATATGATATAAATAATAATAAACGTCTAACAGTTACGTTGTATCTTTAATATACTAATCTTTGTAAAAAGGTTTTATTAAAAGAAAACTCGGCAAACCTTGCTTCCTTTTAATGACAAATATATTACTCGTGTTATATCAATGAGATAATAATAATATACGTCTAACAGGTACGTTGTATCTTTAATATAACATTCTTTGTAAAAAGGTTTTATTAACAGGAAACTCGGCAAATCTTGCTTCCTTTTAATGAAAAATACTTTACTCGTGTTATATCAATGAGATTATGTTCATTATATATATATATATATATATATATATATATATATATATATATATATATATATATATATATATATATATATAATGATGCGCTTCATATTTGGAAAAAAGTTACGAGTATTCTAATCCAAGGATCGTCAATAGAGTGTTAGAGAAATGATTAAATTGATATGTCTTGTCCACAAGTAGGGCACAATCTCAGCTGTTGGCAAGCACTTGTGTGTTGTGAACGTTGCGTCTTCAGATGTTGTTGGCAACACGATGGACTGACAAAACTGTGCTGACAAGCAGAGCAATGCACTCACTTTTGGGATTCATCCAGACAGGCTTGAGAGGACAATCATCATGAGCATTTCGATATACGATGAGTGTGGTGCTCTAGATAGTTATAGCCATAGTATCATTTTTCACAATAATAAATGTATCCCAGGAATGCGGTAATACTGGTGTTTTTATCGAACTTTTAATCGTGATGATAGACGTGGATGTATTTTTCGTCTTTGAAATCTTTTCCCTTAAACAATAAAGGTCCGTGCACCTCTTGAGGGTATACTTTCAAGGTGTAGCGTGGAGCCAAGCGTCTTTCATTTTTTTGCATTTGAAGAATGCCACAGGATGTGTCTTTGGATAACCCCGCTTGCTGTAACATTAGTTCTGCTTCTCTTTGTTGTTTGGTTAGGTACGCTGGTCGAATGTTATCACAGCCTTTTTTCCATTCTACCGTGTTGTTCTTGTCGGCATACGTGCGTCCCACCACGATGGCACGGGGTAAACACATCTTCTCTTGAGGATTGTTACTTTGAACGAGGCTCCTTTTGGTGCCGCGAAGTTGGTCCACCAGTAACATCTTTTTTGGTCCTGTCCCTTGGTGAAGAGACGCGTGGGTCATGAACAGTGCCGCGTTTCCATCGGTGATGTGAAACTTGTCGTTGGATTGTTGCATGTGTTGAATCTTGTTGATGACTTTGGAAGGCGTCAGTTCTGCAAGGGCTGCTAAATTCGATCCAAACGGGAGACTTCAAACTGTCGTGGTGAATGGAAAGTCTCAAGCGATCGTCTTCCTTGGCTTCATATTGCCGTTTCAGAGTGGTTGACAAAGAATCCCACACCTTGGTGATGAACCCCTCTGCTTTCTCCAACGGTACGTCGGACTTGAAATCTTTAAACTTCACCGTGTACGTGTAAGTCGTAGTTCTAAATGTTCTAGAGGAGCGCTTTTTTGTCCCTCGAATGTGTTACTACTTTTGAGAAGTTAATGGTGGTGGACTATGGATGGTGTAGTCTCTCTGGGTCTGGATTCTGGATCACTCATGTCATCTTCAAAATCGCTGGCATGAATTTTAGCCAAGACTTCAGTTACTGTGCGATGGTAATAAGTCACGTTTCTGCCTCTTACTTTCTTCTCCTTTCTCCAAGAAATGAAGCGATAATTTCATATTGACTGAAAGAAGTCAAATGACTACATTGTAACGCAATGGGTCCCTTTATATATGTATGCGTGCGCGTACGTTGTTTGGATCGGATAATTATATTTGTTTTTTTCTTCTTCCCTCTGCGTGGATAGTATATGTTGGGTTTGTGTTTGCCTCCTCCCTCTGTGTGGATAGTATATTTTGGGTTTGTTTTGTTTTCGTCTTCCCTCTGTGTTGTGCATGTGTTTGTATAGGTTCGCGTACGTTGTGTGGATAGTATATTTCTGGGCTTTTTTATTCATCCCTCTGTGGTGTTTATGTGTGTCTGTGTGTATTTGTGCGCTTGATTGTATGCGCGTACGCTTGTGTGGATATTATATTTGGGGTTTGTATGTGTGCGCATACGTTTGTATGGATAGTATATTTGGGGTTTGTTTTTTCTCCTCTTCCCCTGTGTGGATAGTATATTTGGGGTTTGCTTGTTTGCTCCTTCCAGTGTGTGGATAGTATACTTGGGGATTTATGTGTGCGCGTACGTTTATGTGGATAATAAAGTGTGTGTGGATAGTGAAGTGTGTTTTTGTATGCGGGCGCATACGTTTTTGTGAATAGTATGTTTGTTTTTGCTCTTCTTCCCGTGTGTGGATAATACATTTGTTTTTTGCTTTGTTCCTCTTCCCGTGTGTTTATAGTATATTTGGGGTTTGATTTGTTTGCTCCTTCCCTTGTGTGGGTAGTACATTTGTTTTTTTTCCGCTTCCCGTGTGTGGATAGAATATTTGTGGTTTGGTTTTGCTCCTTCCCGTGTGAGGATAGTAAATTTGGGGTTTGCTTTTTCCTGTTCCCGTGTGTTGATAGCAGATTTTGGGGTTTGTTTTTGTTTTTGTTCCTTCCCGTGTGTGGATAGCATATGTGGGGTTTGTTAAGAACATAGAGGAAGGAATAAGAAGTTGGTGGATAAAAAGAAGAAATTAAAAGAACAAGAAGAAAACAATAGGCTCTTTTCAGGACCACACATATCCCTCGAAAATAAATGTATTCTCATTGCCTAAACACAATCCGGGTCTCGTTCATCTCAGGACTGGGCTCTTGGGCGTTTGCGGGTCAATTTATTGTGACAGGGGAATCTTCCGGGTCCCGTAGGGACTTTCTTTGCTAGACAGGGCGGTTGCCGGTTGGCGGGTATATTTATAGTGACAGGGGAATCATCCGGGTCCAGTAGCGACCTTTATCATGGACAGTTCAGATTTTCGTTTTGTGTTGCAAAAGGTTTGAAAGTAATTTTACTTCCTTGGGATTGTTTTCTCCTGAATATGAGTCAAGGCATATGGTTTATTTATTCAGTCAATATGGGCAAGCAGAGACAGAAGAGAGTCATTCAGGTTTGGTCAAAAATATTCAAAATTGGTACAGTTTATGAACTAGCAGAACCCGCAACCCCGCTACACGCCACTAGCTGAACTAGCTGGACATACCCGCCACCCACTACCCGCTGAACTAGCTGAACTTATCAGCTACCCCCTGTCACTGTTTGATGTTTGGCCCGATTGAGTAAAGCTCCTTGCTACGTTGTTGCCAATGTCTAGTATCGTGACCTCACCTCACTTATTCCAATTCCCTTGTCGCTATATCACCCTGAAAAGTTATAACGCTTGGCAGGGTGGTAAGTTTATATAGTTCAGCGGTGAAACTATACAATGCTTGGCGGAGCGGGAGATATAACTTTATTGAACGCCTGGTGGACATTGTTGCAAATATCCAGCACCGTGACGTCATCTCACCTATTATATTCCTATTATCCCGATACAACAACCCAACTTTCCCTTGTCCGTATAAAGTCCTAATACTCCCCATGTTCAATTCCCATTGTCCTTAAACGTTCCTAGGGTGATCTGCAAAGTCTTGTCCGGAAAAGTTCCCAAGTGAGGATCTGTATTGTCTGTAATGCATTTTCTCATTGACCCTAAATGTGCCCATTGTGATTTAAAAAAGTGTTGACTCTAAACGTTTTCACGACCTTTTTCCCACTGGATTTCCATTAACCCTGATCAACCCCACTATACTATTCACCAACACCTGAATGATTGAACCATGTTCACGCCAAGCTAAAATATTTTTAACAATCCTGGAAAGACACAAAGAAACTTCATGAGGAAGTGAGGCACCACAAAAAAGACCTGCACCAGTATAGTAACAACAATATGCATCCCAATAAAACATTATGCAATGACATGCACAAATAAACTGCATTCCAACTCTAACATCGTCGTCACATACATGAGAAAGTCGAATAGATCAAAGAAAGTGGAAGTGACCACATGTGCCAAACATGATGGAAAAGTCAAAGACATGAGAAGCCTTAGGCGGATTATCCGACCCCCCACAACATTGATGATCTGTTGGAAACAGTTGTGGCGTCAGTTGTTGCTGAGTTTGAAACACAACCCTGCTCCTAACTTAATAATTACGATCTCATCCATTAAGCCATACAAATATGTAATTTTTCCATAACATTGTAGCATTGCCCTAATTTCGTTACGTGTGAATTGCAATTGGTCTAACATTCGATCGTTATGGTTTCAGCCAAGTACTGGTCTGTCTTTTCGGAATAGGATGGACGAGAAACTACCTAGAATGTTATGGAACGCACAACGAACACTAACAACATTACCTCAGTCAATAACAGATTCAACGGATGATTTTGATGCTGACCAGCAAAGACTCTACAAGTCTAAACATGAACACGAGAACATATTCAGGTCTGTCATCTCGATCAAATCTGCACAGTTGTGGTTTAACACCGCACAGTCGCATAGTTATTCACTGTTTAGAATACATTGAGAAAAACAACGAATCTTGCATGCATCATCTGGGTACCATATAGCGCTAGACATTAGAATAAACACCACGATGGAACTTAGTTTAGTGTTTGACACCAGCTGTGGCGGTTTCGAAAGCAGAGCTTTCTGCAAATTTAAAAGTACCATTTCCAAATATTGTAATGTTTTTATTCTTTTCTAGTGGAACACCTGGAGTCTTCAGGCAGTCTATTGTCGACATGGATTTTCTTGCACATGCACCGGCTGTTACATATGCATCGCTTACTCGACTTTGACAAGACCCTGCTGCTGTAGGACGCAGGTGGTTGAGTAAAGGTCATTGATGTGATGTGGAAACTTGATATATTTGTAAAATAGTAACCAGTTACAGTTTCAAATAATAATGTCCTGTCACGAATTTAAGGTTTACATTAGCCCGAAACATGTTGCGAAAATAAAGATCGGACTAGGAAAGCACTCCGACAAAGTTAACTGGATCTGACACTGTGTGAGTGACGCAACGACAACTTAGTTTAATGAGGTCAGTCAACATAATACCTCGGTGAGATCAAAGTTAACCAAGTCAAAGGAGACACAAGTGCACAAGATCAGCAAAGAGTTTGCACTCTTCGTAGTCATTTGTTTTCAGATGTGGCTCCCGTTCTTGCCAAAACGTTGTTGTGTTAGCGGTCGTCCGAACATCAGAATACCCACAGACTGTTGCCTTCGATCTTTTAATGCGACTAGCAAATGGCTTTGCCATTGAACAATTCTGGCATTCTCGTTATGTCAAAGTTAATCAATATTTCCGATGTGTCTTTATGCGTGAGAGTCCATAGGGTAGCATAATCGTTTGGATGGCCCATATGTGGACATCTTATAGTTAAAGCGTTGCTTGTACTTATGAGCTCTCCAGCACTACACTCAATGTCACGTATAAACTACAATTAATAGTTTGTGAAATACCGATCGACGTTTAAGCCACCAGTCGCAGTTCTGATATTGATCTATCCTGGTTTGCAACCAAAGCGGACTACTGAGTTTACTTGGAGGGACTTTGACGACGTAGGCACGGACGAACGTGTAACATTTGAGGATCAAACTACAAAAGATTAATCATCGAATGTCCATAATGAGTATGTCAATTTGAAGCTGCAATACGTTGTTACGTCGCAACGGGATTCTAGACTGGATTGTATTTATTCATCTTAAGAATGTTTCGTCATGCGCGGAGTGTAATACGCACACTCAAATGGTATTTCACTTTCTAAACCATCTTTAACAAGTGCAATAGAGCATGATAACAGATAACAATAGTAAAACAAAATTTGCATATACAATATCATTACACTTGACTGTCGTTAGCATTTATGTTTAAGATTCGATTTATCAATACAGGTAACTGATTGGCTCTAACTGCGGTGATGACTGTACACTCAACATTCCCTGTTTATTATCTTGCTCCACCATTGACTATGTCAGTAGAGAAATCTGGACTGTTATTTAACAAAAACAAACTTGTCCATGTAACAGCTTCTGGGCAATTAGAAGAGTGATCGTTTAAGAAATTATTAAATGGCATAATCAGTATAGTTTTATATCAAAGCAGTACAAGGCCCCAGGAATGCACAAGAGACAGAAATGTAAATATCCTCCCCCATCTATTTTTTCTATGAATGTAAAACAGATGTGCGTGTGATTTTTCCACCTGATGAAGACCAGCCTGTTAAGCAATTATACTTCGCTATTATATTATTAAAAAACGAACTATTATAAACTGTCAAACTTACTCGCGTGAAAAAGTTATCGAAGCGACACAACAGCTGAGGGATGGAATCCTGATACACAAACGCAAGTCTGTGATTGTAGATCTTATTTGCAGAATCGTCGCAGCAGCCGTAGTTGGTTGTGTTGAGAGATGAATGGAAAACAAACAAACTATCATAGGATACCAGTCGCATTGACTTTAGCAATAGCATACACAGTGACTGCCAGGACTCTTGCGCTGCATTTGGAAAGATGAGTCTATTTAGATATTCTCGCGGCAGCACATTACAGAATCAACACATTTACCAAGCTGTAGTCGATGGTTGTTGAAGACAAAATGATTAGGATGGGAGAGTTAGACCCCGTATTGGATGAACTGGAAAAGAACCGACATTCCCAAGCACAAATAAAGAACAGGATCATTAACGACCGAGGTACCTTCATAACAATCACGTGAATATTTGCAACTGTTTTATGAAGCACATGTATAGTTAATCCTACTGGTTTGTGCATTGGTAACCATGCTCACTACTCGTTTGGTTTTCCAATCGATTGGGCGAGACAGATTAATATGATCACATAGGTTTGATCGTTTATTAATACAGGTTCGTGTCTTCTACCCCGCATGATTAAACTTGATAATTTTGATTTGCTGTTCGCATGCACTCGCATATCTTCTGTAGATAAATTCAAGTGGAGTACAAGGCTTTGAGCTAAATTAGTAACAAAAATCAGACCTTCCATTATCATAAAATTGATGAAAAGATGCACATTAATAGTTTCTGGGATTTCTGTAAAAGGTACTTCTTGTTTACCTTAACCTCGTTTCATTTCTTTACCAGATTATATTTAGATAAATAATTCAGATCTGTAGACGAAACTAGGTACAAGGGGACGACATAAGGATGAAATTATGATCCTCCCATTTAATATCTCAGTTTTAAAGACAATGGTCATACTTGAAGTCGAGAGACGTGAGTTCTCCTCGTATTTGTTACGGTGTTTCCTGTTGACGTTTGGTTAATTGTTCAATGTATTGGTGAAAATTTTGTTTACGCGTGCATTTAAAAATTAACTTCGTACACCGTTCAAGCGTATAATACTTGCTAATCCAGAAGAGTTAGCTTACGCCAGTAATATTTTGCTGAATATTATATCCCGGACAGAAAAAAATATAAATCCTTTCTAACAAAGTCAGTTTAAAAGAGTGGACTTATACACACGAAGGAAAATAAATGCGATATTTAGTCAACATCTTTAACAACAATGTTGGATGTTAGCCATACCCTTAGTTCCAAGTAGTGGTCCACGTACACAATTACATTAGACTCAACTTACCTTTGCAATCATACTTTGTTTAACCGTACAGTCAAAGTGGTATGATATGAAACAAATTATCACGACTTTTTAAATCAGTAACAAGAACTTGACCCAAATAGTTTCTTCCTGGTAGCCTTGGAAATGTATTTTCGTTCGGGGCCAGAAAGGATTTTGTTTGGAAAATATAGATTACAAATTGTAACGCATTTTACAACTTTGACTAAATCAGTTTTCTTCATTTTTTAAATATGCTTTTTGGTTTCCTTTAATTTACCCAAATAGTTAGAGACTACGGGTTCAACATTATGTTCAGGAAAATCCATCCTTATTTTCGCCCCACCTTCGTGAACATACCTAATAAGATAACTCCGTATCTATGCTTTTCGACAAGTCATACATGTATTATTCAATCTTAACAGAAATATATGACATCTTTATCTGAACTGAGTCAGCTAATGCATCATTATACATGTTGAATGCCAAATAAAACACAATAACGTGACGTGAACTTGAATTACTCGATGGATAGCAAAACAATGCTCATGGCAACTATTTAAATACCTTATGAATGTGATCAAGGAAGGTAACACACATCCAATATATCCAATTAATCGATCGTCATACATAAATACATGTTTGCATTCATGCAGGTATACAAGGATGCATGCATGCATGCAAATTGACAGACTCACACATACCGATATACATGCATACATGCATATATACATAGACACATATGTACGTACGTACATACATACATACATGCGTTATGCATACATGCATACATACATAAATACATACATACATACATACATATACATACATACACACACATACATACATACATACATAAATACACACACACACATATACATACATACATACATACATACATACATACATACATACATACATACATGCATGCATGCATGCATGCATGCATACATACATACATACATTCATACATACATACACACATACATACATACATACATACATACATACATACATACATACATACATACATACATACATACATACATACATACATACATACATACATAAAAAGATATATACAAATATAGATACATGCATATATACATACATAGATGCATACATATATACATAAGACAATATGGTCTTAAACTTTGGAACAGACAGATGCGAAGCCAACATGTTAATTAACATCAGCAAATAATGTTATTTCTTCAAGTTACAATGTGCGAATTTTAGATGAATTTTCATTATTGTGAATTAAGGACCAGACAACTTTAAATTGTCTACCACAGGTTGAAAGGTATAGTGTGCAGCATGAACTATTGGGGTGATTAGTAATGGGGGATTCTAAAAAAGTTTGTGGGACTTTAACGTTGAAACAAGTGTTTTGCATTATAGAGTCAATGGGAATTTAACATCGTGCGACACTATAGGTCAATGGGAATTCGACTTTGGGGACGTCACGGTACTGGACACGGGGAAAAATGGCAACAATGTTGCAAGTACCGGACATCAATCGAGTGGCTACTAAGTAACAGTGTTGCAAGTGTCTGACCTCAATCGGGTGGCTACCAATATTACTGCAAGTAGCTGACCCGTCTACCCGCTACTGTAGGTAGATAGTGACAAGCAAAATACAGACATATATGCATATATATATATATATATATATATATATATATATATATATATATATATATATATATATATATATATATATATATAAACCAACAAATACATATACAAATACACAAATGCCTATACAGCATAAAGACAGAATAAATTAGCTAAAGAGTAAATCTGTTTTGAGACAATGGAATAGCCCTAAAAGGGACCTTTGGGGTTTCTTTTCACTTTTTCTCCTCCCTTCTTGTATACAGTTTCCTCATTTTCTCAATTAAATTATTCTTCTTCTTCCTCTGCTTCTTCTTCTTCTTTGCGTCGTCGAGTTCTGGAAAAGTCTTGTCGAATGGGTTTGTGTAGCGTCGCTTGTTCTTGCAACCTGGTTGCATCTTGGGTAAGCGTACACTTTTTCAGTCGGCTTTTGGCGGCAGGTACAATGTTTGAAATCCATCGTAACCTGCAGGACGGGCAAGGTTGTAATAAATGCTGGCTAACAAATTCTCCACCCGGGCTCTCTTCAGTAAGTCACCAACTGTTCACTGATGCTAATCATGGTTTGATGGGGTGGTTTGGGAACGGCTTGGTGTGATGGACGTGCCACAAGAGTAGACGTCGATGGTGATGGTGGTGGTATTGGTTTCAAGGGGATCGCTTTTTCCTTGCTTTCTTTTTACGCTTCCTTTTTAGCTTCTGGTTTGCCTTCTTTCGTTTTCACTTCTGTTGAAGGTCGACTGTACATTATCATTTAAACCCATGCTTTGAGTTCTTCTTGTTGGGGAGTGGCTGAACGGGTCAACAAAGATGCTGTAATATTACTAGGGATGGAAGCCGAAGGTGTTTGATAAACTTCTCGTACATCTTTTTCCACCTGCATCTTTGAGGCTGCGTCTGTCTTGGTTAGTGGGGGTGGTGGCAATTGACGATTTATCATGGCTTTGAAATCTTATGTAATTAGTGTAGCTGATTCGTCTAAAGCCTTCTGGCGATATAGTTGAAGACGTTGCTAAACTTGGCCGTACCGTTACGATATTTCCTTTTCTGACAAGGAGTTGCGATCCATTAACGGTTGCGATTCGCGTTGTAGCTGTGATATCTCAGTCAGATGAGGATTAGGAGGTATATGAGTGGTGCGTTGTCCTTGCAGCGATGAAATTCCATCCATCTTTGTAGGGAACTAAAGTCAGCTTCCGTCTTTCCATGGGATTCAAAAGTACATGTATGAGGTGTTTCTACAAATGACATCATTTTTATCTCCCACTTCTTCTTCCACCTTATCTCGGAGCGTTGGCTAAAATAGTTCCAGTATGTCCTCCAAACAAAGGATCAACCACTCCTTTGATCAAGGGTCCTATCAGTGCCGGAAAAAAAGAAAACCTCCGCGTTGTACCAATATATTTTTCTTTTTAAAAGTGTCGATGTTTGGCTAACCTTGTATTTTGGTCTCTACACACTGGCATCGTTCCATTCAAGACAATCAGACAGCATTAACAGATGATATCCATGATTTCTTTCAGAGTTGATTGAATGAGTTATTTTCGCACGAGTCGATGAGCTTTCGATAAGACAGACAACACGTCCCAATGTTTAGCTAATCGAGGAGACAGTCCCTTTCTTGTTCCCTTTTTGGGTGAAGAGTGATGGCTTCTTGAGGGTGACATCTTATATTTTCAGGAGTACAAAATGACTGAAGCGAATTGTCTGGCACGGGTCTATTTTTGTACTGAAATACCTCTCGGTATGTCGTATCATTTTCAAGACGGGCATCGTTCGACGTCGAGTGGTTCGCAACGGAATACATCGTGACAATTCTCGCTTGGAAAAATCCAGAATATTCTTGGAAGTGGTGTTTTTTAGCAGCTGCCGCTGGAGTTAAAAGATGAGGAGAAAGTGGTTGTTACCGCTGGAGGATACGTTCCTTCAGAAACGGGCTTCCAATTTGTCATCAAGTTGAAAAAGATGTGTGTCAAATCTGGTTAGGCTGGCATCATCAGCAACAGTGAAGTGGAAGACTCGACTAGAAAGTAAGCGTTACGTGGCATTGTTGTATGAATTCGTCAGCCAAGGAATTTCTATCTGTTTGGCTAACACTTGCACTTGGAATTTATATCTGGGTCTTTTAAGCCAAATAGCATCATGAGCATTAAGATTATTGGTACAATGGGGGAGGGGGGACTTTGTTCAAATACGTTTTGGGTAACGTAACTGACACTTGCATTACCAATGTAACTTTTGCATTTAAACAGTAGTTTAATTTCTTCTTCGTCTTCTACTAGCATGTCATCGAAGATTACTTAATGTGCTGGTCAGGTGTCAGACACGATCCCGTCGTCTTCGCGAGGAATGCCTTCCACAAAAACGATGAAATATCCTTGAATATCTTAAAGGAGACTGTAAACCGATTGCCACTCTTTGTAACACCACACGATGCATTGAGGTGGACGATCGATTAAATGACTTTTGAGTTCGATCAAACGTTTGACAAGTTCGTTTTTACCTGAACCGGCAATTAACATGTTGAAGGGATGGCGAATATACAGAGCCTCCCAAATGGAACGATCTACCTTTTCGCCGATACCTTTGAAAGTATAGGATGAGGTACAGAAGGAAGATGTAGCCATAATGACGGTGATTCCCAGTTTTGAAAATAACATTGACAAGACAATGTTTTTTTTTTACACTTTCAGGACGCGTTTATTAAATGTTAAAATTGGACACGAAATACAAATATACGTAAGAGCCAAATGGCTAATTATATGTTTATCTTGACAAGCAAAACTATCAAAATGCTATACAAACAGGTCACTGTAGAACATTTTTAACAAAAGTGTGGTGACAAAGTGACACTTTGTAATGTTCGTGGAGTCTCTACACTAGACAGAGTGTCACATTTGTCATCTAGGAATGGCTTTTTGTAGATGTCTATGTCGACTACGGTATTGTATTGTTTGAACTTGGTGTTCACATAGGGTCCCTGGCTCGAGTCTCACTGTGTCGAAGTCAACATTCATTTTTACCTACCCGGCAATATCGGCATATCCGTACGATAAAGTGAAGTGGATGGGACGCCGAACTCGCTTCTGGTATACAATCGATATATTTTTTCTAAGATTCGACTGACAATAAAGTGAGTGGGTAAACGTACAATTTTCGGCGGTTCGTAGGTGGTCACTCTAAAGTCTTAAAGTCCAGACTGCAGCTCTTCTTTCAGCACGCCAAAGTTGTCCGCTTGACTCGTTCGATGATTTAGGGTCAATCCTTTAACATTACACTCACTGTGCACTTCTCCACGTTTGTCCAGGTATTCGTAGCTGTAATTGTTTTGACCGCGGCTAGCAAAACTTAGAATCGTGTCGTCGGGGTGCTCGTCCGTCCAGGATCCTATACTGTCTCTTTCGATTTCAGGGTAATGATTACCATCAGAACGGAAAATGTAGATGCAGCTGTCAGTGTCAAAATACAGGACGCAATCTCCTAAATGGCCTAAGACTTTGCGCAATTTTAAGCGACCATGGGCTGCCACGCAGCCCTCAGTTATCACATTTTCAAATTTGTCAGCCTATACAAACTCAAATTCTTCTTCATACTTGACCTGGATGAAGCCTTAACGAACGATGTCCTCATGTTTCATGCGCATTTGGTTTTGTCATGAATCATCTGAAAGTAGCGGGAACATTCTGTCAAATACTCCCTCCTGGGTAAATACTGACGTTGTGTTTTTCTCCCCACAAAAAATTCAACATGACTTTGGCATACGATCGCCTTCCATCGTTTTTCTCCACGTGGTCTAAAGTGATGCCTTCCTGGTCAAAGTATATCTCTTGGAATTCTTTTCGTCTTCTGGAGTCTGGCACCAGCAAGGATAGACGCTGTCTTCTTAATTCAGTTTCAGAAAAGCATTCACGTAGTTAGCGCAAGTTCCTTTCTGAGTGTCGTCGTCCTTTTTGTACTGTCCTGTCTAAGGAAAGTGGTAAATTTCGTATGCTTGTAACAGTAGGTATCCCAGTTCCAGAGCACGAACCAATTCCACACTGACCCATCTTCATGTCAATGAGCGTTCTTTCTGAGTGTGATCACAAGGTTGGTCGTTGTTACAACTTTCGGCACAAGTGAGACCCAAAGGAAACATCGGTTTTCCTTTGCAATGGTAGGTAAAACGGGATGGTACAAATGATTGGGAGGCCAAAACATTGCGCTTGATCAACCCTTTGTATTCTCGATTGTTTTCCAGCAATTGTTGATATCATACTGGAAAATAACGATATTTGACACGTAAAGATACAGCGAACACACGTCAAGGTATTTGATTTCTTCTCTTTCACGTGGCACAGCAAACATGTAGCTCTCGTTCGTTCTCCATTCAAACTATCCCTTGGATCAAATGGTCCACCAGCATGTAACTGTCCACGATGCGTATACACTTGGGTCGGTTTTCAAGCGGTTGTCATACTCGTGTTCCCATATTTTAACTACTTCGCATACTTGCTGTTCTAATTTCAAGTGTCGTTGACATGTGTCCTGGTACAAGTCTTCCATGGCACATAGTACGTTGAGAGAAGTGGTTTGGATACACATGAAGTAAGTATCCATTAAATTCGTGTACGATCTTGGGGTCTTCTAAGTCTTCTAAGTCTCAGCCATCTGCTGATAACGTTCTGATGGCATTTTCGCCTCCTCCGTTTCAAGCAAGTTCGATTTATCAGTCTTCCTTTTTGCACGAGTAATGCAACCCGTGTTATCGACCTTTGACAAAGTGTTAGTTTGAGAGCATATGATAGCCAGGGTATTCTCGATGATGAATTGTCTGCGGTACCATAAGGAATATGCTTTAGCGATGGTGCAGGTTTTTTCAACCGATGAATACCTCATTGTTCTATGAACAGTTCTCAAAAGCTTCCACGGCAGCGCCGTAAAATGCCCATGACTTATAGGCAATACTTTAACATTTCTTAGTGAAAGTCGAAGGCGTACGAAGTGTGAAAAATACCAAGAATGGAAAACGTCTCTTTATTCGGTACGCATGTTGTCGGGTTCGTAAATAATGAGCATTAGGCAAATATAACAGGACTGCGTGCTGATTGGCTTCGGTATCGAAAACGTGTGGAAAATATCTTTTAGCCGTTTCAGTCACTGCAAACGTTTTAGGCATATGACGCAAAGGCATGGCTAAATAACCCATTGCCTCTTTAAATTGTACTTGTCCCACTTGCATGAAAATAATTTTGGCTCCGCTCAAAGTGACTTTAGGGCGCTCGTTGTTTTGTTCCGTATACTATTTCAGAAAAAGCTGTCCATCATATTCTAACAAATTGTGAACCATCACCATGGCATAGCAATGACGATCTCGGTAACGCTCGATGTCCTCTTGACTCCACGTTTCGTCGATAGGTCGAAGATCCACTGGGCAAACTCCGCCAGTGTGCCTAGGTCTCCAAAAGACGTGTTCACATCATCCAGGAATCTTGCTACAGTGTGGGCTATGAAAAAAAGTTTTTTTGAGACACGCAGAAAATAGGAATGTGATGGCCGATGTCTTACATGAATTCGAAATCGAAGAAAGTGAAATTTCCCTACTTACTGTCATCCTCCTCAACCTGTTTGGATTGATACTTTGGAATGTAGCATTCGTGTTCCAATTCCACGATTAAGCTAGAATTGTGACTTCCTTACATTTCTTGACAAAGATGAAACTCGGTACAGTTGGTAGGTATGCTTTATCCACAAGTAGTGCACAATTTCAGGAGTAGACAACCACTTTTCCACTGCGAATCTTGCGTCTGGAGCTGTTGTCGGTGATAGATGGGACTGACCAATGTTCACTAACAAGCTGAGCAATGCATTCGTTTTTGACCTTCGTCAAGACAGAGTTTAGAGATGCATCAATATTGACTTTTCGATGCGCAATGAAGATGTTGCTCTCGATTGTTATATCCATTGCCGCATTTCTCACAATAATAACATTATCCGAGGAATGCGGTGGTGTTGTAATGACATCGAAATTTTCTTCGTGATGACAGACGTAAATATATTTTCCATCTTTGAAATCGTCGCCACCAAACATCAGAGGTTTGCACACTTCGTGTAACGTGAAGCCAATAGGTGCCACAGGAATGTATATTCGGATAGGCTGGTTTGTTGTAGAAGGAGTTCTGCTTTACTTCCCTAATATGCTTGGTGCGATTGTCGAACTTTCACCAGGGTCTTTTCCGGAGGACTCATGTATACCACCATGTCAGCCACTTCTGCGCATCGGGTAACTCTGCGCAACGATATGTCATTTCTGTAAACATTGGATTATGTGTTATTTTGGGTCAAAAATCCATTGTGTATCAAGAATTAACAATCGCAATTTAATCAAGAAAAGTGATTTTCATAAAGTGTACAAAAATAGATGGCATTTGGACTCAAAATACATATGAAAATGTGATTTCTAAATGTCAACATGGAGACCTACTCCATGCCCTTATTGAACCGGCAACCCAGAAATTCCAATTTACTATGTATCTTTTAGACTCATACAAACAAATACATTATATAAATGATGGAAATGTATACCTTAAAACAATACTGCAGTTTAATCCAAGTTTCTATTTTTGCAAGTTGTCCCACACGTACAAAAACTTCTGCTACCCGACGTGTCAACTTGCCGCTGCAATATAAATTCTCAAGAAATTCACCAGAGTATAGTCTGTTTCTAAATTCTTTAGTAATTTTTCCCCATAAGAAAGACATTGTTGACACATTACATCTTATTCATTGTTGATTCTCTTCCACATAATAGATTATTTTTTTATAAAATGTTGAACTTTACTTTTTTACAACTCTTAGAATGGTTTTGTTTGCTTAATATATTTTGCCATTTATTGGCATTATTGTGATGAATTTTTTAAAACTAGCTATAAACCTGACCTAATTACTTGACTGAAATGCTAACAGAAACAGTCCAAAGTAATGCATTTCATTTTTATTCCCATGAATAATTATTAAATCTTTTCAACGCTGTGCACAGAATAGGCTGACATATTGCGAGTCAAGAAAACTCGGGGGTGGTATCCCTTGTGTCAAAAATTAATATTATTTTGAGCAAAATATTCTGGTGACTACTGCCTCTTTCAAATGTTAAATGTTGCTGTATTTTATATTCGTCAAGCTGTCAATTTCTTTATGAGTTTTGCGTCAATATTCAGTCTGAAACCTTAAGTGCGCAGAAATGCCTGACAGCATTGTAAGTGATTTTCTGCATCCCAGGTAAAAAAAAATTGTGCGTCCAATACGCATGATTAAGCATTTCCGAGACCTCTGGATTACATTTTCAGCAGAGTGGTTGTTATATAAAGGTTTGCCTATATGCAAACGTATCCACTGTTGCCACTCTCCCTACATTTCTTCCAGGTCTACAAAACCAGCTGCTTTAAAATGTCCTGATCCTCCAGAACATTTGCCAGTCATCTGCATTTACATTTTGTGCCACCAGTCTGTTAACCTGCCTAAAACATTATTGGCATTAGACAAGACAGCAGTTGCTAATTTAAAATGCTGATTACATATAATTACTATCAGCTAAAAATAAAAAAAGACTTCACATGTTTTCCATATGTATATGTACCATCTTACAAAGTCCCTACTATGGGGAGATAATTCCTAAATAGGAAAGATAGCAACCTATAAGATGCAACAAGGAATTAAATTGTTGGTATGTTGTACTTAACCATGACTACTTTAAGATACTCACTATTCGACAATATTACATCAATCAAATGTTTTCCTGTCATGACATAATTGGGCCCAACATGAAATCCTGTGCCACAAACACTGGGAGTTCTGATTATGCCAACAGACTTGGACAGCTCTACAAGCTGGTTAAGGACAAACACTGGCACAACTTGATCAATCTCAGCACTCATATTCCCTGCCAGATTCTTGAGAGAAAATCAGATTTCTTCCTGTACTCCAAGCTTCATGTACCTCACTATCTGTAGAAAAAAACTCTGCCTAAGTAAAGACATCATGAATTTTTCTCAATGTATAGTACGCAAAGTTCTATGTATAAAATGCTGATCTTTGGACAAGCAAACTGAAAACTTAATCATTAAAATATGGCCTTAGATATCAGGACTAATCATACCTAGCTTTGAGCTTTAATAGTCAAAGACCAGTATGGTGTTTGCAAATATCTTGTGTCCACTAGCCATTGTTTGTTATAGCTATAGTATTAGCACATTATCCCATTTGTTTGTACCCTCTACCAACTTTAAAAATGAAAGCATCAAGAAGACAAATACATTTGTACTTGACCGTGTCCAAAATCAAGTTCATGTTGTTCCTGACCGGGGACATTTTTTAAACAACATAGCCAGTCTTTCTCTGAGTGAAAGATAAAAATAAGAAATTTTATTAATCTGAACATTAACCAAATGACTGATTTCAGCCCACTAAAATCATTACATGTTTCTACTTGTTTGTGAATCCATTTGTTTACGTGTCTGTTTCCTGTCAGATATATTTGTTTATGAATGAATAACAAAGATGAAATTTCAATGTTTTACTCAAGAAGAAAAGGGGAAAAAGTCATGCATTCGGTCTCATACAACTGACATGATGTATTAGTATATCCTTATGTGTCTTTATAATTATGTGGGAAGAACAATGGTGTTAGGTGTTAGTTTATGTAGCTAGGGAATCAAAATGGTGGATATGCAAGTACAAGCATTTTGTGACATCATGTGAAAACTACATATACAGTATCAAATTTGCTTGATACACATGGATATGAAATTAATATAGCTGTTAAAAAGAGTAAGATTTTTTTTACTTGAACCTTCTATAGATAAAATATGATTGTTTTCTGTTACTTTTATATAGAAGAATAAGCCCACCCACAATCCTATCTGTAAGGATTATTTTTCTTTTTGCTTTTAAAGTTTTCTAGGCTGCACACAGCTCATGCTGTTGTAGCATCCATCCCCCTGCATAAACATCTTCATTTGTCTGTGCTTTTATCATAATGTTACACTGTTTATAAAATATTTTGATATTATGTCACAAAAAGCACAATACAAATATGCAATAAAATAAAAATAAAAATATAAAAATTTATACAGTAATGTATTGAATTTTCCATTAAAAATAGTTTTGAAAAGAAATATTTTATGTAAACCTACAAACATAAAAACAATATTTTTAGAATAATTGGTCTAGAAAGGTTACTACTACAGGTAGACATTTATACATGTAATCTTATTTTTTCTAGAAATTAGCTATTCATGTTTTAAGATCTGAGCAGAATCAATTGTATGACTGTTGTGTCCATCAGTTCATTTGGGCTGAAATTTATTTATTCAATTTGTTTATTCCCTGAAAATGCAAAGTGCTCATCAAAAAATAACATTCTTGGAAACAGAGACTTGAATGTATAGTGAAAGTTCAAGTAAGGATATATTCTTGGATTGTATTATTGTGATCCAACAAAAGACTATTAACAAAAACCCACTACAGAGGCTACCATGGGCACATGAAAATTTCCTATGTTGGATTTAATTTGGATTTCCAGTAAAGTTTGTTCAGAGCTTTAGTCAGTACAACATGTGTCTGTATTTCTAGGATATTACAGGATTTAATTTGCAATATTGTACATTCTTTTTACATTTTTCACTTTTTATTATAGGGAAATTATTTGTTGAATTTTACAATGCATGTTGCTTCTCACTCCTAGGGACAAACCTTTTGTGTTTTGCCATGCATGGTGTAATGATGCCAAAGTGCTTTTTTATGCCAAGTGTAAGTCAGCTGTGTTGGGCAAATAACTATGAACAGAGATTTTAATGGCTGACTAAGGACCAAATGCTTGGATATATTGATATCATATGCCTTTTTCTCAGAATTTCTTGCAATCATGTTTAATTGATCTTCATTATTATTAAAATCAACCATGTTTAAAATGTATTGTTGTGTTGCCTGTTATCAATTGCAAGGTGATGAGGTGATAATTTGGGCAATAATATAACTCTAGAAATTTCTTTCAAAGGCATTTTTAAACAAAAAGCATTCGTTTTAACAAGTATTTGTTTATCTATGCATTTATAAATATATCTGGGCCCCCGAATGGCCTAGTGGTCTAAAGTGCTCTCCATTACGGATCACTTCCATCTCACCTCTGTCTGCGTGGGTTCGAGTGTAGGATTCAGCTAATGTGGGTATTTGAGAAAGCTAGCCAGTAGCTTCTCGTGGGTCGTTGATTCTTCCTGGGGTTTTCCCAGGTTCTTCCTCCTCCATTAATACTGACCGCCATGTATAGCCTATTGTGTGCTGAAAAATGGCATTAAACCCCACAACAACAACAATAAATATATCTGCATGTTAAACCTTTGTTTTCTTCCTCATCAAGATATCTGTCTACATGTAGTATTCAGTTAAGGTGCAAACAAATTATAAAATGTAAACATAAGTTCAATATTTATGGAATAAATATGTGATTCCCTTAAATCATCCTATGTTTTTACTTTACATTTGTTTACTACTTTATATTTGTTTACTTTGTGATAATTTGTTCTCATTTTTTGGGCAAATTCAATTTTCCAGTGACTCTGACCTGGGCAAGTTGACTTTTACAAAATGTGTAAAATCATGTTTAGTTATGCAGGCAAGAAATTGTCTAAATACTAACATTAGCAATTTGGTATTCATGCTTAAGTCAACCTTCATGTCGTGACGATTTGCACTAAATAAATTTGTATAACATTTGTTTCACAATTTCAGACCACCAGAAGAAACTTGACTCAGTCATTGAGCAGAGAGTGGTAGACTGAATGAAAGTAAGATACAAACTGCTTGGGGTGATGGTGAAAATAGCTTCTTATCCACTGCTTTGCATAGTAATGTTGCATCTCCATATTTGATAAAGCCCTTGCCTTCAGTTAGTGTGGACTTGAGTGATTCTTTAGTTGCACATATATTAAACAGTTGTTATGGTTGTGATAAAAATGGTGCCTTTAGTTTTTGTATCACACCTTTTAATTTGAAATGTAGAGAACAGCTCACCATTACTTAGTATAAAAAACAATTTGCACAAATGTAAGCGTGGTAATGGCGACAATCTTAGGTCATCTCATACTGCATATCCTTCCAAAGCTTTTTCAATCAAATCTAGCAATCCATTTTCTGTGAACTATGCATGTACTTAATAAAGCTTTACATAGTAATTTTCATGACACTACTGTATCATTGAAGAAACTAATAGCTTATGAAAATCAGCCAGTTGTACACCTAAGCACATCATGTTCCAAAGCAACACCAACAGTTTTCACTGGGAAAATGTTTAATTACACATGTAATGAATGGATCTGATTTTGCTGCATTTCAGTTCTGAAGAAAAATTTGCCATAATGCAAACTGCAAAAACAGACTACTTTTTTTTATCAAATCTATATTTAAAATGAGTCAGACTGCATGTTTGGCAAAGTATGGGTTAAGTCCAGAATGCCTTGAAAATATAGAAATTCCAGCTATCAGTAAGGTTGAAAATAATTGGTTTTTGATATTTACAAGGTTCTAATAAACAGTCAGAAACTGAATTTGATACACTTGCCTGGCATACTACAGAAACTTAATAACAAGTATGCTGCAAGGATGAGCCAATTAAATTACAAGCTTTTGGGAGTTCATGTAGAAAGACTGAAGGAAAAAGTAATGAAGAAAAGAGGTGTTGACCATGATACAATGTTGGCAGAAAAATATGTTTGCCAGAGGTAGACAGTAAACCCAATACAGGATGGTTGACAAGAAGGAATTTGCTACATTATTAATATAATTGTAAAAAGTCCAATTTGTGAGATAAAGAGCATGAGAAAAGTATCTCAGAATTGAAAGCAGAAATAAAGACTAATTTTGAAAAGAAAGTATGCTCAAAGTATTCAAAGTGTACTTAATAAAAATATTAAATTGCAAACATGAGGCATAAAGTGAAATAAATGACACAGGTGGCCAAGTCAAAAGGGAGGACACTTAAGGAGTGCAAACAAACTAGTGAGAAAAATCGTTTAATAAGTAAGGTGAAAAAATTACAGACAAACACTACTTTTGTCAGTTACGAAAACAGATGCCTTCAAAAGAAAGTGGAATCTTTACATTACATTTTTTCAGCAGCAAGATTATTAATTCAGCATATAAAAGAGAAGTGGAATTAGTTGCAGGTAACTTATTCTACTTTGAAGGAGACATGAAATAAAATGGAAACATCAATACATTATCTTGGGGACTTGCTGAATGACACAAAATCAACCTGCTGGATTGTAATGTTGGAGTTAGACACAAAAGAGAGGTAATCCATATATTGTTGCTGATCTTTGAGGGAAAACATTGATAGATAGGTTGCCTTAGGAGTCAACTGTTAATAACATGATAGACACCTGGCACCAGTTCAAAAGCAGGTAGGTGAGATACTAAGTGATGAAAAAAATCTTAAGCTTTATACTGATGAGACTTCAAAATATGGTACCAAGTTTACAGGTTACCAATATGAGCATCAGTGAACAGGATTCGTTTGTTCTGGGTTTACGTGAAATGGCTTCAAAATCAGCATCACGGACTCTGGACAATATACAGGAAATACTGGATTATATAATGAAACAAGTAAGAAACTCGATGGGAATAATGGTGTAAGGAGGAAGATTTGATGCAGTGCTATAGCTACAACATATGATTCTACAAGTACGGAGAAGCTTTACAATCAGAAATGGAGCACCAGCTAAAAAAAATACTCATGGAAGTGGCTGAAAACTGGGATGAAATGTCAAAGGGGGCACAGATTGATCTACCCCAGATGCTTCATTTCTTGGCGCTTTGCAACACTCTTGTTAACCCTGCCATCTTGTGTACAAATGTATTACAACAGTGGCAGAAGTCAAAGGGTCTATCTACTGAATCAGAACTGGACCCAGCCTTAAAAAGATGTGCAGAAATTCAGAACCAGCAGTCATTAGTCTGGTAAGAAATTCAAGTAAAATATTTACAAGAGGATGTTTGGAATAGACTGGATGCCAGCAAGATATAAAAGTTTTCCTGCAGACAAAAGGATGTAACCTTTCTCTCACAACTTTGGAGGAGAATAGATTCAGAATACTTTTTTCAATGCAGAACAAGTATTTCGCATATACAACTTCAAGAAACGGTTCCTTTAATATGGCTATGGCACAACAAATTATGTTCTGTGATCAATTCTAGCTGATATACAAGATAGACTAAATGTATCACCCATGAAAACCCTTTGATTGTATCAAAGCCTGTAACTGCACCCTCCTCGAGATTAGTAGCAAAAAAGGACACATATCTGATTTAAATCATATTGTTGGACAATTGACAGCCTTTTTATATAGCAAGATTGTTGGTGCCATATTCATTTTTCTGATTATGACTGGACCATATGCTGATAAGATGATGCATACAACTGATTGGCTCAGGAGGACAAGTACAATGGAGTCATTCTTTGGAGTTTCGGATGTTTATCTGACTAATGCTGTCAAGGGTCATCCACCCGGGGGTGGGTGGGGTGGAGACAGCACCATGTGATAGATAATCCTGAGGCAAGACAGAAGTACTCATCAATCGTCAAGCACAGCAATATCTTCTGAACATGTGTTTCGACTATTAGATCATTCACAAAGCACAGATCAAATGCATCTATTCTTGCAAATGAGTCACTTATCATGTTCACTCAGAATAAAACACCAGCATGGCTAGGGAATAAACCAGAGCAAGAGACAGCAAAGTTGATTAAAGATGCAAGATCCATACAAACAGACCTTACAAGAAAGTATAAGGAAAGAAAGATTGAAATTGAGGATAAAATCAGGGAGAAAAGTAAGGAAGAAAGGAAAGCAGTAACAAGAAAAAGGGAAAGGAAACTGGCTGCAAAAGAAAATATTCACAAATGCAGTGCTCTACTATGGCCTTTGGCAAACCAAAGGGTTTGCAACAGAGATTTTGGAAACTATGCCAACTGCTAGTGAAAAGAAAAAAGTCTTGAAGTCTCAACTAAATTTCTGGAAAAAATATCTTGCAACAGGAAATTAGTAGCAAAACTAAATTTCAAATGTCATCCAAAAATGTTCAGTCTTCTATAGAGAAACTGTTTGAATATTTATTCATATTAATAAATGAATCTTTTGCATCAGAGGTAACAAAAACACATGAAAAACACATGCTAAAAATTGTGAAGGACAGCTTTATCCATAGTACGGATAAAGCTATCCGACAATTTTGAAAAGAAACAGGACAGAGGAATGATGAGGACCAAATACAAAAGTCTATGTCATATCGACTGTTCCTGGTTTTAATCAGTGGTTCAAAGTTAATAACTGGGATGATCCTGTTATATATACCTACAAAGTACCAGATGACATGAAAAATGGGGACTTGGAAATTGTGGCATAGATGAGAACATGCAAACAGTCTGCTCATATCATTTATTAATCTAACCTGTCATGGTTGTGTGTATGTATCCTAGTACATATTACCGTCAACTACTATATATACTCATTCATAATCTGTTCCTATTTTAAGCTTCTGGCAAAACTTTGAATTATTAAAATTTCATTCATTTGATGGTAAATCAGAACTTTAATAAGAATTTTAAACAGCAACACCCACCCTGAATAGAAGTTTAATTATTTATCAATTTGTAAGTTCTACATATACAAACATAATTTTGCAGTTGTAAAGGAATTTTTATTTTGTAATAATACCATGACATCAGACATGAATTTAAAGGTCTGCTGATTATAATTATTAATAATTTAAGGGCACAAAGTATTGCAGTGAAATAAATGATTTATTATTAATTTTCTTTGATCACATAAACATTTATATTGTGTATAATTATCACAATTCCCCCGTGGTCTTGAAAGGGTGTGGACATTATCTTGCAAGAAGTGCTCTTTAAAAGCATACATCTTGATAAAATGTGCAGCCTATTTATGAATCTTTGTTGTTGTTGTTGTTGTTGTTGTTGTTAATTTTATTATTATTATTGCTGTTGCCATCAGATTAACAAATTATGTGAGCTACTGACAGGTAAAGTTGTAAATTTCCTGTTTCAATGGTATACCACTCAAAAGCTGCAAGAGGATAATCCTTGATATGGTCCTTCTCAGTATCAATTTTCATAATTTTTGTATCTTTCATTTACAAAACATACATCTAGCACTAATGATTTTAGAGAAAAATAAAAGCACTGTCAGTTACATGCACAAGTTTGAGGTCTATGGACAAACTGTTTATGCTTAAGCTTAATTCTGGTTAACTGACACGTATCATCAGGTAACATATTTTTCCTATTCACTGCCTAGTATTTTCTGGTTTTATATGGTGTGTTCTATAGTTATTTCATTTACCAGAGACATGACTGACCTTCTTTCATGAGCTTCTGCATAATTCTAGACAAGCTTTTCATATAATTTGGATTTTGGATTGGACATACACTCATAATTGCAAAGTCTGTAAATTCTGTGAATTGGCAAAGGCACATTTCCCAAAAATGTCCTTATGTATATCACATATATTTGTATATAATACCTCAGGAACAGTCTGGTTGCATTCACTAGTGAGTGCTTTAAGCATTCATGCCAAAATGTTTCATTACCTGACTTCTATTTATTATATACACTGTTCAAAAATTGCTTACTTTTGGTGATATTTTATTTTTGCAGGCAATAAAATAAGTGATTTCACTTACTGTGAGAAACAGCTATGAAAAGAATTATATTTTACTTGCTAATATATGATTTCTGATGATTTGACCTTCACATAAATACCATATTTTTGAACCTGAGATGAAATTGTACATTTTACCAGTTATCCGTATGAGAAGCTTGTTTTTTGTGATACTATGGATGGTGCTGGGCTTTGCGATGTCACAAATTGCAATTTGTTTAACTTATTGGTGACAAAATACACCATCTGACAATTTTTGGGTGACAAACTTTTTTGGCTGTTAATATTTCTTGGGTTTGGGGTGGACACATTGAAAGGCACCAATGAAAGTAAGTCACAAATTTTGATATATAAAATGCACTGGAATCTATCTCTTGTTAGATAAACAAATCCTTTCTTCATATAGACAAATGCATCTTTACATCATAATCTGCTTATGCAGACATCTGGCCTGGGTACTGTAAGCTGAAATTCACTCAGATAGTCATGTTACCAGAAGAGCTACAAACAATCAACCTCCAAAAGCATGGACAGGAACAGCTACAATAAATCAAATGACTGTTTTTGTTTCGTTTTGGTTCGTTTTTTAATGTACGCCACCAAGAAAACAGTTTTGATGAAACTTCAAAGAAAACTGTTTACCTTTGAAGCATTGGTTGTTCTGTATAAATACCAAGCAAATGAAACAACAACAAAAATCAGTCTGAATCAATGATCTACAGTTATTTGATGTTACCACCACAATAACAAACCAGCATTTGTTTGGTCCTCGTAAGTTTAAATGTATGGTGACTTCAGTAACACATTCAACCTTCATCAAAGAAAGCCAACTACAAACTTCACTAAAATCAAAACACCTTTCATCAGCGGATGTCAGCATCAAACATAAAAAAACAATGGAATCTGATTGATTGTTGCATTTTCCAAAGTCACTGGAACAACTTTATTGTGTTCTGAAAAAGTTTCTACTTTGCAGGAAAAATGTTTATGCTTACGATCACTACCAAAGACAACATAAAATGCAAATTAAATTTCAAAACTTTTGAAACCCTAGATATCTGGTTGCAGAGATGTTTATTAAACGTTTTAATTTGTTCACATGTTTTCATATCGCTAGTAAGCACCTCATTCCCTTGGTAGTCATGGAAAGATGATATCTGTCTCCAGCTGATCAAATCTAGGCCATGTACATGTAGCATGAAAACAACTATAAAGCCACATACTACTGACAACACTGAATATCTCAGTAACTTGTTTCGGGACACATGTTTGTTGACAATGGGATATAGCTAAAACAAGGACTAAAACTTTTGTACATACGAGTTATTTGTGTTTTCTAACAGGATACCAAAGATATATACATTTTCTAACATGTGATCCATACTCAAACTCATGGACTTTTCATATAAATGTACAGTAGTTTATGCATTATGGATTCCTCTACACAATTGTAAGCTGTCAATACACATGTGTGTTTCAGACTAGTTTTGTCTTTAATTAATCAAAATTGCCTGGGGGTAGGGATGATGTATCAGTGTAAATCCTACTCACTGACGGCAGTTTACCCCCTTAAATTTTGACTGTATGCGAAATTTGATTTTTTAGCCCTTCCCCCCATCTTATCTCAACATCTAATGTTACTTTGGTCACAGGGATTCATGATCATGGGTAATAATTTATTATGAAAATGTAGCAGCCAGGGTCGACGCTAGAGGATCAATATTTTGCTGTTTATCGTTTGTCATTAATTTTAAAGATATGAAAATTTACCAAAAACTAACTCTAAATTCTAAAGTGCCAGTTGCTGTTCACTAAATTCTGATTTCAGATTAGCTCATATATGTGCAAGAACACTGCAGTGATTATGCACTATTAGTTTTAAGGTTAGGATATAATGTGTGTATGACTCATCATTGTGGTATTTCATGCAAAATATATGGCGGAGGCACTTAAAAAATGCACAAAATAGTTTAAGTACCCAAAACAAGAAAACGTGAATTTATTATTAAAGCTTTATGTTGAGAAAACATTTATATATTACTACATGTAAGAAATAAAAGCAAATTTCAGCTTGAAATAACCATGAGATCAAGATTTTGCAAAAAGTGACCAGAGACCATTATTAAAATGGTGGATGGTACATGTGTTTGAATAACTGATGTGAATTAATTTGAAAAGATATAAAGATGAGTTAAATTTTGAATTCTGCACACACACATTATATATAAAATATTCAGTCATACGAGCAACATATTATTTCAACATGTGTATCACTCAAGAATATAATATCTCAAACAAGCATGTTAGGAGTGAAGCACTTGATAAAAATGCCCAGAAAGGCTATAGATGTAACTGGAACATAGGAAAGTCTATTTATTCTTAAAGATGAATGTTCACCCAACATATCTAAATAACCATATGTACGAAATATGCAAATATCAGACTGAAATAATATGAGGTCAAGATTTTGCAAAAAGTGACCAAGTCCAATATTAAAAATGGTGGATGGTGTATGTGTTTGATTTGTCGGGTTGGAAATCTGGGCAATTTTTCACATCCAAGCATTTTCAGTGCATAGTTATGACTGCTGGGACGAAAACAGTCACCATTATCCAAGGCGACTTGCATAGAGTGTGGGAGAAATTTAGTTTTTAAAAATAATTAAGATATGCCGAAGATCTGCAGAACTTTAAACATAATTGTAACATGTTAAATAATAATACTAATAATAATCTGAATAAAACTTTATAACAAACTACTAGTACAGTATTGCTGTTATTATAACAAACTACTACTACAGTATTGTTATTACTGCTATTATATTGGCTGTGTATTCTCTTCTAAAAATCTATCTGTCAAAAAATGCTAGCAGCACAAGTGTTAAAGTCAGTTTATAGTCTGAAGACTAGATTTAATTGGTTTGGTAAACTGCCTATAAAAACTGTTTCCATATAGTTGATACTAAAATAGCACACATTTACATTTATGGGTCAGACAATACATCTGACCCATAAATCTAAATGTGTGCTATTTTAGTATCAAATATATATGGGTTTCTGTGAAGTAGTTGACATCGAAGTTGTACATGCGTCATTTTGCAAACGTATTAGCCTCTTGGTATTATAAAACATACCAGATGCTTTGGCTATAATGAATTGGGTAGAATGCCAATGCAAGTAGTAAGTTATATAAGAATTCTTAAGTACTGGTTCGAATTATTAAATATGACTGACAATATATTCACAAAAGAAAGGCTATAACCTACAACTGACATGGGACAAACATTGTGACTGTTGGGTAAACAATGTTAGGAATCTACTGTTTTCATATGGAATGGGATAAGTTTGTGTTAATCAAGGGCTGGGTGATAAGAACATTTTTAATCTCTTTTTTTAACTCTTTTGCATTAGATTTAAACAACTTTGTAAAGACATTTTTCAACAAGAACTAAATGGCAAGCTAAATTCAATGGATAGATTATGATCTTATAATAAGATCTGAACATTCTGGGTTATCAATATTATATAGATTATCTGAAATTCTCAGTGTTAGCCTACTATGCATGTTCAAAAATGGAACCTTTCCCATAATGACAAATATAAGTAGGTATAAAAATATCCCCCATGTGAACGATTGCGCCCTTTTTGTGCAGATATTGAAGATGAGTTTCACTCTGCTGTCACATGTCCCATGTATGATAATTTGAGAAAGATCTATGTACATTCATACGCTCATTTTAATGCAAATAACATCAAGTTTTGTAACTTTATTGAGAGAATCAATAATAAAATTAATATCCTATATATGCTGCTATTTTTCTAGCAAAATCTTTCAAAGTGAGAGAATCGGTGTGTTAACCCTAGAATCATTATGTTTTGTGGTTATACCATTTTTTAAATATATTATTGTAATTTGGGCAGATGGTCTATGTTACAAATAAAAATTATAATTATTATAATTATTATTATAACATTTTTAATAGCTTACATGTTCAGGATCATAAGTAATAAAAACTTATTTTTAAAATCTGATCAAGTTGAATCATTTATAGAAATATAGGTCAAATGAAAAGGTAGACAATTACTTCAAGAAAATGTTTTTAAAAAAACAAAACAAATTACCTGGTGTATCAGTGAGATATTTGTAGACATCAAATCGGGTTACTTTTGGTCATTTTACTGAATTACTTATCCAACTATGGGCTGGAAATTTCTAACAACATTCTTTAATTTCCATGACATGACATTTCTATTAATAACGCACAAAAAGGTCTTTTTGTAACCGTAAGACACTGCAGGAATGTAACTGATATTATGATCGCTGTATTTATATTTTTCATTTTATTAATAAAAATATACCAACTAAATTGCTATTACAGTCTTCAAACTGTCGTGACATTAATTCACGGATATGATTATGTACATATGTACACGACACATATACACCACCGCAGTCCCGTACCTTCTCAACCTATAGTACAAGTCACACTGGTCACATATGCGCATTTACTAATTTTAAATTAAACATAAATTGTTCTTTTAAAATTCAACACTAATTTTTTTTAACCAAAGTCTATTCAATCCTGATTACTAAATGCTCTACACCTGCAATGTCATCAAGAAACTTCCAGATGATAATTATTAATCTCTATGGTCTTTTATAATGGTGGCCATGTACTAACTTGGGTCAAGAAAAGAGCAAGAGTGGAATCATCAAAATATAGGGTAGTACGAATATGTTTATCAATATGCATAACTTTCATTGTGCAAATGACATTCAGTCTGGATTGTATGGGATCACACTGTTAGGTTCATTTCGTGCAAAAATATATATGTACTTTAACATTGATTTTGCCGTATGCACCTCTCTGGGCACCTAAATAATGATCTTCCAAAGGAATATGGATGTATACAAATCCAAGTGAAGTAAATTCTTGCCACTTAAAGGTATGTAAAATCAAATTCTAAAAAATGTCACTCATTACTGGAATAGTCGATGCTGAATTCCTACATGACCCATGTGACTTTTACTATACGACAATAATTAAATGGACACACATTTGTCGTTTTATATCCTGCTTTTTGAAACTTTACAAAAGTTCCTAACTGAAAATGAAATAATAAAATAATGGTAAAATAAAACAGTTTGCATATTGAACATATATAATATTATAGTACTGTTACCAAGCAATTGTTTTCACCTCGCAATATGGTGGAAAGTAGGTTGCTAAACGACTGACATCATCCTGACCGAACCTATTGCATCCTGTTAATATATCTGAAAAGATATCTAAAAGATGAGTTCATTTTTTAATTTAGCACCCATGAATTATGCAGAAAACAGTCCATTTTTATTTATTCTCAAATTCTCCCAAAACCATCCCCTATTGCTAGAAAATAGCAACAAATTTTGAAAACTGGCGACAAAATATTGTGATTGGCAATTTTGGGGTGATAACTACTAATACCAGTGCCAGTACTAATACCAGTGCCAACCCTGGACCCTGGATACTTTTCCCATTAACTGATTTGATGTTTGCTTCTCAGCTCACTGTGGATATCAATAGTTCCTTAGGATGGAATTAATGTTTACATTTTAAGGGCTGAAGGAGTAAGATACTAAACCAATATTTGTGAGAACCAGGACTAACCAGAACTTCAACATGTCTTCTCTCGATCCAATGTGAACACCGAGAATGCCATGATGTGTTCAGATTAGCAAACCATATTGACTTACATAGGCTTGTATCATGCATACAATTTAATTGTCAGTCATACACACAGTATAAAATAATATTTAATACTAAATAAATGACTGATAGTTAAATTGTAAGCAACAATATTATGAACCCGTGATCGCCTCAGATCACAATTATAAAAAAAAATGTCATGGGTCATGCATGCACATCTACTCATTTTAAATTAAATATAAATTGTTTTTTTATTAAAATCTAACACTACTTTTCTTTAATCAAAGTCTATTCAATCCTGATTTTTTAATGATCTGCACTTTAGCTGTGATCAAGAAATTTCCCGACAAAAATTATCGATCTCTATGGTCTTTTACCATGGTGGCCATGTACTAAACTTGTGTAAAAATAAAAGCACATCAAGTGGACTCGTCACAATCGAGAGTAGTACAAATCTGATTATCAATATACGTAACTTTGATTGTGACGTCAATGTGTGTGACATTCAATCTGGATTGTAATGGACCACACCTTTATGTTCATTTTGTCCAAAAATGTATATGTATTTTAACATTGATTTTTCTGTATGCACCTCGCAGGACGCCTAAATAATGACCTCCTAAAGGAATATTGATGTATATAAATCCAAATGAACTGAATACTTGCCACGTAAAGGTATGTAGAATCAAATTCTAAAAATTGGCACCATTACTGAAATAATTGGTGCCTATATGACCCATTTGAGTTGTACAATACTTTACCTCGGTTACTAGAAACACTGTAAAACTAATATAGCCCAAAATACACACCAAAAT
Source organism: Sinohyriopsis cumingii (assembly GCA_028554795.2). NCBI lineage: Eukaryota > Metazoa > Mollusca > Bivalvia > Unionida > Unionidae > Sinohyriopsis > Sinohyriopsis cumingii. The sequence continues at coordinate 129,772,821 of CM068824.1, forward strand.
ACACATGTATTTAATACATGTTCTCAGTGTATATATCAGTGTACACAAAGGAATTATAATTTGTTTTTGTTTGAATAGTAATAATGAGCAAAATAAAATATGACTGGAGTGATCTTGACATTTATTATTTACTTTTTTCCTAGTTGGAATCAGGCCACAATTTATGAATGTAGTTCTAGTCTATTTTGAGAACATGTTTTCCTCTCTCATTTTGATGCTGACAGACGAGTTAGATTTATGCATTTTTGGATTTAAAGGTAATTTTTGGATTTAAAAGTAATTCTTCATTCTTGAGAATGTGAGCTCAAGGTGTGGTTGTCCATGTGCATTTCGGCAACAGTGCACACTGAGTAATAAGGCCTTGGTGATGATCCGGAAGTGAAATTTGTGTTCTGTTTACATGCTGCTCTGTTTACAGTCCAGCTTCTCAAAAACATGCAGGTGAACTTTTAACAAGAACTTCACCGTGAAGTCATCTTTGAAGGTATTTTAGATTAACATATGATTTGTATTGATTGTCACACAGTGCAAATGTCAGTACTGAGAAACAAATGTAGAGAACAAATATATAGTAAAATTAATTGTGTTCTATGTCCAGTTATAGCACTTGGCAATCAGTTGCACTTTATTGGACAGGTATCATAAATGGCTGATCGTTCTGTTCTGGAACAGAGGTGTGATAAAGATCGGTTGTTCCGAAATGGAGGTAATCTTAGTTTAATCTGTGGGCTTATTATTTATCATACAAGTACTTACTATTTTTGCAAAGTCAACACTGGGGTCCAAAAAAAAAAAAAAAAAAAAAAAAAAAAACTTTTTATCATTACTCATTAAAATGCACCTTGTATGTATCATAATTTTTGGGGAATCTAACATTCGATCTAAGGAATCCAACATTCAACTTCAAAGCCAGTTTACTTATTTTTGTGTCTTTGGGCAATAAATAAACTCAATTCCAAATCCTTTATGAATATTCCCCGTTCACATATTTCCAAGAAGAAGGATTTCTTAACACCCTTACAATCAACTGTCATATCAACAAAAGCAGTATATAAGTACATGTTTCACTAGTCCGAGTTTCCTCTGACCCTTGCCACCGCATTTGTAATAATTGGACATTTATGTTGGGGTGTAGGGTCACAGTCCATTCCCTATAAAAAATTTGGAATTCACGATGCCATTTTGTGTCAGCATGGGGTAGCCGTTTACTAGCTGGCCCAGCAAACTTGAATGACCTTTCATCGAGATATACCTGCATGAAATCGATAGGAATATGATTTATGTTCTCAGAAATTGTGCTCATAGCGTTCATTAGGTCTTTAGTTTGCTGACATACGAGACAAAAGTATATCGTTGCTGAAATTTGACCTGGATCTGGCCATTTGCATTCCTAGCCACGTGACTACACAACTCTACAACTACCTACACGTCAATGACATCAGAGGTCACACAGTCACGTAATATCAACAATACACCATTTCCAGTGACGCTGTAAGAAAATAAATCTAACATATAAATAAAAGTCACGTCATTTTTATAGAGAAATGAAAAACATAAACTTCTCAAAACTGTGATTGTGAAAACAACCAAAAATCTGTAAATGTTGCAGAAATGTGAAGAAAACCAGATTCACTATGCAGAGAGCACATGTCATTGTGATAGTGACGTGACACCAACAAAAACATCGCTGACAAATGCTCAGTACTTCTTGAAAATTGTTTTATCCAACCTGCTGCAATACCAAAAGGTTTCTGGTCATTGTTCTCAGAATAAATATGTTGAGAATTAAATGTGCATTATATTTGTTTACAAACATTAAATGACTTGTATATAATATATCCAAATTCTATGTACAACAACTTTATGAATTTGTTTATTGTCGATATCACGTAACCATATGACCTCTGATGTCATTGACATGTAGGTTGCAAGATTTGCAGTCATGTCACTCGGAGTGCAAATGGCCAGATCCAGGTCAAATTTCAGCAAAAACATACTTTCGTCTCGTCAGCGGATTAAAGGCATGATGAATGCTATGCTCACGATTTTTTAGCAAATAAATCATATTCCTATCGATTTCATGCTGGTATATCTCGATGAAAGGTTGTTTAAGTTTGCTGGGCCAGCCAGTAAGTGGCTAACCCTATGCCACTACCAAATGGTCTCGGCAAATTCTAACTTTCTGATAGGGAATGGACTCTGACCCTACACCCCAACATATATGTCCAAATATAAAAAATGGGGTGCAAGGGTCAGCGGAAACACAGACTAATGTTTCACTATTGCCAAATATCTGAAAACCTTTTAAACAACAATTACATTAAATGCTATTTATATATCAAAACTATCATTAAAAGTTAGAGTAAATATATAATATAATGTCAGCGAATACTTTTGATTCTTTTCACTTTCATTCTGTGTGTGTATTATTACAATTCTCTGTTCATCATACCTGTCGAATCATCAAGTACGACTGAGTGACGCCATTACATGAATGTAGCTATAAATAGGAAACAAATAATTTGTGTCAAATTGACATAAATCATATTTTATTTTGCTTTATCTTATTATTCAGACAAAAACAAATAAAAATTAATGTGTGTACACTGATATAAACACCGAGAACATGTAAATGCATGTGTACTTCGGTGCATATTTGCTATAGTCTCTCACAGGCACTTTATTCACAGGCACCTAGTGGACATACCAGCGGACAAATACCTGACCCTGGCATATAGCCAAACTAGGGCAAACCACAGGAAAAAGTTCCAATTAAAGTCAGCATCGACAAATTGTTTCAAGTTCAGCTTCTTCCCATGTACAATAGGGGCTTGGAACAAATTACCATCAATAATTGCAGAAGCTCCTGACTTGGCATCCCACAAGCAGGAGCTTTCCAAAATCACATTCTAATGAACTAGTCAGCTACAAGTAAGACCTAGTGATTCTCAAGGCTATGCCGGTTAAGGTTCCATATCTCACTGCCGCTACGGTAGCCGGCTTGGTCCGAGTATGAAGGGACGAAAACGTACACTGACACACTTTTACTTATTTCTGCCTTTCCTATCATTACTCTTCTGACTCTCCTACCACTTCCATCTTTATCTTTGACCACGTACCACCCGTTGCTTAATAGTCAAGTGTGACTGCGTCAACGTATTTACAGATAGATAGAATTTCATGGGGAAACCAATGATGACACATACGATTTCCCCATGAATCAAGTGCCTGTGTAGTCTCCACATTTGTTTCAGAGGCACGTGATTCAGGTATAAACTAATATGAATATTCACCAAGTGTTAATGAGTGTACACAGTAGTTTATCCCGGAATCAAGTGCCTGTGATGGATGAATTACCAAATATATAAAATATAAAACAAAAGTTCTCGGCTCGTTGTTTTGACACTTTACCTCTATAAGTCCAGGAAGTGAAAATGACCCAGTGGAGCTAGCAGTTTTTTTTGAAAGAGGCACATTTAAAGTAATTCAAGTACCTGTATACTCTACAACCCATATTACACCCATCAATCATACTATTAAAGGTTCTTTTAATAATACCAAAGATATATAAGGCCTTTTTAGATAGCCAGGATAACCAGTGAGGAAACTCTATGCAAAATACGAAAATGCAGAGCCCTACCCTAATATAGTCTAAAATAGACTGGGACTACATTCTCAGAGAACTCACCCCATGGAGAACTCGCCCTGGGAGAACTCATCCCATGGTGGTCGAAGAAGTCGCCTTACTTCGCCTGGAGAAGTCGCCCCAAGGATAATATATAGTAATTCTGAGATATCGCCACATGGTTGTTAAGGCTTTATTTATTGTTGTTTTTCTTCAGCTTAATAACTTATTAAATCTATAAAATGTGAAATTTTTTCAAGTTTTCCATTTGATCAATTCTGATTGTACTTAACGAAAAATAAGTGTTATCTGTCCCTTTCGCTCTGCTCTTCAAATCATTAGATGCATTTTACTTGAAAAAATAAGAGAGGATGTAAACATGATGTGATGTCTGCAGTTTTATATATAAAATGGTTCCAACCTAATAACCTAAGTCATCCTGATGACTTTATGGCATTGACTTAGCAGCAGAGAGGTCGAACAGACCAAGATCGAAAAGCGTCGAAAAACTAAAAATAACTCCTCCTTCGAACAAAAAAATAAAAAGCGTCGACAGATTTAACCAAAAGCATCGACACAAATTGAAGCAAAAATAAATCTTCCAAAGATTTCTCAAATTGGTGTTACTTTACGGTCGTTGTCTTTTTTTTTGTTCGTAGGAAGGATTATTTTACTACGTGGACACTTTATTGAGGTCGTGCCCTCTGCTGCTATTAATTTATGTAAATTTACCACCATACCAAGTTTGATGAATATTTCTCAACATGTTCTCGCTGTCGTTTCTCCTCATCTGTTTCATCTTTATTTGTTTCATCTTTATTTGTTTTGTTCTTCAAGTAATATTCAAGTTCTGATGGTGGTTTTTCTATTTTTGGATTTATGTTCTTTCTTTTTCTGTAATATATCATCAAACTTCTGTATCGATCTCCACCGCAATTTTTGCAAATCTGATATAATCCTCTAACGCCGTTGTTACATCCAACACAACTTCGTGAACCAGCATGAGGATTTTTTGATAAAATATAATTATGTCTCCTGCAATATTCTCCACGGCACCTTTTGTTGCATTTATCTGTTGTTCCTTGAATTAACCACGTACAATTGTTCATTATATTAATGATATCTGTTTAATTAAATTTATTAATTTATCCAAATATTTTATCAAGACCCACACGATATCTTGTTCTAGGATCATGTAAATTTATTGTTATAAATCCATGCGGAGTAGCTTGCGCTCGTCGAAAGAAATTTCTGAATTTAATTATATCCATGTCACCGCTGCACCAAGTTTGATGAATATTTCGCAGCGTGTGTGTGTCTAGGCCATTAAACACAACTAAAATAATACAGTTGTCTCTGATCACTTTCGGAATTTGTGTATACCACTGAGTAACATAGATCACATCTGTATTTTTATGTCTACCGCGAGAAAATATTCTGGCTGGATTTGATTGTTTATCTAGCATTACATCATCATACACAACTAAATTATTAATAAATCCGTCTAAAACATCAACGGACGGTGCTTCATCAATATCTGTTATAAACTCTATAACATCATTATCTTTGTCCAGTAATCTTGCATTTTCGTTAAAATCTTTTAATACTTCATAACACCTCTGATCATCAACGGATGGTACTACCAAATACAACTTATCCCATTTCAACCATCTCATTATCAGATTAAGTAATAACTGCGTCTTGCCCGATCCAGATGGTCCTATGATAATCATTCTGATGGAATTCGGTAGCGCAGGATGGTGTTTAACTGACTCTCGCTGCCGAGTTGCTGAGAAATCAATTATATCCATATATTTTATAACATGAATTTATATTGTTTACGCTGTAGAGTTAAAACTCCAACTACTGATTTATCTACAGTTACAACAAAAAATAAAAAAAATAGCATATGGTGGAAAATGTTCTGTGTGCGGTAGAAAGAAATTTTCGTTTTTACCTAATAAGCGCGGTGGTGATATTGCTAATTTACTCCATGGGCTAAATACTCAGGAGAAAAACATCTACCAGGATATAATTATTGCGGTCCTGGTACTCGACTCGATATCAGACTTGATAATCAAGATCAACCAAAACCAGGTGAGGAACCAATAAACGCTATTAATCAAGCTTGTCATGTTCATGACGTAGCTTATAAAAGTAAAAAAATATAAGACAGGCATATTGCAGATGTGAAATTAATTCATGCATTAAATTCTATAAAAAATAAAAATATCAGAGAATCATTAGCTAATTGCTTAGTAAGATCTGCAATGAAAGGTAAATTAGCGTTTGGGTCTGGTAATATATAATGGAATTAATTTATTATTCACCAAGAGGATATTGGAGAGGCAAAGCAGCAATTGGTAAACTGCTGATGCAGCAGCGGTTAAACATTCTCCTGCTAAATCATGGTTATCCAAACAGGCAATACGGCAAATTTATCTACCACCACCGAAACGAATTCAGTACGCGTATTTCGATGTTAATGTTCCTAATGAAGTTCATCAAGCTGATATTCTGTTTTTACCATATGATACTGTACGCAGAAAAACATATAAATACATGTTAACTGTAGTTGATGTTGCAAGTAGATATAAAGAGGCAGAACCGCTATCAACGAAAACAGCATCTGAAGTAGCCGATGCGTTTGAACGAATTTATCAACGAGGACCATTACGATGGCCACAATTATTACAGGTTGATACTGGCAAGGAATTTCTTCGTCCAGTATCATCGCTGATGAAACAACATAATACCAAAATACGAGGAGGACATACTGCGATTCATCGTGATCAGGCAATTGTTGAACGATTTAATCAAACACTCGCTGAGCGGTTATTTGGATATCAATACGCTAAGGAATTTATTCAAGATAAAAGATCTTGCGAATGGGTTGCAAGATTACCAAGCGTGATAACTGCATTAAATAATGAGATTACACGAACAACGAACATGAAACCCATTAATGCAATTACAAAAAAAAAAATATACCAATACAACGAAAAGATATTGAAAAACAAAAAATATTGGGTGATGTTACAGTTAGATATTTATATGAACCGGGTGAACTTGAAGGTGGTAAAGCGAGAGTGACTGATCCTATTTGGAGTGTTACCACACACAAAATATCCACCGTGACAAGATCCTAAGGTAGACCTGCAATCTACAGACCAGATTCGGTTGCTCCTGAACGTGGATTTACACGTGAACAACTACAAATAATTCCCGAGGATACACAATTACCACCGCGATCACTTAACAAGTGCCTCTACGTCGATTACACTCGAGACAGGTCAACATCATATTTTTTCGTGTATGACCGCGACTGTTATCTTTTCTGTCTACGGTAAATTGTCTTGAATCATTACTCGAATACCTCCACAGCATTATACAATTGCAACTTGCGCAATGATTATTCTGCTGCTGTTTTAACTCAGTAATAAATTCAACATCAAGATCAAAGTCGCGTTTATTTTTTTATCAGATTGTTTGTATCCGATTAATATTTTTCTTATTATATCATCATCGATAATGTTAAATTTATTAATGATTTCAGGAATTATAATTCTCCGTAATTGAGATATTTTTCTGACCCTCGATACCGCTAAATAGACTAAATTTGACCACTCAATACGATCGTCTACAATCCAGACTCGTGTGTCAGAAATAGTTAATCCCCGAGACGAGTGGATCGTCATAGCGTATCCGAACACCCATGGAGATTTGTCAGCGCGTAATGCATCTTCGGCCACACTGATATCAACAGCGACAATATCATTTAATACGAGATTTTGCTTCTCAGTCTGTCCTGGAATATCAACATTAATATTCTGTTTTCGTGTATCTGATGGTCTATAACACAACGGTAAGGGTAATTCTGAATATTTTTCTTTATGCAGCTGAAATAACTGCTGTTGTAAATCGTCTCTGATTATTTTTCTGCTTGCTGCTATCAAATCGTTGGGTCTCCATAAATTCAAAAAAATCGTTCATTGAGGTCTCTGAGATTACTCCGCGTATTATTTCACACTGAATTTTGTTTGATTGTAATCTGATTCATTTTTTAAATTCCTTTAAATTTTCATCGAGAGCTCTATGATCATCGTCTATTTCTTCGTAATAATCAACGAAATTTTTTAACCAATCTTGTGGAGATGGTCCAACAAAAGGCGGCGGTTGACCATGATCGCCACACATTATTATAGCGGTATTTTTCGTCAGCAACCAATCAAGAAACGTTTTTAATGTATCCAATGACACCGTACATATCTCGTCCCAAATAATTATTTTAGGTATATATTTTTCTCCCATTCGTTCAGGAGTCCATGTATCCCCGCGCCACCGAAAGAAACTATGATACGTGCACGATTGTACTTACCGTTGTTTCATCTCCCGTGCAAGTCTATGTGTGGGTGTCAGCACGATCATATCTGAATTTCTAAAAACATTAATTGCTCGAGTCGTTTTGCCGCATCCACCAGGTCCATTGAGATATACTGTCTTATATTTAGTTATTGGATCACTCAGCGGCGGCGCTTTCGACATTTCTGATATTTTATTACACTTACGATAAAACTTTCTCATCGGAACATCTGCTGATTCTGTAAAATTGTGCAATATTTCTTTTTTTATTCTCCACGAACCCCATCGTTCATCATTACTTGTAAATTTCATAACAGATTCTAAATATTTGCTCGAAATATAAAACGAATCTGTTGCGACTCTGACTGCGGTCTCAGGAAATCTATTAATCATCGATAATAAATTTATAGAAACATAAGCCAACATGGAAGATCTTAGATGAGTATACTGTGGGGAGATATCATTTATGTAACTAACGATTGTACCTAATTTTGTTCCGTCGGATAAATAAACACTTTCTCGATTTACAAATATATTTCTCGCTGTTGTATCAGCGATTATAAAATCGTACTCGCCATCATCTAGAATTAATCGTGCGTGATGTCTTTTATGATCATATGCACCACCTTGAGTAAATTTACCTATAATTTTTCTACCGAGATCTTTTGCGGTTTTGAGTTTAATCTCGAGAATTTTAGGAGCTTCTTTGATAATATCATCTTCGGAAACACCAGGACATTTTTCCTTAAACTCGCTAATAACTTCATCAATACTGATAGAATCTGACATGGGCAACCAAACTTTGGTCTGCTCGTGATATGATATAATCGCCTCACTGACAACCAACGATATCAGTACAGCACAATCTATCATATATCGTAATAAAACTATAGGCACCCAATGTTTTTCACAAAAATGTCTGCCAAACCAAACATAACAAATCTTGTGAAGATTTTCGTTAAGCTCGAATGATTCAACACAAGCGAATCCAGTCAGATGAAAATCAGGTAATGGTCCATTAATTGCCACTTGCGTCATCTCGTTTGTAGGGTGACCAAATCTTTTAAAGTACACAGAACAATCTCCGTATCCTAGAAAACTTCCCGGATAACATGCAACCATATCAACCGAAATAACATCATTGTAATTATATTTGGTATTCCATAATCCACCGTATCCGTATTCGACGCAACTTGCGCGTACGTCCTCGAGTAAATCAAATCGTGTTGGTTTCCATGAATTTCTTTCTCTAGCGAAATGAGCCGCAACAGATGGAACAGTAAAGCAATTAGTAATTTGTCAGTATTTTCCGCGTGTTTGCACTCTAAAAATTTATCCGCAAGATTTTTCATCTCGTCATGGAGAAATTCTGTTCGATATATTTCACCGTTTGGTCTAACAAACTGGTCAAACCCACCTTCCTCATTACTTTTAAATAACCATACTGATAAAGGATCGTTTTTACTTATTTCGTTGATAAAATCAAACATGCCTCCCCCCATATATGGGGGGTAAAATCTAACAGTTCGATCACGCGGAAATATTGTTACTGCGCTGGTCCATGCGTGCGCATTATGATCAATAATATTTATTGAAGCTCCTTTCTATTTATATTTTGATTCGTACAGTATTTCTCCCGTTATTATCGCTACGGTTATTGGAAATTTTAATATTTTTCCTAACACAGCAACATCTTTTATTGTAGCACCGGTATCCTTAACTGAATCAGCCCACGAGTTTATTTTTTCACGACTTAAATCAGTTAATCCATTTCCACGCATCGCGTTTGTAAAGTGTTCTTTTACTCGTTCGGCTACACAATTTAATCTTGAAAATTTCATGGGTGTCAGTTTATCAACGTTGAGTTTTTTATTTATCTCATAGATTCCATAAATAACCGCTTTTACAGGATACACTCGCTCATAATATGGTTTGTCAGTACCCGTCAATAGACCCGGTCTGGAATTTTTACTTAATATGGCAATTTTATTATTACCAAGGACATGATCATATTTGTCACGGATAATCCAACTACCTGTTTCTGTTAGTACAATAAATTTTACTCTGAAGAAATATTTTTGATTACCCTCGTATTCAGTGATGTAGTTAATGATAGTTGCCGCTCGTTTGTCATTCATTGTAGCGTCCTTGACAGAGTTGACACTGACTTTGTCAGTGTTGCGAATAATCTTGAACGTTGACCGTGTATGAGATGCACCATCCGTGTAAAATTCTTTCTTGGAGTCGTGAATTTTATTGATCAAACTTTTATTTTTCGGATCAACCAAATCTTGCACTGGTAAGTCTGGAGATAATCTGACGCGGTTGATTTTATATTTAGAAGGCCTAGTTTGGGATAATCTCTCAAATTCGTTCATATAATTAAAACAAATATTTAAATAAAGAATATTATATATACAATGTCTCAATGCAGATGGCTCATGATCGGTTCAGTAAATCGATGTAATAAATCCTGTAGAGGTGAATTTTGTTGGATGCACTTACAAAGCATATAACGAGGAAGTCTAGGACCAATGCCATGTCTGCGATGTAGTGTTGGGGTGCGAGGAAAAACAGAATTATGTGGAAAGTGCGGTGAAAACGTTTCAGAGAACTTAAAAGATATTATGACCAAAAAAAATAATAATAGTGAAAACGCTATAAAATCCGTGGAGGATTATATATCAAGATTTCAGACAAACAATGATTTAAACAAATAATATTATTGTATAAATGGAACAAAATAAATTTGTCCCACATCCTACAATAACAAACTACGAATCAGATCGTAATGGTGTCATTAGACACTGTAGGTTGAAGAGACCAGTTGGTAATGTTAGTAATTCTGGTTATCTAAGGTTCAACGCTGGAACAAATAAAATGTATCATTGTCATCGTTTCATCTACGAGTGTTTCTTTGGAGTGATCAAAGATGATCTTGTTATTGATCATATTGACGGGGATCCTCAGAACAACTCCTTATCTAATTTACAAGCTATCTCACAGAGTGAGAATAATGCACGTGGTAATACTGGAAGATATAAAACAATCGGAAAGCGGGCGGTAAAGTCCACAAACATAGAAACCGGTGAAGAAATTACATTTCAGTCAATGTGTTCAGCTGCGAAATACTTTAATATTAACCCACGTTCAGTACAAAAAGTAGCAGAAAATATATATAAAACCGCTTTCTCAAAACAATATAACCAGAAAATCACCTTTCAGTATTGTTAACTATCATCACCACCTCGAATTATATTTATTAACTATCATCACCATCTGGAATTAATTTTTTTTATTTATGTCACATTATTTCCTCCATACATTACTGAATTTTTTATTCATGAAAGGGAGATTACATCTGTATTCGTAGATTTCTGATTTTTTATGATCGTAATTAGTCAGTTTAACCATTTAAGTCGTAATTAATTACTCGTAGAAGCATATTTATGGTTTTTAAATATATAAACGTATTTTCCCATCATACAACAAAGCGGATCTATTACGAGAAATCAGGGCAATTTACAACCGCTATTATTGATCTGCAGGTAGCTGTATATAGACAGACCACGCTGCATTTACAATCAGCTTAGAAACCGTTGTTATGGTGCACAGGTGTATTTCACAATCCGTTATTGATTTCTCGGTCTGTTTAGGAACCGCTGTTTATATATTCAGAAACCGTTGTTATAATACAGAAACCGTTATTTTAATGCAGAAACAGTTATTTAAATGTAGAAACAGTTATTATTCAGAAACCGTTGTTTTGGTGTAAATACATTTGAAATTAGTTCCTTTTCAATGATTATTAGCTATATATTAACTTCCGAAACATATGTTTGTAACAAGATTCGATAGCTCAATCGGTATCGTATTGGACAGTGGCGCTCGCGGTCCAGGTTCGAATCCCCATGGCTGACAACTGGTCGGTGGTTGCGCATAATTGCAATTTTTATGATAATTGGGGGCACCGCAAAACCCCCCGCTCAGCAAAACTTAACCACATATCAACCGGTGGTTGATACATATTTTCGTATCACCCACGGGTTTGATTATTGTGGGTGGGGTTTTGCTGAGCGTATATGTTTGTACTGTCTTTCATTCATTCATTTCATTCATTCAATTATTTCATCTTATTCATTCATTGTATATATTTCACTGTCCTTCATTCATTCATTTAATTCATTCAATTATTTCATCTCATTCATTCGTTGTATATATTTCATTTCATACTTAATGAACTTGCTAAAAATCTCGAATAGAAGTTCATTTCATAATATATGTTGTGCCGTCCTTCATTCATTACATGCATAATCTGAGCTCGCCAAGACACTCGATAGGGGCTCGTCATTCATTTCATTGTATATGTTATGCCGTCCTTGAAACATCCCGACGAACTCGCTAAACACTTGATAGGGGTTCTATAGTGATATTTTTTTTTTTATTTTAAAGATTTATATATTATATAATGAACCATGAAAATATCAATGACATTATTTCTGCTATCAAAAAAGAAGGAAACGGAATTAATATATCTGATGAACTAAATCCTGAAAAAAATAATATCTGATTATGAAACATTAGAAGAACTTAAAAATGAAAATATTCTATCATCTCAATATAAGTTCATAAAGCGGATTCAGGCAGCTATGTTTTAGTCACTGGCTATGGTGAACGATGATCAAGTAAATGAATTTATTCCTCTTTCTGTCGCAGTAGAAAAGGTCAGATCGGGATTATCCAACGAGTACGAAACGAAAAAAAACAATCAGTACCCGCATATGATACTTAAGAAAAATTATGTCAGCGGGTAACGACCAAAGCAACCCTGAGCAGTAATATAATTTCCTTCATCATGTATATCACATCAGAATTAATTTACATAAAAAATAAAATATTTCAGAATAATAATAAAATATATTTTGGAAAACTGATTGATTTGTATACTTTTGAGTAGCAATCACCCCATCAGAAGTAATAAACTGACTGATTTGTATACTTTTGAGTAGCAATAACCCCATCAGAATTGATAAATTAATTGATTTGCATAATTTTCAGTACCAACCACCCCGTCAGAATTAATAAACTGATTGATTTGCATACTTTTAAGTAGCAATCGCCCAATCAGAATTAATAAATTAATTAATTTACATAAATAATAAAATATTTCAGAATAATAATACTTTTTTTTGTAGTATTTTTGGGAAAACTGATTAAATGCATAATTTTCAGTTCCTATTACCCCATCAGAATTAATAAACTGATTGATTTGTATACTTTTCAGTACCAACCACTCCATCAGAATTAATAAATTAACTAATTTGTATACTTTTCAGTACCAACCACTCCATCAGATTGATTCATAAAAAAATAAAATATTTCAGAATAATAATAAAAATATTTCAGAATAATAATGCAATATTTTTTTGCAGTATTTTTGGGAAAACTGATTAATTTGTATTATTTTCAGTACCAATTACCCCATCAGAATTAGCAAACTGATTGATTTGTATACTTTTAAGTACCAACCACCCCATCAGAATTAGCAAACTGATTGATTTGTATAATTTTCAGTACCAATTACCCCATCAAAATTAACAAATTGATTGATTTGTGTAATTTTTAGTACCAACCACCCCATCAGATTGATTCATTTCAGAATAATAATAAATTATTTCAGATTGTACAAAATTGATTAATTTGTGTAATTTATCCCATCAGTGATTATATTTATTTATTTAAAAATATTTTTTTAAGTTGATCGAGTTTAATACAGGAGTGTGTATAATTTAGAATCTGATCTCTGTTACAAATGATCTCGATAATATGTTCTCGACGGAGTTCATCTAACTGTTCTTGTGTTAATAAGAAATCCTCGCTTCCGTATTCATCAATAACTAAATTAACGTTAAATTGATCTGTGTTTTGTGAAAACGCTGTTCTGATAGCGTTTTCAAGTACTTCTTTGTCATGTATAAAAACCCTCACGTGCTGGTACATTATATAATATTTACTGGATTAATTAAGATTTCACATACAGATTTATTACAAGCTCTTCTCCACGTAGGTCAATTAAGCGATTAAGGTGATCTGTGAGCTTAACATTTATTCGTGTTAACATATTATTGTGACACGGCAAATACACAGGATTAGTTGGTCCTTGCACGATTAAACTTCCAGGGGAAACTTGTGGTGTAAATGTATATAAAATATATCCTTGTTGAGCCTGATTTGATTTTCCGAGATCTATTTGATAGCTACCATCGACTACGTCACAAACCAGATTGACCACGATCGTGCTGGTTATATTAGCCATGTGGATCACAATTATGTCTAAGAACGGTTTGATGTGGTGCTAGTTTTCTCCATGCATCGAGTATTTTAGGAAAATATTCATTAATGACATCATTGACAGATTTTCTTAATCTATCCGGATTATAATCAGGGAACTTAAATGTTACAATGTCAGCTTCGGATATTTTGTACTTGGTTGCGAAAAATCTTCTATGATAGCTCGGTGATTCAAAAACCAAACTTGTGATTCTGTTATGAAAATATTCAATAGTATCGGCTACATGATTTAAAATTTCTACTCGTTTAATAATTTCTTCATGCGTAGATGTCAAATCAGACAAATATTCCTGAAAACTATCACGTAAATTAGCTAGTTGTTCTTCGTGATCTGAATTTATGATATAAATGACATTATTGACATTTATATCGTAAAATGAATTAACGCCATCAACGTTGTGTAAAAGCCAATAGTACTCACCGGTTTTATCGACACGAAATTGATCCCGTTTATCCCATACCCGTTTTTTTATGTTCCACCAGAAACTTGTATAATTCATTGTAATATTATGATGAAAACCTTTCGATGATGTAAAATCATCCCGAGTTGGTTCTGGTGGTCCTTCATACACCGGGGGAACATCAGGCCAACCTAGTAGGGATCTCATCGTGGACTGATAGATATCAACGGTGTAATCAGGAGAATGTATCTCAACCGTCGAGGACAGCGTCGGTTCATGAACGTTAACCGATATTTTTGCTTCTTTTCCTGTTATTGATTTTATTTTACGTTGAAATTCCTCATTGATTTATTCGATCTCAAAACTACAAGCGGGTATTCCAACATCTATCCAGTCAGGAGTACCATATGATTTGTTCTTGTTAGCAAATACAAGCAAATTATTTGCTGGTGTACCATTAAATGACTTTGATCTGATATTTGGCCAGCTCTAATATACCTGTAATTGCGCTAGTGCAATTTCTTTTACTGGAATTGCAGTAGGAAAATTAATACTAAATTCAGGATTAGTTGAACTTACCGAGAGCATCGTTATCTTTGACAGAGTTGTATTAGTCACGATCTGCTGGAGTAATTCTATCATTATTAGTACTTGTATCTTTAATACCGATACCTTCGTCGTATATTTTAGTCATCATTGAAAACTCGAAATCAGATATAATTCCATCACTGAGACTCGCTGATAACAACGAGGATAACTTCGAGTATGCGACCGTCGCTGTATGTAATCTTATCATGTAATCGGATAATTTTTCATTCGTGCAGGTCATATTCTTTTTGCGATGATATTGATCACACCTACAATCGTTGTTGCCGCTGAAATACAAATAGTTACGGCTACTGGTGCCATCATTGTCACCGCTGATAATATAACACCTGTTTCAGCAACAACAGCGGATACTGAATAAACAATCACATCAATGATAACTAATCGTCGTCGATATTTTTTTACTTTTACTGTATATTGTTCGACTCGATCTTTTAATGCTGCCTGCCATTCACGCGCTTGATTGTACCTGTATTGTGCACCGTCCATATATTTTTATGCAGTAACCAATTGAGGTGTTTCAGCTACAAATTCCAAACACTACCAGTACGATGTTGCGGTTAATTTCTTATCATCTGCTTCCAGTATAAAAATTTCTTCGGTTCCGCTATTTAATATAACAGATACAACCCCGGAAAACCTATCCGTTGAATGACGCCATGGATACGTTGTAAATATTTCAAATTTTTCAGCACTGAACACAGACAACCTGTACACGCAGTGACTGTTGAGGTATATTTGATGGTTTTATTTTTCTGCGACCATGTTGCAAATCCCTATGATACTGTGTATACGATGTTTGTGATATGCCCAGGAGTTATTCCCGCTAGAATTTTAATCAAATTGGTTTTATTAACGATATCAGGAATCCCAGCTACGATGTCTTGCTGTGTTCGTTTGGTCGTGTCTAGGTTAGTTTTGATATCAGCGAGTTTCATGTCAATGGCGTGCGGAGTGCCGAAGAATTCGTCTGCGGTTTTTTGATGGTTTCTGCGAAATCTTGCAAAAGCGCTTGCATGAACGTCATACTCAGCCCGCAGCCTAGATAGTTTACTGTCTACGTTGTCGACATATAGTTTGTTTGCGACGTCGTTGTCAGATTTTGGGGTTATTACAGCTACTATTTTGTTCCCGTTCATGCTAAGTTCACCTGTCCTTGTGTCACCGGTATTTTTCACACGATTATCAACGCTTCTTGCAATTTCATCTCTAATTGTTGTAAACGATGTACTTGAATCTTTGATTCTACCACCGTCAGTAAACACAGGAATATTATCTGTAACTGCACCAAGTACTCGTCGAACTATATCATTCCATCTGATGTTGCTCGTTTTTAGTTTACCATATCGATCCTGAAAAATAACAACCTCATCTGGGTCAACTCCAGCCAGGTTCATGATATCAGCGAGTTCATCTTTAGTCGCGTACTTTGACAGATCAACGTCGGATTTTATTTTCTTACTGGTAGAAGATCTTCTTCCGTAAATATCAACCATTATATTTTAAGATCCAAGATTGTTTAAAACGCTTCACGCGCAACGAAGCGGTTGCTTGCATAATCATGCATGACTTTATGTGGCGGTTCGGATGATTTTGATATAGCGTTAAGTACATTAATTACTTCACGGCCACATATTGGCGGATCTGTCATTGTTTGTGTGGGTAGCGTTGAATACCAAACTCTGGAACCAGAGGTTCTTGCGTGGAGTGGTGCAACATACTTGATAAATTCAACAGGTGGAGCTAACCCGTATGAATCAAAATAAGCAATTCCACGTGGATTAACCGCGTATAATACCCAATGAGTACCGGGTCCTGAATTTGAGTCGAGATTAATAATACCTGTTTCGAGTTTATTCGGTTGTTTCGGTAATTGATCTCGCATAAAACACCTCGAAAGGCTTTTATTTTTAATTTTTAGTAGCATCAAGTAAATCAAAATTTGATGCTGGAACATGTGACGTGGAAGCCTCAGACCTCTTCCCCAGCGAGATCCCGGTAATCTTAGACCGCGTCCCTTTTTTTTGTATCCATTTCCAGTTGCTTTCTTTAGAGACATTCCAGCAGCTGTTCCAACAGCACCTAACGCGGCTGCTTTTGCTACGGCTGAAGCAGCAGCAGCTATTAACGCTGGAATAGCCGCAAGAAGTGGAAATATACCACCTATTTTAACCATATCCTTGATGGCGCTCGGAGAAAAATGTAATTGAACTCCAGTTTTTGATTCTAGGGCTTTATTGAAATGTTTAATCTGATTACTTGTCAACGATAATATGTTTGGACCACCACCCATCTGATCTCGTTTTAGTGATATTTTAGTTCCGCATTTGCTGGCGGTTTTTGATTGAAGTTTTTTGACCTGACCGGGAGTCAAAGTAACATTAACATGACCATACGACATTTTTATATAAAATATATTTTTCTGAATAATTAAAGATTTTCCACTGGTGCATCAACGACTCTCATTCGACCACTACCATCTTCAAGTAACATGTCTTTATCGCTGAGTATAACCGTGATTGCTCTGTAGAAGGCACCACCACCTGGCGGGTTAGTAACACGAGCTCGAAAGTGTATATCAACGACAGACTGTTTGGACAAATCAAGATGCTCCAGTGAAAAATAATAAATGGGATATATATTTGTAAAATCTAGTTGTGATGTTTGCACATCAGTATCTATATTTTGATCACGTCCCATGAATGACATTAAACGATGATATGCACGCGCTACGTGATTTTGATCAAAATTTAATAATATATCTTCAGCTGGTTCTTGATATCCATTTATCCGCAAGGAAACTTCATTAACTTCAAGGTTGTCAAATATCATATGTGAACGTTCTTGATTATTCGCCCTAGCATTATCTTGTAGCGCAATAAAAATATGCCGTGGTGCAGAAACACCTTGTTGTGATGTTATATGCCATGTAAATAAACCATTAACATTACTTTGAATAGCATCTGTAGTTACTGTTAACCATGATAGTAATGATTTACCGCCTTGATCCATAAAAGATATTAATTTTTGTTCTTCAGTAATAGATGGAGTCATTACTGGCATCCACAGTGAAAGTTTCGTTATATTTACTTTACCAGCATCAGCAGCACCAGCACCTCGCCAGATTGCATCATTATCATCACCTTTTCTTACGAGCACAACTGTATGTTTAGCTCCAAAGATGACCTTTCTAACATTTCTGCAAAATCCAAAGATGTGAGATAATGGAATTGCACATGATAAATTTAATTATTTCCTGACAATGATGATCGATGTGTTGCAAGCCCTAAGTTGTAAGTTACATTAACACTTTTTATGATTTCAAATTCACATGCTGCTCTTGGTTCACGAGCGGGGTTGGCAGCTTCTGCCTGATTAGCAACTGCAGTATCTTGTGGTGTCCGTAATTTAATATACTGAATATGATCAGCGTTGTTGGTAATATCTTTAGCAAACATCATTGTTGGACCGGCCGATCTTGTGTAATCATCAGAATATCTCGCTAGACCAATTATTGTTGTAGCAACATCAACATCCTTCTGAATTGATTCAATATTTGTTCCATCAATCATGTATGTGGCGCTATCAAACAACGCCATAATCCCGTTGTTGACAAAACCAACACGCAAATTGGCACCATATGGCGTATCATCCCCCTTTACAAGTTCACCTTCTACTTCAATAAACGCCTCAGCGGGCAAGAAATATCTACTTGTATCATGAACGTGTAATTCGATTCTTCCCCGCTGATCTGGTTGTCTTGCGTCATAGGAGTGAAACTGATAATCACGTACCGATTCATACTTAAGGACAGGTGCTTCCATATCAAATGCTGTGTCTGATTCACGCTTGAACATTTTTATTATAATTACCATTTTTCCAAATGGTGATCTAAATTATCGTCGACGAAGACCGCTTCCTGCTATTAAATTTGCGGTTATATTTCTTTCTGCTTCTTCAGATAATTCTGCTAATTTTTTTATTTGCAGCCTGATTTATTATTTTACTGACATCTGCTGGCATCACCTCAGTACTTGGTAATTTTACTGGTGGTTGTTGTTTTCGTCGCAATAATCGTTCTAGTCTTTCTTAGATTGCCGAAAACACCTTACCAGCAACATTGACAATTGCTCCAGGAGCTTTATCACGAACAATATCAATAGTTTTCATCGATAATTGTTTTGCAGCAGGTGCTACTTTTGGAGCCATCCTTGTGAATAATCCCTGTATAACATCACCAAGTCCATCTCCGTAAGTAGCTCTGTAGATTGGTAATCGTGAGTTCACCGCTCTGACCTGTACAGGTTTGCGATGATTATTATGTATGATCATCTTATATTATTTGCTATTTATCTAACAACTAGTCATCAAGAAGTTCATCGATAAGTTCTCGCTAAACTCCGATATCCATGATACCACCTTGAAATAATCGTCGACAAATATCAGCTGCTTCATTAATTATTTTTGGTGAATTATTTCCAGCTCGTTTTCCTCCTATGAGAACCTCTAACCGTGACACGTCATTAATGATATTATCAGGACAAATAAAATTATTTCACAGACCACTGCCAGTAGCTCCTTCTTCTGCTGTTTTCTTAAATAGTCTTAAGGGTGATCTTTCTTCTGTTGGTTTTTTAAGATACTTTTCTTTAAGTTTCGACGAAGAAGACTGTTGTTGTTCTATTTGTCGCAGAGGTGGAGAAGATTGTTGTTGTTCTATTTGTCGCATAGGTGGAGGAAGTTGATACTGGGAGAGTTCTTCTTGTTTTTGTTGTCTTATTCTCTCTCTATGAAGTATTTCTACTTCTTCACGAAGAGTGTTGTATTTAGGATCATCATTTCTAGATTGTTTTTTGTTTGCATATATGTGATATGTCCATTTAATAAGATTTTTATTATTTGTTTTTTCATAAGCGGGGTTTAAAATACCAGATTTGTCAGATATATAATCTAATATTTTTTCGGGTAATTTTTCTCTTTCAGAATTTCTAATTTCTTCAACAACCCCTTCTCTGAAATTTGTTATTAATTTGATATTTTATTTTACTGGCCAGGGTTCAGGTGTATGTTCTTTTTCTGCGCCTGTGACTTCAGTACGAAGTTTTCCAATACTTTCAAGTATTTCCTTACCAACAGGTGGAGGTTGAGCCGCAGCTATATCAATTGGAAGATCTCGAAAAATCTTCTTTGTTTGTTTAGTTCTTCTTGCTATTTTTTCGGTTTGTTCTGCTGTTTATTTTGTTACCGGAAGAAGATCTTCTTTTATGACTGTTGTAACTTTTTCAGTAGCTGCAGTGACGGGTTTAAACAGTTTTTTAGTGTCTTCTTCGTACTCAACTTGTGCTTCTTGCTGCGCTTGTAGATTTTTTCTAAATGAGTCTCTGACAGGAAGAAATTTTTTAATTGCTTCTAATCGTTCTCGTGCTATTCTTGCAGTATGAGATTCTGGATGTACCATTATTTTTAATATAACAATTTTTTAATTGATATCAGTAGAAGGGGTGTAAATTTAATTAAACAGATATCATTAATATAACGAACAATTGTACGTGGTTAGTTCAAGAAGCAACAGATAAATGCAACAAAAGGTGCCGTGGAGAATATTGCAGTAGACATAATTATATTTCATCAAAAAATCCTCATGCTGGTTCACGAAGTTGTGTTGGATGTAACAACGGCGTTAGAGGATTATATCAGATTTGCAAAAATTGCTGTGGAGATCGATACAGAAGTTTGATGATATATTACAGAAAAAGAAAGAACATAAATCCAAAAATAGAAAAACCACCATCAGAACTTGAATATTACTTGAAGAAAAAAACAAATAAAGATGAAACAAGTAAAGATGAAACAGATGAGGAGAAACGACAGCGAGAACGTGCTGAGAAATATTCACCAAACTTGGTATGGTGGTAAATTTACATAAATTATTAGCAGCAGAGAGGGCACGACCTCAATAAAGTGTCCACGTAGTTAAATAATCCTTCCTACGAACACAAAAAGAGACAACGACGGTAAAGTAACACCAATTTGAGAAATCTTTGGAAGATTTATTTTTGCTTCAATTTGTGTCGATGCTTTTGGTTAAATCTGTCGACGCGTTTTATTTTATTTTTGTTCGTAGGAGGGGTCAATAAGCCAAAGGATTATGTTTATTATCTCTCTAACTGAACAATTTAATCTGATTTTACATTGAGATTTGCTAACCATTGATAAATGATACTTGAACTCAATAAAAAGCATCATTGATGCCTATAAATATCATGAAAAAGGAAATTGTTCCATAATATATATTTCGTACGGCAGCCATGTACTCAATTTCGTAATTTTGCCGTTCTCTAACAATATTCGCTCTGTAATCGGTGTCAGACTTTGGATTAGAAAAGGTATTATATGGTGTGCAAACAATTAGAGGCCGGTAGATGAATCCGTGGCTTTCCTAAACAGAATGCAAACTGGAAAATATTTGGTAACTACAAAACCAGTGAAGAAGGAGGATTCCCCAAAATGTTAAATGACCAACCCTCCAAGACAGGCGAAGTATGATCCAACTGATATACATCTACAACGTGGTCGTGATGTTAGTGACGGATCTCTTACCCAACATATTTCTCAAACCAATTAGACAAAAATGCCATATCAAAGCCAAATATTTTCATAACTTCGAAGCTAAGAACACTGTCGAAAACCAAGCAATAAATGAATGTAAATGTTTCGTACCTGAGCAATGCAGAACAGAACAATTTAGACATTATAATTAGTAAGAGCTGGGTTTGAAATCTTTATGGATCTAAGACATTTGCTTAAATTATCGTATTATAGGTACTAGATGGAACATATTAATCTTTAAATGTCTAACATTATTGTATTATTAGCAATGCCAGTCACAGTCCGGTCACAGTCCATTGTTGTCGATGTTTATGAAGATTTGCACATCATATATCTATGATCTTTAATGTTTAAAATATTTTTATTTTATATCTGTATTTTAATTTAGATGTATGGACTATGTAGTCTGATATAGCAGCATGGAGGGCGAACCATACAACATTTAGAAGGTTCCAAATTGTAAACTAAGGCCTTCATCGAAACGAAAAAAAAAAAACATCCAATGATCGAGTCAACAGAGCGCTAACAATGTCAGGGGTTCCCCTCCCGGTTAGTTATTGTGACTCGATCATTGGATGATTTTTTTCGTTTCGATGAAGGCCTTAGTTTACGCGACGAACCCAACTTGTTGTCGTCGCCCTCCCTCCCTCCCTGCTGCTATGAATTAAAAATTTATATTATTGATAATGACAAATATTGCAGAAGCATATACCACTAGATTAGCTCGAGAGCGACTAGAAGCAATAAAAAATTTCTTCCTGTGAGAGATTCTGTAAGACAAAAATTACAAGCGCGGCAACAAGCACAAGCTGAATATGCTACAGGCACAGAACAATTATTTAAACCCGTTGCAACAGCTACTGAAAAACTGCGGCGGTTACTGAAAGAGGTTTATTGGGAGATCCTAAGGATGATATTAAGGAGGAAGAGGAGAGAAGAAAGGATATTCTTCCAATGTTAAAACAAACCGCTGAGCAGACTGAAAGAATAGCAGCGAGAACTAAAAAAACAAAAAAGATTTTACGAGAACTTCCAACTGATATAGCTGCAGCTCAACCTCTACCCGTCGAAAAAGAAATACAACAAATATTTGATAGTATTGATAAAGTAAGCAAGGAGGTCAGTGATGTAAAATAACTTGTTACACCAGAATCAAAGTCACCTCCAAAACCACCAACTCAATTTACCGAATTTGGTCTTAGCCAACTTCGTAAGAATCCTGAAAATATTGCCGCTTACGGATATAGAGTTCGTGATAAATTATTAGATCCAAACACCGCCGATATTTCAGAAGAAAAATGGATTCCTTTTATATTTCGAACATTTGAAAATATACAAAGAATCACTATTAAGCACAAGAAAAAATATAACCAGTTTGTGGAAAAAGTTGAAGATATAAAAAAATATCCGCTACTCGGAGATATTTTATCAATCTATTAACCCTTCAGTCGCTCCACCTCGTATTGAATAGGAAGAGTTTTACGATGCCCCTAGTGCAACTTGCAGTAGTTTAGGAAGTCGTTTTATTGCCTGTCCTGACAATATTTTCAATGATGCGCAACGGCTAGAAGTTCTCATAGGAGGAAAACGAGCTGGGAATAACTCACCAGAAATAATTAATGAAGCCGCCGATATTTGTCGACGATTATTTCAAGGTAGTATCATGGATATCGATATTTACCGAGAGTTTATTAATGAGCTCGTTAATAACTACCACAGTGACTAGTTGTTAGATAAATAAATAATTAAATAAAATGATCGTACACAATTCTCATCGTAGACCAGTTATGGATAGGGTGGTAAATTCACGATTGCCTGTATACAGGATTATTTATGGGAATGGACTCGGTGATGTTGTTCGGGGTTTTGTTCGCGAGGATGGCTCCTAAAGCAATATCAATGGCAAAACAATTATCAATGAAAGCTATTGACGTTGTTCGTGATAAAGCTGCTGGTGCTGTTGGTAGCGCTGCCAGTAAAGCATTCTTGGCAATCAAGGACAGACTAGCGCGATTAATACGCAGACCACCACCACCGGTGAAATTACCAAGCACCGAAGTGATGTCCGCAGATGTTAGTAAGGTAAAAAGTCAAGCTGCAAATCAAAAACTAGCAGCGCTGATAAATCAAGGGGCTGAACAAATACACACAAGTCTGGTGTCGGGAAGCGGTCTTCGTTTTAGACGATAACAAATTATAATAAAATGTTTAAACGTCAATCCGACACAGCGTTCGACATAGACGAACCGGTTCTTAAAAATGAATCAGTGCGTGATTTTCAGTATTATTCTTATGGCGTACAAAATCCAAATCAACGAGGACGAACTGAATTACAGATTCAAGACAAAAGTAGATATTTCTTGCCCGCTGAAGCGTTTATCGAAGTAGACGGTGAAATTTTAAAAACAGATAATACAGAATACTTGCCGGGTTTTAAAGTTGGTTTTGTCAATAACGGAATTATGGCCTTGTTTGAACGCGCTGCGTATCTTATTGACGGAAAAAATTGAGTCATTTGAAAACAATGTTGATGTGGCTACAACAATAATAGGATTGGCAAGATATTCTGATGATTATACAAGATCAGCTGGTCCATCAATGATGTTTGCCAAGAACACTTCTAATTATCCTAACAGTGATCAGTACAATATTAGACGACCAAGAAACTTTGCCAACAACGCCGACGCTGATGTGGCGCCAGTGGTTCATGGCGCTAATACAGAATTTAATTTAGGTTTTCATACACGTAAATTAATGTTGAAAGGGGATAGTAGAAGATTTTCTTGTGCCATTCCGCTGTCGCATATATTTGGATTTTGTAGAGATGTCCAAAAGATAATTTATGGAGCAAAACATACGGTTGTGCTTTTTAGAAAATCTGATGACAATGATGCTTTATGGCGAGAAGCTGGTGATGCTGGCAAAGTATTGCTAACAAAACCTTTGTTGTGGATGTCAGTAATGGTTCCGGCAATTGCTGAAGAACAGCGACTACTTTCTTTTATTGATCAAGGTGGTAAAACGTTGTTATCATGGCTTACAGTAACCACAGATAGCATTCAGAGTACCGTTAACGGTTTATTTACATGGCATGTAGCATCACAGCAGGGGGTTTCTGCACGGCGACATATTTTCATTGCTCTTCAAGATATTACACGAAGAAGCCAAACACGTAGTCACATGATATTTGATAAACTCGGTGTTCCTGACGTTTCTTTAAAAATAAACGGGCATCAAGAACCATCTGAAAATATACAATTAAATTTTGATAATAATCATGTTGCACATGTGTATCAACGTTTGATGAAATATCTATCGCGTGATCTAAATATTGATACTGGTTTGCAAATATCACAATTGGATTTTATGACACATTATCCAATCTGTTACTTTTCACTAGAGCATCTTGATTTAACTAGACAGTCTGTCGTTGATGTGCACTTCAGAGCTCAAGTGACAAGAGGGACTATAGCTGAGTACAGAGCAATTGCTGTTATACTCAGCGATAAGGCAATGTTACTTGAAGGTGTTGGTGGCCGAATGAGAGTCGTTGATGCACCAGTGGAAAACATGTAGACAATTAGATCAATCGCGTTGATTATAAAAATGTCATACAGTCACGTTAATGTCACTCTGACTCCTGGTCAGGCGAACAAATTACAATCAAAAAACGCAAGCGCATGTGGGGCAACGATAACCATAAAAAATGATCAAATTGCTAACGGTGGCTCAAGCAAGTTATCGCTAACTAAAACCCAACTAAAACATTTCAATAAAGCAAAGCAAGCAAAAACAGGAGGTCAACTTGATTTCGCTCCAAAAGCCATCAAGGATATGGTTAAAACCGGTGGTATATTTCCTCTTCTCGCAGCAATACCAGCACTGATAGCTGCTGCTGCCCCAGCTGTGGCAAAAGCAGCTGCGTTAGGAGCTGTTGGAACAGCTGCTGAAATGGCATTAAAGAAAGCAACTGGAAAGGGATACAAGAAAACGGACAGGGTCTAAGACTTCCAGGAACTTCGCCCTCCTGGTACGGAAAGGGTCTAAGACTCCCAGGAACTTCGCCCTCATGGTATCCCAAGCACCGTTGACACCGATGTCAAATTTTGATTTGCTCGATGCCGCTAAACAATCAAATATAACAAATTTCAGAGGCGTCTTCATGAGAGATTAGTTACTGAGACAACCGAATAATCCAGAAACTGGAATTATTAATCTCGATAACAGCGATGGTCCAGGAACTCACTGGGTTGCTTACTCGATACATCCACGTGGAATTATTTATTTCGATTCGTATGGGTTAGCACCGCCAGTTGAATTTCTAAAATATGCACGAAGTACTCCCACTTCCGCCCCCATTCCAGTTTGGTACTCAACGCTACCAACACAAACACTAACCGATCCACCAATATCTGGCCGTGAAGTAATTAATGTGCTTGACGCGTTATCAAAATCAATCAAACTGCCTCACAAAGTCGTGCACGAGTATACCGCGGACCGAGTTAACATTTTAAACAATCCCTAAAGAATAATGGTTGATATTTACGGAAGATCTCTCACAATAAAAGACAAAAAAAAAACGTGGCGACGTAGATTTATCAAATATGCGACCAAAAGATGAAATCGACAATCTTTTAACGTTATCCGGGATAGACCCAGATGAGGTTGTTATTTTTCAGGACCGACAGGGAAAACTAAAAACCAGTGATATCAAATGGCATGAAATAATTCGTAGGGTTATTGGAGCTACTCCGGGTAACATCCCTGTGTTTCACTGACAGCGGAAAAATCAAAGATTTGCTGATATCAATCGCGGCGTTAAGAGATGATACGCAAAAAGCTGCAGAGGAACGCGTAAAAAAGACCGGCGATACAATGACAGGTGAATTCAACATGAACGGAAACAAAATAGTGGTTTTAAGCGATCCAACATCTGACGAAGATGCCGCGACGAAAAAGTATGTTGACGTTAACCACAGCGCCGTTGACGGTAAATTATCCACGTTGCGGGCCGAGTATGATGTTCACGTAAACGCGTTTTCAAATCTCCGCAGAAACTTTATAAAAATTAATGAAACCGCAGAAGAATTCTTTCGTACTCCGCCCACCGCTGATATGAAACTTTTTGATATCAAAACTAACATTGACACGATCAAACAAACACAGCAAGATATAGTAAGTGGGATTCCTGAGATCGTTAACAAAACCAGTTTGATTAAAATACCACCTGGAGTTACTCCCGGGCATTTTACCAACATAGTATACACGGTATCATCTGGATTTGCAGGATGGTCTAAACAAAATAATACTATCAAATATACCGCAGCAGTCACTGGAGTGTAGAGACTGTATGTGTTCAGTGCTGCAAAATTTGAGATATTTACAACGTATCCCTGGCAATATTCCACAGGCAATAATAAATGCCCCCCCCCCCAACGAAGTCAGCGACGACGAAGTCAAGGACAGCATCAACAACAACATTAGATGCGCAAGAATATAGATACGAGCAAGTGCGCGAATGGCAGTCAAAGGTAAAAAATAAGATCAACGAGTATGCGCTGAAAGTAAAAAAATACAAGCGGCGTGTAATCGTGTTGGATGCTATAGTATACTCAGTATCCGCGTTAGTTGCATCCACTGGAGTAATGTTATCAGCGCTAACGCCAGTAACAACTGCAATCGCAGTAACAATATGCGTTTCATCATCAGCGGCAATTGCAGGTCTTTTTTAATATAATCGCAAAAAAGATATCCACGTGCACGAGCACAAAATTGCACGATTATATCATACAACTAAACACAGCAACAATCGCATACTAAAAATTATCGTCGTTGATATCATCAAGCCTAAACGACGAAACAATATCAGATTCCGCATTCGCGTTAATGGTTAAGATATACGAAGACTGCACCCGCCATTTAAAAACAACAAAGATAAATAATGACGGAATTACTTCAACAGATAGCCGAAAATACAAGCCCCGTGAAAACCTCGATGATAACAGTAAGCTCGACGAAACCTGAATTCAGTATTAATTTTCCAACTGCAATTCCCGTGAATGAGATCGCGTTAGCACAATTACGAGCATATCACAGTTGGCCCAATATCAGATTAAAATCATTTGGTGGATTACTAGCAAATAATTCGTTTGTGTTTGCAAATAAAAATAAACAAGATGGTACACCCGACTGGAACGTCATTGGGATACCAACCGGGTCTTATCAAATCGAAGAAATCAATGAGGAATTACAACGTCGAATAAAAAATATCACAGGAAAAGAATCCAAGATAACAATAACTGCTCATGAACCAACCCTGTCTTCTGTAATTGAGATAAACTCTCCTGACTACGCCGTGGACATATATCAGAGTTCGATCAGAACAGTGTTAGGATGGCCTGAAATTTCACCACCGGCACCATCGATACCACCAGGACCGAAAAAATCTGACTATGTCACAGACACAGTCATATCTGTAAGTTGAACCATTGTCCAAACAAAAGTTATTTGAAATAAAAAATGCAACGTTGGGTAGTTATTTTTCCTTCGTCGATAAGAACATTATTCGGTGGCTTCTTGATTATAAACGAATTCCTGGAGGAGAAACTGATTTTATTATTTTCACATACCTGAAATTGTTAAATATTTTAAAATTATTAATAAAGAACATAAAACACAATTAAAACGGCTACGGCAGCGCTTCCAAGAACATCATTTTGATAATACAAGTTCGCGCAGCGAAATCATCAAGCGAATAGATATATTAAATCAGCTCGTATCCGACATGGAATATTTTAATCAGCGAGCAATTCAGGCAATAACTGATTTCCCTGAAGACATATATGCAGATAAACAAAAATTTTTAACTGCATACTCGCTAACAGAAGCCAATCTACCAAATTTTAAATTTCCCGGGTATGACGCAGCCGAGTTAAGAAAATTCACCGCCAAAATCATTGATGAGTTCTTTGATGACATACTCGCACAGTACAAAAAGACACTACCACCGGCAACTACTCTCAGGCCCAACAATAACCCAACGGGGCAAGGCTGATATGTGTCCCCGGAAATCGTAAATATAACTTCTGTGGTTGCGGTAAATCTTGTGTGTGATGTAATCGATGGCAGCTACAGCACGGACACGACACTATCAAATCAAGCCCAGTAAAGATTTGTTCTTTATTCATTCACCCCAAAAGAACCACCTGGATATCTAATTGTGTAAGAGCCGATCAATCCGGTTTATCTGCGATGTCACAATCCGCTGTTATCAAGAATAAATTTCAAACTAACAGACCAATCAGGTCACCTTCTGGATTTGAGGAATGAAATAGTTAATATTAATTTACTTGTGAAATCGTAAAGATTTGCGATCCTAACGATCTCATCCTAAAAATCTATGATTTTCAAGAATCTCATTCGAGAAAGCAGTAAAAAAAAAATATCCACCTTGTCTGTCAGGAAAATTATTTTTTTTACTGTTTTCTTGAATGAGATTCTTGCAAATCATTGATTTCTTCGATTTGATAAGACCCGGTTGGTATCCCAATGACGTTCCAGTCGGGTGTAACATCAAGTTGGATATTTTTTTACTGTCTTCTTGAATTATAAGAAATTTATTTTTTACTGACAGACCCTGATTTCTAATTAAATAAGCGAGTCTTATATAATGTACCAACATGTAAAGGTTTTTATACACGACAAGCAAGTACTTGAAAACTACATCAAAAAATATTTACATAGTTTCTAGTCTGCCCAGTTGACTTGGTTATTGATGTGTACCGTAACGAGGATTTTTTATTAACACAATCGCAGCTGGATAAACTACAGCGAGAACGTATTTCTATGGTCACGTGTGATAAAGATCAGATTCTAAATTATGCGCACTCTTGCATTAAATCTGATCGACTAAGGATATATTATCAGTATCAGATTGATATAAGTAAAATTAACTCATCAGATTGATGAAGGTAAAAATATATTTTTTTACTTTCGATTTCATTTCCAAGTACTTGACTTCATTTCCAAGTATCCTTGATGAAATCACCTTGATGAAATCCTTGATTTTATCACTTAACGCTCAATCTTTTCACAATCTGATATAATTTTTTTTAGTTGCCTTACGCGAGTATTAATTATCTTTTTTGATTCATATTCAAGAGATAATTCCGACCTAATTTTTTTAATTGCACGAGACAACGAAACAAAATCCTTTATTTGTGTTTCTTTTACTGTGGCTAGTTATTGAAACATAGCCGTCTGAATTTTCTTTATCAATCTGTACTGAGCAGGCAAAATATATCGCCCTTCGCATTTAGCCTCTTGCAGTGTTCAAAGTCAGAAATAATTTTTTTTCAGGATTTAGTTCATCAGATATATTTATGCCGTCATGTTCTAATTTTTTAATAGCAACAATTACATCATTGATATTTTCATAATTCATTAAACCGAATTTTATATATTTAAAAGAAAAATATTTTAGACCATTATGTGAACTTCTAGGTTGTTTAGCAAGTCCAGAATGGTGTGTTTTTTTTACACTAGCGACGACACATCTCCATATGAGTCTCTAGGGTGTCTTATGACATCCTACCAGACTCAAGAGCACGGAAACACAACCCCCATGTGAGCCCCTAATCTGTCAAACAACAGTCTAGAAGGCCCAGAAGGCGTGTTTGCGAAAACTACTAAACATTCCCCATGTGAACCTCTAGCTTACCAAATGATATGCTAGAGGTTCAGAGGAATACATATAAGGACAGTACAACATGTATTTTTTAACTATAACTTATACTAAGGACAGCACAACATGTATTTTTTAACTATAAGTTATACTAAGGACAGTACAGACATACACGGGGTTATATTCTACGCTCAACAGATTCGCCCACCCTCCCCGAATCAATCCCGCGAGGTGCAAAATGTCACCGCGTCGTGGTGATAACGCGGAAGGTGTGCAACTTTGTTGAGTTTCGAAAAAAAAAAAACGTATATGATAAGGACGCTATAGTATATACACTGACCGATACTTGGAAATTCAAAAATAGCTCATGCGATGGGCGTGGTTTGTTTTGCTGTTTTTTGTATTTATTTTCTTAAAAATAATCGCAGAAAAAATACAGATGAACCAGAAAACCAAATGAATTTGATAAAACAAGTATATTGTCTGTGAAACAAAATAGTATTTGTTGTAAATAAACGATTACGCCCGCCCGTGTTGACAGTCTTTGATAAAATCAATTCGATATGTTTTACTTCCGTGTTGTAGTCGTACAGGTAACATGGAGAATTGTTTACTTGCAAAGGTAATGATATGTGTTGCAAGGGGAGAGAAATCCATAATTGATTTTTATACAATCGTTGCGGAGTTATCTCCGTTATCTGTATCTACATACCGAAATAAAATCCAGCTATTAAACTTGTATGAAAACGATGATTTGATTATTTCATCTTCAACACGTTGGACCGAACGCGGGTGAATACCAAAATACTTGCCAGCCACGGTCATTGACTGAAATATTTTCTCTTCACCGGTGTTTATGTTGAGAGATCTGACAGCTCTAGGAAATTTTACAAATTTACCGGTCCCTCCTCATGCAGAATTCTCCCTTTGTGTGATAGCTTGTAAATTTTGAGGAGAGTTATTATGTTTATTTTTATCTATATTATGAATCACAAGACTATCTTTGATCTTCCCAAAGAAACATTCAAATACAAACCTGTAATTATAATAGGTTTTATCCACGGCAGTAAATCTAAGATAACCAGCATTATCAACAACACCAACTGGTTTTTTCAACCTGCAATTTCTAACTATTCCATTACGATTCGCTTCATAATTCTTGATGATAGGATGTGGGGCAAAGTCTTGATTCATTTTATATAATAATATATTTGTCTAATTTATAGTTTGTCTGAAAACTTAGTTATATAATCGCGCTCACAGTTCAGCGCATTATTATTATTTTTTTTATCACAATATCTCTTAAATGCACGACATCTTTTTTCGCAGCACCTTGTGTTTTACCCCTGACTCCAATACCACAAAGCAGACACGTATTGGTCTTAAACTCCCTTTTCAAATGCTTTGTAAATGTTCCCCGCAGAACTCTTTTCTGCAGGATTTATTACAAAAAGTTACAGATCCCACTTTAAACCACTTGCACTGATTGGTTTGAGGCATTATATATATATATATATATATATATATATATATATATATATATATATATATATATATATATATATATATATATATATATATATATATATATATATATATATATATATATATATATATATATATATATATATATATATATATATATATATATATATATATATATATATATATATATATATATATATATATATATATATATATATATACTATTTATTATTCAAATGTTTGTCTTAAATGTAATATGGATAAGTTTGAAAGATTATCTGCAATCAAACCCTGGAAAGATTCTATATTTGATCTTGACAGACTAACCCTGACTCGCGGAGGCGAGCCCTGACTGATCTGATTGATATTATCAGAGATGCCAATAAAGAATTTCGTGATGATGGAGCATCTCACGTATGGTCTACATTCAAAATTATACACGACAATGATGTCAAGGATGTTACAATGACCAATACACGAGCGAAAATTATCATCGATTACCTTAATCAGAAATATCTTTTCAGAATAAAGTTTATTGTGCGTTCGGATGATGACAGGTGGATTATCCGCGACATACGTGACCCTGTCCTTGCTAATGGAAAAACCGCTGTGTTAAGCAAAGATTCCAAACCAGGAATGCTAACTGGGATTGATAAACCACATTACGCTCGATCATATCCTGTGACCGTGGTCATTTATGGAATTTATCCGATAAAAAGAAAACCAACATTAATGACTTTGCCCCAATGAGATTCTCAAAGCTGAATTGTGTAGCTGAACGAGTAACATATTATTTTACAAATGCGATGCGCGGAAACGGTCTAATGGCGTTACGACTTGAAAAAATAAACAAATGGGCTGAACGGGTCAAGGATACTGGAGCTACAATAAACGATGTTGCCGAGTTAGAAAAAACACTGATTCCCCATAATCGTGGCAACGATAACAGGGGAAGTATTATACGAATCGAAATATAAATCGCAAGGAGCTCCAATAAATATCATTTGATCATAACGCTCACGCTTGGACCAGTGCAGTCACAATATTCCCACGAAATCGAACTAGAATATTTTACCCGTCCTCGGAAAATTCCGAAGGTGGGAAATCTGAGAGAAACATGTTTGATTTTATTAAACAGATAGGTAAAAACGATCCTGTGTCAGTGTGGTTATTTAAAAGTTCCGAAGATGGCAAGTATGAGCAATTTGTACGCGTTAACGGTGAAATATACCGTAAAGAATCTCTTCATGAAAAATGAGAAAACTTGCACAAAGATACTCAAAAGATACTGACCGATTACTAACTAATTGTTTCACTCTCCCATCAGTTGCAGCCCATGCTGCCAGAGAAAAAACTTCGTGGAAGCCAACCCGAAGTGAGTTTCTCGAAGATGTACAATTAAGTTGTTGTGAATACGGACACGGCGGATTGTGGAATACCAAATATAGTTACAAGGAAATGATATCAGTTGATATGGTTGCGTGTTATCCAGGAAGTTTTCTCGGGATGGGAGAATGCTCTGGATACTTTAAAAGATTTGGGCACCCCACGAACTCGATGACGCGAGTGGCCATTAATGGACCATTACCCGATTTTGACCTAACAGGATTCGCTCGTGTGGTGTCATTCAAAATGACTATGGGTCTTCGTGTTATTTGTTATGTTTGGTTTGGTCGGCACTTTAGTGAAAAGCGCTGGGCGACAATAGTATTTTTACGATATATGCTTGACTGTTAAATACTGATATCGTTGACGGTCAGTGAGGAAATTATATCATATCGGGCACAGACTGAGGTTTGGTTACCAACACCTGAACTGGTTGATTGCGAAAGTTATGATTACGATACACTAATCGCCAACCTCGAAGAGAAAAGAAACGCGAAGGATCTTGGTAGAAAAATAATTGGTAAATTTACACAGGGTGGTGCACATGATCCTAAACGACATTATGCAAGACTGATTATGGATCCCGCCGAGTATAAATTTGTGATCGCTGATGCAACTGCGAGAGATATATTTGTAAGTCGAGAAAAAGCTTATTTATCTGTCGGAACTCGGCTGGGTACAATTGTAAGTTATACTGATGGCGAGTCACCTCAGTATACTCAATTAAGATCTTCTATGCTCGCTTATGTTTCTATAAATTTGATATCGACGATAAATATATTCCCCGACACTGCAATTAGAGTTGCAACTGACTCATTTTACATCAACAGGAAATACCTGAATTCGGTAACTCATTTTACAACTGATGATGCATCATGGGGCTCATGGAGAATAAAGAAGAAATGGTATATGATTATTTTGAGTCCGCAGATGTTGAGATCAAAGACAGTTATTATAAATCAGAATTATCAGAAATGTCGAGTGCACCATCTGTGTACGATTCAGTATCCAGACACAAGACTGCTTATCTTAATGGGCCGGGAGGGTCTGGTAAGACGACTCGAGCGATTTAATCATTTCGGAATTCAGATATGATCGTGTTAACACCTATACACAGACTCGCGCGAGAGATGAAACAACGAGGGGTTAACTCATGCACTTATCATAACTTTTTCAGATACAAGGGCGATACATGGACTCCTGATCGAATGGGAGAGAAATATATTCCAAGGATTATAATTTGGGACGAATTATGTACGGTACCGTTATAAACATTAAAAACATTTATCGATTGGTTATTAACAAAAAATACATCTGTGATAATGTGCGCCGATCATGGCCAGCCACCACCTTTTGTTGGACCATCTCTGCATTTGTGGTTAAAAGATTTTGTTGATTATTACGAAGAAGTGGCTGATGATTATAGAGCGCTTGATGCAGAATTAAACGAGTTTAAGAAATTAATTTGACTACAACCAAATAAAATTCAATGTGAAATAATGCGTAAAATAATTTCAGAGACCTCAATGAGCGACTTTCTGCAAACGTGGAAACCAAACAACTTGATAGTGGCAAGTAGAAAGATAGTCAGAAACACACTTCAACAGCGGTTGTTTCAGTTACAACGAGAAAAGTTTCCGACGTTGCCAGTGCCGTTGTGTTATCGACCAGCTGATACGCGACGGCAAAATATTGACGTTGATATACCAGGACAGACCGAAAAACATAATCTCGTATTATATGATATTGTTGCAGTTGATATCAATATTGTTGAAGATGCACTGCGCGCTGATAAATCCCAGTGGACGCTAGGATACGCAATGACGATTCATTCATCTCAAGGACTGGCTATCTCTGATACAGTTGTTTGGATCGTTGATGATCGTATCGAGTGGTCAAACTTAGTTTACTTGGCTGTGTCCAGAGTCAGAAGAATATCTCAACTGCGGAGAATTGTCTTGGACGAGTCAGTGATCGATGACAACGATAAATATTAAGTCGATATAATAAGAAAACAATTAGCCGGTTACAAACAGAGTGACAAAAAAAAAATAATCGCGATTTTGACCTTGATGTTGAATTTATCATGACACTGAAACAACAGCAGAAAAATCACTGTGCTAGCTGTAATTGTATAATGTTGTGGCAGTATTCGAGTAATAATCCAAGACAATTCACCGTAGATAGAAAAGATAATCGTCTTGGTCTTACACGACAAAGTGTGATTCTGACCTGTCTTGAATGTAATCGACGTCGGAGTGCTAGCACCTTTGACGCTAGTTAAGTTATATGGGTGGTAATTTTGTGTTCTCGGGAATTACTTGTAATTGTTCAAGTGTGAATCCACGTTGAGGAGCAGTTGAATTCAGTCTGAAGAATGCTGGTCTACCAGTAGATCTAGTTATGGCAGATATCTTGTGTGTAGTGATGCTCCAGATAGGATCAGTCGCTCTTTTTTACCACCTTCAGGTTCACCTGGTTCATATAAATATCTCAAAGTGACATCGCCCAGTATTGGTTGTGCTAAAAAATCACGTCGCTGTGGTATATGCTCTTTTGGTAATTGCGTTAATAGGTTTCATGTTGGTTGTAATTTCATTATTTAATGCAGCTATCACATTTGGTAATCTTGCAACCCATTCGCGTGATTTCTTGTCCTGAATGAATGCCTTCGAGTATTGATATCAGCAAGTGTTCGATTAAATCGCTCAACAATTGCCTGATCACGGGGAATTTCAGTATGTTCTCGTCTGATGGTGACATTATGTTGCTTCCTCAGCGATGATACTACACCCTGACATTCTTTGCCAGGATCAACTTGTAACAACTGTTGCCATCGTAGAGGTCCTCGTTGATAAATTCGTTCAAAAGCAGAAGCAACCTCAGATGCTGTTTTAGTCGTTAACTTTTCTGCATCTTTGTATCTACTTGCAACATCAACTACAGCTATTGCATATTTATATGTTATTTGACGTCTTCGGATTTTAACGGTATCATGTGGCAGAAATAATATATCAGCCTGATGAACTTCATTAGGAACACTAAACGTGCAAAGTGAATTTGTTTAGGCGGTGGTTGGTAAATTTGCCATATTGCCTGTTTGGATAACTACCTTTTAGCTGTAACGCGTGTAACTTTTGCTGCTTCAGCGAGTTTACTAATTGCTGCGCTACCCCTCCAGTATCCTCTTGGGAATAATAAATCGACTCCATTTATAATTATTTACCAGCATCTAGCGCTAATTTACCTTTCATTTCGGATTTTATTAACCAACTAGCTAACCTCTCCTTGAAAGATCTATCAGTGATGGGATTTAACGCGTGAATTAATTTCACATCTGCGAGATGTCTATCTTGTAGATTTTTACTTTTATAAGTTACATCATGAGCATGACACTCCTTATCAATAGCGTGTATCGGATACTCACCTAGTTTTGGTTGATCTTGGTCATCAAGTCTGATATCAAGTCGGGTTCTTGGACCGCAGTAACTATGTCCTGGGAGGTGTTTTTCTCCTGGATATTTAATCCACGGAGCTTCCGGTAATTTTGTTAATTTTGCTGCAATATCACCTCCGTGTTGCATTTTTTTCACTTGGCTTTATCTTTGGCTTTGGTTTATCACCTGATTTGGGAATACATTTAAATTTCTTTGTACCGCATCGCTCTCACTTGCGTGTAAGTGCTGATATGTTATTTTTTGTTGTAATAGTTGTTAGATCACCTGTTGGGGTACGCGCCCTGCATTTCACACAATATAAATCCATATTATTTTCTATTATATCTAATGGAAATCACTGACTTTTCTGCTACAAAAGGACGAGAACCAGTTAAGCATCACGCAGCGCTACCAAATTATGTTCGTATGATTATAATTGGACCATCTGGGAGTGGTAAAACACAATTACTGTTGAATTTAAAAATGAAGTGGATGAAGTGGGACAAGTTGTATTTGGTAGCACCTTCAGTTGATGATCAACGATGCTACGAAGTGTTAAAAGATCTTAATGAAAGTGCAAAATCGTTAAATGAGAGCGGAGATGATGTTGTTGAATTTATAACTGACATTAATGAAGCGCCATCTGTAGAAGATCTTGACGGATTTATTAATAATTTAGTTGTGTACGATGATGTAATGCTGGATAAGCCGTCCAATCCTGCCAGGATATTTGCCAGAGGTAGACACAAAATCACTGACGTTATTTGTGTTACTCAACGGTATACACAGATTCCTAAAGTGACCAGAGATAATTGTAATATCCTTGTTGTGTTCAACAGAGTTGATATACACACACTAAGAAATATTCACCAAACTTGGTGTAGCGGCGATATGGACATAATTAAATTAAAAAATTTCTTTAGTCGTGCTCAATCAACCCACACGGATTTATAACAATAAATTTACACGATCCTAGAACACGGTATCGAATCGGGTTAGATACAATTTTTGGATAATAGCACCAGGGAGGGCGCGACAACAATCTGGGTTCGTCGCGTAAACTAAGGCCTTCATCGAAACGAAAAAAATCATCCAATGATCGAGTCACAATAACTAACCGGGAGGGGAACCCCCGACGTTGTTAGCGCTGTATTGACTCGATCATTGAATGATATTTTTCGTTTCGATGGAGGCCTTAGTTTACAATTTGGAACTTCTAAATTTTGTATGGTTCGCCCTCCCTGCTGCTGATATAATGAATTCTTAATTTAACTAACTTTGACTTGTCTTGTCGTGTCTGGTCTTGTCTCGTCTCGTCTCGTCTCGTCTTGTCTTGACTTGCCAGCTGAGCTGAGTTGAGTTGAGTTGAAAATGGCTCTCACCAATAATTAATTCCTTTGTCAAGGCGTGTCCTTTCAAGGTTTGGAAATTATGTATAAATGCATGTATATGCTCAGCTAAGCCATACAAGAAATCAGAAAGTGTATACACGTGACCATGTACATGCACTCTCAGTGAAAGTTCCTCTTTTGCAATTCTTTCACTTCTTACTTAAAATAATTCACATTTTCGTATGTGCCCATTAAATCAAAATACACAAATCACAAATATTGCTTTATATTCCGTTTCAATGACGAGAATACTTTTGTACAATTCTGACATGTTTAATAACAATAAGTAACTAAGAAGAGGAATATTGCCAGAATCGTTGTTTGATACTTTGCCATAGCTTAACATGTTTCTATACCAATGCCAACTGGAAAAAAGAAAATTAAAAATTAATAAACTCTAAGGTATACAAAAGGTGTGAAACCTTTGAGACACACTGATGTATGTGCAAGAATATAAAAATATAAAATCCTAGCAATTAAATTGATTATTTTTGTTTATGTTGTTGTTTCATTTTCAACGGGAATATATGGTTATCTGCTTAGGAAAAATACACTGAATCATCATCCTTTGACGATTATGAAAATACCTTTTAAAATATACCATGTTTATGACAACAGAATAAAGCCATTTTCAGAACTAACTTATTATTATTATTATTTGTTGTTGTTTTTGTTATCATTATTATTACTAGTGTCATTGTTACTATTATTATTATTATTATGTTGTTGTTGTTGCTGCTGCTGTATGACATCCTTTAATCCTGGAATTTATCTTTTCATATATATATATATATATATATATATATATATATATATATATATATATATATATATATATATATATACCACATACATTAAAAATAACATGGCATTTGAAGAGATGATTTAAAGCAACATGATATACCAACAGTATTAGTATATCAAATTGTGATTTGCCCATTGCGTATGAATACGCATAATGGTCATCTTTTATAGCCTATTATACTCTTTAAACATGGAGATAATTTTATTTGAATATTACGATTAAAAGGGAGAAAATAACAAGAAAATGATTTTCATGTAAACTATTTTTATAGAAACTAATATTTTTATACAAAAATAAAACAACCTTACTCAGTCCATGAAATACATATTATTGAGCTCCACCCTGTGTCGTCTGCTGTCCTCCCTGTCAACACAGATCTTTCCAGTCTCTCCTTCTGGCATAAGTAAAACACTGCACCTATGTGGAAAAAAGAAAACAATGACAGATAAGGAGAAAATGATGAAGCAACATTTAATCTAATAAACTGTGAGTTAATTGGAGAATTCGATAGAGACATACTGAGATATTTATAAATGAAAATAATAATTATGCTGTCCAAATGTGAGCTTGTTATGGAAAACATATTTGTACACCATGAGCCTGATGATATACTGAAATTTATAGAAAGTTAGCAGAATGCAAACACTTTAAAAAAGACACTTTTTGCTGTAAGGCTAGTGACAGAATTCTTGCAGTAAAAAATGAATTCAGAAATTTACATGAGATACATCCATCTGAATTGGATCAGCACCTGGCTGGTTTTATACTCAGTGCTAAGAGAAAAGATGGATCTGCGTTTGAACCCAACACAGCTTAAAAAGCATCATCATTACCATTGATTGGCACATTAAAATCAAGAAATGTTGCATTAACAAGGGAAGCTCTACGGGCTCAGCAAAACGATTTAAAATCTGAAGGAAAAGGAAATAAACCCAATAGGAGCAAACCGATCACAGACGAAGAAATAAATACCTTGTATATCAAAAACCTATTGGGGATGGAAACACAAGAAGCCATTGTTAACACACTGTGGTTTAACAAGTCTGTGCATTTTGGTTTGAGGGGAGTGACTGAACATTACAATCTGACATGGGGGTATGTTACACTAAAGAAAGATGTGAATGGCCCCGGGTATCTTGAACCCAGTGAAAGGCAAACAAAATCAAGAACAGGAGACAGTGTCAAGGACATCAGGGATATTAATCCTAAGATGTATGAAAACAAAAACAACAAAGAGAGAGAGAGAGAGAGAGAGAGAGAGAGATCCACTTGCTATCTACAAACGGTATGCCGAGCTAAAACCAGCAAACTTTTGTCAACGTAAGATCCTTTCTATGCTGCGCCCAGCACTTTGCCAATCTCAGCGACAAACCCAAAATGGTTTAGGAAACAAGTCGTTGGAATTACCAAACTTGGATGCATCATATAAAAAAAAAATGAAAGAAAATTCAAATATTACAGAAAGAAACAAATTAACAAACACTATTAGCCGAATGTACACTATTAGCCGAATGTACCTAATTCAGAAGTTAAGAGATAAAAACATTCCCCCAACTGATATCATGCAAATTTCAGGCCACAAAAATGTACAGTCTATAAATAGCTACTAAAACATTAATGACAAACAACAACAGACGTACTCTAATTACCTGAGCAACACTGCCACCCAAGTACTGATGCTGTCAACCTCCACCCCCACAACAAAGAAATTTCAAACTACACAGAAACACACTGTAGTATATCAAGTTCCCAAACGTGTAATATTCAAAACACTCAAATTATCAGCAACCCATTCTACGGATCAAGCATCACCAAATAAAATATGTCACCGTTCAACGATGCATGGATGTTATTTAAGTATAACCTTTAAAAAGGGACGGTATATATATATATATATATATATATATATATATATATATATATATATATATATATATATATATATATATTGCATAAAACTGCACAAGGTGACAATATAAAAGTTAGAGTTTAGAGTAAATATTTACTGCTTTCAGGAACTCTATAATACGAGTGATGTTTATAGTATCAAAACGTTCTTTCATGTCATGCAATATGTAATAACGATCGCGCGTAGGTTGCAGGTCAAAACACTATAATAAAGTGCTTAACTGTGAATGGTTCATTGCAAGAAATGCACTCTGGTGGGTCTTCACCTTTTAGTATGTTGGAGTGGGTGATATAAGTATGACCAATTCGGATTCTTGCATTGACTACCTCCTCCCTACGCATGGTTCTATAGGAAGGAGTCCATTCTCCTAGAGTTGGCTTGATTGCATGAAGTTTGTTATTCACGACATCATTCCATGATGCCTGCCATTTCTGACGAAAGAACTTTCTGATACACTATAAAAGAGACCTTCATGTTTGACCGTTAAATAAAACATAGAGCTTCTTCTCACAAAATATAATGAAAATTAAACTTTTCCTGGTCTGATAAAATGGTTGCTTTTCTTCTTTTTTCTTCATGCTAAGATAATTATATAGCTCGGGGCAGTAAATATCACATGTCCAGGTGGGAAAGTTCATTTTCTCAACCTTCAAATTAATGATTTCAAGAACCAACTGTAATTTTGCCTACATGTGTTCAGCAACATTTGCACATTGTATGTGCATTTCCTGGCATAGACCATTCAGGAAAACTTTTAGAATCGTCCAAACTCATACAATAGGTTCTCTGCCAGGCAATATATAAAGTTGTACAATCAAACTAATTCTTGCTTTTATCGTTTGATAGGCTTAAAAAGCAACTGGGCCCGTCTTGATTTGCACATGCAAGAACGAAACTTGTAAAATGGAGCAACTTGCGACTGTTTTTTATACTCAACAACCAAGGGATACACGAAAATAGGAAAAAAGAGGAGAGAGAGAGAGAAAATATTTTCCTAAACGTGGAGTCGAATTCATTTAGCTGTTATTCAGCCCCCAGAATGGTACTTTTAACATATGCACAATTAACGTCCTAAACTTAATGACCAAGATTCAGTAATGTCAACCAATCATTTTAAATTTCAACTATCTATTTGACTTGCCAGTTTTCAACTTTAGGTCTTAACAATCTCGATGCTCAACATATTATGGAACCACGAAATGTTTGATGGGCCATTAAAAAGGAGAAGTGCCACTAAACGCTGACGTATAGTATACCGAGCGCCAATCCGAAAATTTATTAACATTGAAACTTTTGTTATCCTAACTCTTTTTAACTAGCATTGGAAATATTGTAATACTAAACAGTTGGATTGAAATTCGTCAAGTACATTAGATTTATAGGCCATGCAGTGCCTATCTGCGATAGGGATATGATTTTTGCGAATCACTCCTAGAGGCCCATGGGGTGGGAATAAATTAAAGTATGCAAAAACTGCAATTATAGTGACTGTGACATTTCTAAAAATATGTTTTCAAAATATTTTTCATGTATTCATAAGAGGGGTTTAGATTATTACTGTGTGGTCAGGAACTCGAAAGGGATGTGGCTTGATAATGGTTGCAGGGGTCTTGGCAAAAATCATATAATAAAAAGTGTAGGGACTAAATATGGCAAGCAGTAGTTCTTTTGCTTTCATCATTATTTGGGTGAATTGAAACCGAGGAGAATAATTGTATCAATGTAATTTCTCTAACAGGTAGATGAAGATTGGATTGTCTTGCCCTATTGTGTGCCGAGGGACGTTATCAGATACAGGAAAAAATGTTGCTGATATTTTATGTATATACTTTTAACACTGTAAATAATAACGTCAAAACAATATTTCAAACTACTTGCAATAGATTGTTTTTCCTTTCCAAGAAATTTGTTTTCTTTCACATTTTCATTCGTTAATGGCTGGCACCGCATTAACGAGATTTGTGCTTGAAAAATATGTATGCCCCAATACAAAATAAATAAATGGAAAAATCACGAAAGATCAGAAATGTAATAATAATTACAAAATGTCATATTCTCATGCCATGAAAATAGTCAGTTTCAGATAAAGAGAAAAATATGTATAATAAATTTCATAAGTGTTGTGCTAGTTGTGCTTAAGTATGCTGATAAAGATTTCCTAAAAGCGCTTTCAGGAAATAATATCTTTTGACAAAAAAAAGGTATAAACGTCAACAAATTATTAAATAACTTAAATTCCAATATATATATATATATATATATATATATATATATATATATATATATATATATATATAGAGAGAGAGAGAGAGAGAGAGAGAGAGAGAGAGAGAGAATTTATCAACCTTAGTTATATGGCTTTTGTCCTTTGTTAAATTTTCTTTTTATTGTTGGGGCGTTCTTGGGAATGTGGTGTTCTTTTATCTAATGCGCAGAAGTAATGTTTGTTTAACAAATAATTTCAATAAGCTGAATCAGCTGTAAAACAAAATCTACCGAGAAAATTCTGAAAAGATCTGAGGACTGAAGCAGATCGTTTAAGATTAAATACAGATTATGATCATTTTGCAAACAAAGTTTAAGAAAGTTAAATTTTATAGTAATCCCCTAGTCATCTAGTCATTCCATATACTTTCATAGCTAACAAGTTTTATAAAATTTGACTGCTATTTTACTATAGCATATTCCAGATATACGTACGGATGGACAAAAGAAGCACAATATGCCCCTTTCTTCTATCAAAGTGGAGACTTAAAAACAAAATATCATTTTTGAAATATTATATTTCTTTTGAAGCACGTCTGTTTCATAAGTGTACATATTTTCTAATGAATGTTCAATGCCCACATAAGTGTCATGTTATTTGCTGTTATTTACTTGTATTAAACTGGTATTCATCTAGTCACTGTAATCAGAGATTAGCATACACTGACAGGAAATTCATAGGTATTCCATCAAATATTATACATTCCTTTTTTCTAAAACAAAGATAAAGACACTTAGCACCCGAGATTAAAGGAATATCAAACATTTAAGTGCTTTCAGTGGCAGGGTATGGCTATTTATCATTCTATCTATTTAATTAATCACTTTAGT
This sequence comes from Sinohyriopsis cumingii, assembly GCA_028554795.2. Lineage (NCBI taxonomy): Eukaryota > Metazoa > Mollusca > Bivalvia > Unionida > Unionidae > Sinohyriopsis > Sinohyriopsis cumingii. Next base: position 129,816,967 of record CM068824.1, read on the forward strand.
ACTGTAATAAATCTTTGGCACGTGCCATTTGTATTTACGTCTCCATTTACAGTTTTGTTAGCTCACGTGGATACAGAAATAAGGACATGACGTGAGGGCGCAACAGCTTGATCTTGGACCCAAGCTTGATGTTGCTATCATTCCAAATAGGCTTCAGCCTTGCCAGTGCAGCTGTTGTCTGCGCAATCCCGGAAAGAATATCAGGTTTGAACCTTAGAAGAGGCACTCATCTAGCTACTTGAAGCTTTTCACTGTGCCATGCTTCTGTGCTCTCACTCTTATTTTTTGTTTTGGATGCAACTCGGGTTTTTTTATTGTTAGTTTTGATTTTTCAACGCTGATCTCCGTCCCATACCTTAATGATGCTTGGTTGAGACGGTTCACTAAATTTTCGGTTATTGTTCATCTCCTTTTAAGTCATTGATATCATCAGCAAAGCACAGGTTGGTGATATTTCTGCCTCTAACACTGATACTGCTCTCATGGTTGTTCAAGGCATCAGACATGATCCTTTCCACGTAGATGTTGAAGAGAGTGGGTGAGAGGAGGCAACCTGTTTGACTCTAACAGTAGTTCCGAACCAATCTCTTATATTGCTATTGACGAGAATTGCGCCAGCCAGCTTGTCATACAGGTTTTGTATGGTGCTGATTAGTGTAACAAGATAACCGGGTGGGATATTTCGGATTAACAACAAGAACACGTTTTGACGACACAGATATATGGTTTAATGTAGCGATTTATGTGAGTAGTGGATTATGAAGATGTGTGCGTATTTATAATCCAAATATTGGATCTATTTAACAAAAAAAAAACGCACAGTTTCAAAGATGAAAAAAATATACAAATAAATTTAGTTCCGTAACCCTAAAATACAGGATAAATGATTTCATAAATGATTCAATAATGGAAAGATGAATATAGTTCACTCAAATAGTAAACAATGTACGACTTTACACATAGTAAAAAATGTATTCGCTCAGGTAGCGAAATTATGTCACTAAACAAGAACGGATATACAATCTATCCTTCCAGTCCTGAATAATACACTGGGTCTTACTAACCCAAAATTAGCATACAGCTAAAAATACATGTGTGGAGATGCACTCCGTCACCCGTGCACCATATCCGCTCCACAGCTCCTCTGAATCAATTTCACAACCAATAGAGACTCCGGACCCTCGGAATACTATGATCACTTGAAACATTAGACCCTCCGGACACTTGAAATATTAGACCCTCCGGACCCCCTGGTCCTTTGACGGCTCTACAGCTGGGTCACCTTAGTCCCTCTGGACCCTCCGGACGCTAGACATTAGACGCTCCGGCACCTTAAACGCTCCGGACACACGGACGCTTCTACCCTCTGACAACACCGGACACCCCGGATATTCCTACCATCAAAACCTCACTCACTCAGCTGAAAATATACCCGATACAGTGTACTACACTTGATACAGACATAACGTAAGGACGTTATACATGGTAAGTTAAAAAGATTATATTATTATGGCAATTACCAAACAGAGGTTCAATAGTAAACCTAACCCTGCTTGATAAGACAATAGTAAACAATTCTTTTAAAAAATGTAGCTTTACATTACCAATATAAGTCCTGCACTACGTCGCAACAAGAATAAAAAATGCACGCATTATGGTATGTAAAGAAAACTATAACAAACATGCAAAGGCAAATATGGTAATACACTAGTTATCACTTAAAACCCAAAAATTACCTACCCCTACAGCTGGAGTTGTGCGAATCCTTTTAGCAGGCCGCTTGCTGACAAAACCATTAGTATTGTAAAGGTCCTTTACATGTAGTAACGTATTTGTACCTTTAGAATTTTCGTTATTCTTTATCAAAGGCACCTTGCACGTGTGGCACAGGACGAATCGTACTCACGATTTCGAAATACATAGACCATATTAAAATCACCCTCGGGTATCGTTGTACAGAGAAAAGAAACGAAACCCGAGTACATGTATTTAATTAACAACATTTACACCATTCCGTGACAATACCTCCCCCCTAAAAAAAAGTGGTATCACTTTTAGAACAATCACGGAATGTGAACAATGAATCATTATTAAAACTTCCAATTTTCAGACCGAACGAAATGATTTGCTAATTACACCCTACTTAAAAAATCAGCTCCCGCATTTTCTGACCCTCGAATTGCCTCGATTCGAAAACTGTATGGTTGCAAAGACAACGCCCAACGCATCAACCTTGCATTGGTGACCTTTGCTTTATTCAAATATAAAAGCGGCTGATGGTCCGTTTGCAAGGTAAACTCCCTCCCAAAAAGATATGTATGGAATTTTCCTATTCCCCATACTAAACCTAGGCTCTCCTTTTCAATCACGGAGTACTTTTCCTCTCTAGGGAGCAATTTCCTACTTGCATAAGCAATGGGCAATTTCATCCCCCCTTGCTCCTGTAGCAAAACAGCCCCAAGACCCGTATCGGACGCATCAGTCCTCAGTACAAAAGGTTTATCTATTTCCGGCAACTTTAAAATTGGTGCACTTACCAGTTTGTGTTTTAGGGTGTTAAACGCTTTTTCCTGGCATACACCCCATGAAACTTTATTCGGTTGCCCCTTCCTAGTCAAATCCGTTAATGGGCTGGCAATAGCCGAAAAGTTGGGGACGAATTTCCTGTAGAACCCGATTAGACCTAGGAAAGACCTTACTTGTTTTTTTGTCTCTGGTTTAGGGGCATCCCTGATTGCTCCTATTTTATCTGGATGAGGTTGCAACTGGCCTAGTCCACTTACCAGATGTCCCAAACATTCCAGACTGGAATACCCTATGCTACACTTAGTAGGCCTAACTGAAAGGTTTGCAATGTGAAGTCTATCGAACAGATCCCGTAACACCTTGACATGTTCATCCCATGTATGCGTGTAAACAAAGATGTCGTCTACGAAGCTGTCGACGTTTTCCGTTCCGTTTAATAATTTGCGCATGAGACGAACGCACGACGCACCGGCGTTGACTAAACCGAAAGGCATAACTTTAAATTGAAACAGTCCCTTGGGAGTCGCGAATGCCGTCAACTCGCGGACATTATCGGCGATGGGTATCTGCCAATATCCCTTGCTTAGATCTAATTTGTTAATGTATTTATGACCTGCCAATTTTGAAAATACACTTTCCATATCTGGCATTGGTTCTGCATCAAATACGGTGATCTTGTTTAATTGCCGAAAGTCGATGCAAAACCGGTTAGTCCCGTCTTTCTTTCTGACTAACACCACGGGGGACGAGTATGGGGAGCTTGAAGGTTCGATCACTCCCTGGTCTAACATTTTCATCACTTCTTCGCTGATTGTCTCCCGTGCATTAAAGGGTATCGGATATCCTTTAATCCTGATAGGCTCAGTGGTATTCAATTTGATCTCGTGTCGAATTAGACCCGTACAGCCTGGTCTGTCCGTGAACACATCTGGATATTTAGACAAAATCTCCATAATCTGTGTACGTTGACCCTCCGATAACTCAGGGCATACATTTATCTGGTCAATACTTTCTTTACCAACGTCCATGGGGTATTCAAGGGGTATTTCTGTGCTGGAGACGAATTCCGCTTCGTCACCAGACCTATCCTCTATCACCGCAACGCATACTACATTCAAAATCCCTTTATCAATCGTTTGTCCAGGTCTCGCTACGTAGAGTTTAAGCATATTGGCATGAAATGTCTTGGACTTCCCCTCCATATCAATGATATAATCCATTTCGCCTTTCACCTGTCTGACTTCATATGGCCCTTTCCATTGGACTAGTAGTTTGTTGTTATTCGTTGGGAGAAGCACCAACACTTGATCGCCTACGTCAAATTTTTTACTCCGAGTTCCTCGGTTGTAGTACTTGGCGTACCTACGACTAGATTTCGCGAGTTCGTCTTGCGCCATTTGACAAGTACTTTCTAATCTTTCGCGCAAATCAACTACGTAATGGTATGTGGTCTTAACTTCTTCGTCCGCGACCTCGTCTGTCCACAGTTCACGAAGTATGCGCATAGGACCACGAACTGTCCTACCGTACAATAGTTCAAACGGAGAGAAACCCAAGCTTTCCTGAGGAACCTCACGATATGCGAACAGAAGGGCGTTCATATATCTATCCCAATCCTTCGGTCTTTCCGCACACATTCTCCGCAACATTTGCTTCAATGTGCCGTTGAATTTCTCGACCAATCCATTGCACATAGGATGGTAAGGTGTTGTGCGTAACTGTTTAAGGGACAACAACCTACTAATTTCTGCCATAAGATCTGAGGTGAATTGCGCTCCACAATCCGTAAGAACCTCTTCGGGTACTCCGACCCTGCTGAACATGTCTACGAGCGCTTCGGCTACACGTTCGGTTTCAATTGATGGCAAAGCTATGGCTTCTGGATATCTGGTAGTGTAATCTACCAGTGTCAAGATGTATCGGTTTTTCCGATCTGTATGCGGAAATATTGGACCTACAATGTCGATAGCTACTCGTTTGAACGGAGTATCTATCAAGGGCATCTGACCTAACGGTACTCTAGTTACCCTGCCCTTAGAGATCGTCTTCTGGCAAACGTCGCACGAGCGACAGAACCGTGCTATGTCGCTACTGACGCCAGGCCAATACAATTCTCTTAATACCCTATCCGTTGTTTTCTTTACGCCTAAATGACCTGCCATACTCGACTCGTGCGCGACCTTTAGTACATGTGCCCTAAATTTCTGGGGAACCACTAATTGCAAGAACTTCCTATCCGATGTAGAGTATTCCCTGTACATTAAACCCTTCCGAACAAGGAATTTAGAGGAACCCCCGTTCTTACACTTTCTCACAGTACCCGTTAATGCCTTCTCAGGTTACACGTAAAGACGCGTCACGATTTTGCTCATTTTGAAATTCTTCGCGGGATATATCAGTAATGGCTTCCGGTACTTTTAACTTACGCAAAGGTTTATTTTCCTCCTTTACCTGAGCCCTTGTTTGCACTGCCTGGATGATAGGGAATCGGAAATCTGCTATGGTTGGGAGTCTAGAACCCGGTACGTTGCCAATCGTCAGTTCATAGGTCGGGTTGGCTAAGCATAAAGCTTCCACAGTCCCGGTCAAAAAAAGTGTATCTATCATTATCCTTGCAACTGGAACGTGGTCGATTGTCTGGTCAAGCAACATGCAAGGTGATTTAAACCCAAGCAATTGATCATCGCGGACTAAGCTCCGTTTCACGACTACAGTAGTGCATCCCGTGTCTCGTAGAACGGTGACTTCTTGTCCGTTAACAGTGCCGTTTGCGGTCGGCACCCGTGCCTCTGGAAAAATACACGTGCCGATTGATTGGATCACATCGCGACTGATCTCTGAACGCACCACCGGTTCACGCACCGCTTTCCGCTTAACTTGCTGGGAAACATTAAGTTTTCCATTTACCGATCTTCTGCCTCTAATGGCTACCGCTACTTTCTGGACTGGTCCCTTCCGCTTAGGACAATAGTGGGAGATATGACCCACTTCCTTGCAAATGAAACATTGCATGTCACTCCGCTTCCCCTAGTTACTCCTACCAGATTTTTCAGGTTCCCTGGGTTTTCTGTCGTTGACCCGATTCCCACCTTTGACACCTCGCGTGATGACATTCTGCGAACCTCCCCGAGCTTCGGCGAACAAATCCGCCTGTGTGGCCATTTCATGTACATTTGTGAAGGATCTTTCCTTCAAGAATAAATATAACTCCTTGCCACAAGTTGTTAACAATTGGTCACGAAGCAAGAAATCGACAAGACCCTCAAATGTCTTGACTTTACCACATTCCACCCATCGCTGCAAATAATTGCAAGTCCTACTGACGAACTGTATGAATGTTTCGCCTCTCTCTGGTTTACTATACTTAAACTTCTTGCGAAACCCTTGCTCGGTTAGTTCATATTTCTTGAGAAGTGCCTCTTTCAACACGGGGTAATTGAGCGAATCGGCCGTGGATAAACGCGAATACACGTCTAACGCTTTACCTTTCAATAACGCGCTAAGATGGAGCGGCCAATCGTCTTTCTTCCATTTTTGTACCGTAGCATACCTCTCGAACCTATTTAGATAACTATCCATATTATCTTTATCGTCTTCAAATGGGGGCAATTTTGGACCTCTCAGTTTAACATCATGTTCCCCCTCTTTTTTAGCTTGCAATAGCTCAGAATTTCTTAGATGTTCCCTCTGCCGATTTCTATCTTCCATCTCTAAAGTTTCTAACCTTACCTGTTTTTCCCTTTCTAACTTCTCCCTCTTTGCTTCCCTTTCCCATTCTATCCTTTCCCTCTCAGCCTGTTTCTCTAGTTCTATCTTACCCTTCTCTAATTCTATCATTTCCTTCTGGGTTTCCCTTTTTTCCCTTTCTATTTGTTGTTCCCTTTCAAATTTTTCCCTTTCTAATTCCCTCTCAGCCTGTTTCTCTAGTTCGATCATTTCCTTCTGGGTTTCTTTTTTTTCCTTTTCTATTTGTTGTTCCCTTTCAAATTTTTCCCTTTCTAATTCCCTCTCCTTTAATCTTTGGTCCCTCTCCCGGGCTTGTTCTTCACGAACGAAATTTCTAAGGGACTCCCCCTCATAACCAAACTGTTTCCCCAGTTCTACCAGTTCTTTCATATAAGTCATTTCAAAAGTTTGGTGGTGACCAACCTTAAAGTGCAGTTTTATACAAACCACGTAATTACCACAAACCGTATTTTCTTTCACGAAATGCAACAAAAATATTAAATACAAAAAATAAATATTAGGTATCTACCTAACCTTGGTGCTTTGTCAAACGCATCTGAAACACACAGAAAGCATACAAATATAATAAAACAATTTCAGTGCTCTGTTATATCCGAAATGATCCCACTTCTGACACCATTTGTAACAAGATAACCGGGTGGGATATTTCGGATTAACAACAAGAACACGTTTTGACGACACAGATATATGGTTTAATGTAGCGATTTATGTGAGTAGTGGATTATGAAGATGTGTGCGTATTTATAATCCAAATATTGGATCTATTTAACAAAAAAAACGCACAGTTTCAAAGATGAAAAAAATATACAAATAAATTTAGTTCCGTAACCCTAAAATACAGGATAAATGATTTCATAAATGATTCAATAATGGAAAGATGAATATAGTTCACTCAAATAGTAAACAATGTACGACTTTACACATAGTAAAAAATGTATTCGCTCAGGTAGCGAAATTATGTCACTAAACAAGAACGGATATACAATCTATCCTTCCAGTCCTGAATAATACACTGGGTCTTACTAACCCAAAATTAGCATACAGCTAAAAATACATGTGTGGAGATGCACTCCGTCACCCGTGCACCATATCCGCTCCACAGCTCCTCTGAATCAATTTCACAACCAATATAGACTCCGGACCCTCGGAATACTATGATCACTTGAAACAGACCCTCCGGACACTTGAAATATTAGACCCTCCGGACCCCCTGGTCCTTTGACGGCTCTACAGCTGGGTCACCTTAGTCCCTCTGGACCCTCCGGACGCTAGACATTAGACGCTCCGGCACCTTAAACGCTCCGGACACACGGACGCTTCTACCCTCTGACAACACCGGACACCCCGGATATTCCTACCATCAAAACCTCACTCACTCAGCTGAAAATATACCCGATACAGTGTACTACACTTGATACAGACATAACGTAAGGACGTTATACATGGTAAGTTAAAAAGATTATATTATTATGGCAATTACCAAACAGAGGTTCAATAGTAAACCTAACCCTGCTTGATAAGACAATAGTAAACAATTCTTTTAAAAAATGTAGCTTTACATTACCAATATAAGTCCTGCACTACGTCGCAACAAGAATAAAAAATGCACGCATTATGGTATGTAAAGAAAACTATAACAAACATGCAAAGGCAAATATGGTAATACACTAGTTATCACTTAAAACCCAAAAATTACCTACCCCTACAGCTGGAGTTGTGCGAATCCTTTTAGCAGGCCGCTTGCTGACAAAACCATTAGTATTGTAAAGGTCCTTTACATGTAGTAACGTATTTGTACCTTTAGAATTTTCGTTATTCTTTATCAAAGGCACCTTGCACGTGTGGCACAGGACGAATCGTACTCACGATTTCGAAATACATAGACCATATTAAAATCACCCTCGGGTATCGTTGTACAGAGAAAAGAAACGAAACCCGAGTACATGTATTTAATTAACAACATTTACACCATTCCGTGACAATTAGTTTTATGTATATATTGTATATCCACATGGTGGCACACATGGATTCATGCCATAACTTGTCGAAAGCTTCTTTAAATAAATGAAGATATGATAGCTGTTCTGTTGATGGTGCAGACACTTTTCCCAGAGGATTCTAAGTTTGAGGATCTGTTTTATAGTACTGCATCCTGCACTGAAACCAGCGTGTTCTTCAGCAATGCCTGGTTTTACAGTCTGCTGAGGATTATCTTAAGAGCATGTTTGCATGGGTGACTGATGAAAATGATTGTTCGGTAGTTTTGACGCAGTTGCAGATTCTAATTCTTAGGAAGAGTGATTATTAGAGACTGGATAAATGGGGGGGGGGGGAGGGACATTCTCCTGTTTGCTGGATTTTGATGCAGATTGTTGAAAGGATATCTGTCATGGAGGATACAGGTTCTGCTGGTATATTCCTTACCCAGTTGAATTCCCTTTCTTTAGTGCCTTGACTGCCGACTCTACATCTTCCATGGGGATCGGGTGGTCAACCTATGTTGTGGTCAGTAGGAAGTTTAATATAGCTTGGTCGCAAGATGTCTCCTGGTTGTAAAGCTCTGAACAGTATTATGTCCATCCGTTTAGAATCTCTTCGTCTTTCGTGAGACTCGTATCAGCCTTGTCCTGAATCGTGACAGATCTCCACATTATCTCTGTTGTCAGGTCTTTCACCAATTGGTATGCTATTTTGCTATATTTCTGGTTCAGGCTTTACTTCTTGTCTCCATTGCATTGCTCTTCTAACCTCTTTAGCTCTCTTTAAGCACTTCTTAATGTTTTTAATCTCCCTGTACTTTTCTACTCCTTCAAGGTCTCCTCACGTTCTCTTCAGTTTTCTCCTCACATCACTGATATGTATATTTGATTTAATTATATCTGATTTAATGTATATTTATTTCAATTTAATTGTTTGTCAGTTTTAAATTTTATTTTTATTTTTCGTATTATGCTATTGTAATATAAATTTATTCACTAGAGATGATACTTTTTCCAGAAAATAATTAGACCTTAACTGGTCGTCTTGTAAACAACCAGGTGTTGATCTAGATCCTTTCCTTAATTCAAAATTAGTAGCAACCACGTAAATAAGTTATATTCGTATTTTAAAATGATTAGTTGTTTTCATGGTCGTGATGGGACTACGTGTTTAAGATGTAAACAAGTTTTTAAATTTTTATTTCTTAGAGTAAAACGTTTGGTTGTAAATCTTTAACAAGTACATAATTTCGACGAGGTTCTGGAACATGTTCATGTCACCCTCTTTGTGCGTTTTTGGAATACGATATAACCTTTGTTTTGGAGAGATATTCTCAGTAGTACTTGGGCTATTACACTGGAGAGTGACTGTTGTACCGTTTGGAGTTATTTCAAATTACTTGGATTCAAAAGGATTGATTTTTTTTCTGGAAAATAGGTGTACTCGTGTGAGATTCTTAATCAAAGACAGTTCTTATAAAAAAATTTATTCAGATTTCCAAAACCGAAGTGTTATTTCTTGTTTCTACAAGGAACTGTAGACTTCAACACTAAAGATTACTGCATACGTCATTGTCTTCATCTTGGATTCTTCGTCGGGACTCGAACTTGAAATCATTAGAACATTTTGTTATTAGTACGTCAGACATTTTATTCGTGGATTATTCTTGGATTATTTTTGGATTTGATTTTTAAAACTGGAAAGTTCATATTCTTTTTATTTTACAGAATATTTCCAGGAAAATAAATTATTATATTGTTCAAAGCTTGTTGTTTTCACTCTTTCTTGTGTTACTGTTTATTCGAGCCTAAACACGTATCATAAGAATCACAGAGGTTGAGGATATCTGCTGTGAACAACGGTCTTTTTTTTTATATCCTACGATTGTTTGCCAAGGATCTCACTACTTGTGGATATTACTGCCGTGCTGAAGGTGGTAACCAAAGAGTCTGGGTTTATTTCTTCAGCACACAGCACCCAGAAGTATGAGTAGTGCAAATTTGCCGCATATTGACTGCTCAAATGCTTGTGGCAAGCATGGATCTTTAGGATTTTCGGGTTAAAATCTGATCCTAGCCTGTTTTGGTTTCTTGGTCCTCTTAATTCCCGTTGGCTTAACGGAGTCTATGTCATGAAGTATAATTTGACCGCATTGTTTTTTTTTTTTTGTTTTTTTTTTCTTTCTCTCTTTTGGACAATCTCTATCGTGAATGTCATGCCGCTTTGGTTTGGAATCTAAAAGGTGAACTGGTTCTTGGCCAGGAAGTGGTAGTTCATTTGTATCATTTGTTTTAAAGTAATGCATGGATAAGTGTATTTATTGTCCAGTAGAGTCCATCTTCTCAGTGGCTTAAGTTGTTTTCCGATGGCAGCTTGCAGATCAAATGGCCTGCCGTATATTGTCAGAGCTTGGAGACAGCAGAATGGCCGACTATATTGTTTCCTAGGATACAAATACCATTGGAGCAAGCGTGCACTGTATATCAGCAAAACATATAAGCATGCGCAGCAGTTTTTTTACGTTATATATCCAAGATGATCACAGGCTGCTCATGACTGCCACTGCCAAGGACAACTTTGACAAAACGTAATTTATTCTTGACTCACTCAGCACATATTGATTAAAACACGCAGCGGTTATTCCTAGTCCGAAATACAGTTTCCTCAAGGCTCTCAATATTAATTTTGTACGACGAGCTCCACGATGTTGTCAGCTTTTAAAGTTAAAGATAAAGAGCATGTGACCTATTATGATCACTTGACATCATTGTTTCATCAAGACTGAAATGACAAGACAAGATAGATCGTCCCAATTAAAAAAAGACGTATCACATTTGACCGTTTATCCTGTTTCCGCATAGTTCGCACTGTCTTGGATACTCAGGAAAAGCACCAAACAAACATAGCGAGACCGCTGGTGGCCGAGTGGTCTAAAGAACACGCCTTTACCGATCACTACCACCTCACCTCTGTCCGAGTCTCTGGTGCGGCCGATGTGGCTATGTAGAAAGCTGATAGTAGCTTCCAGTGGATTGGTGGCTCTTACCGGGCGTTTCTCAGGTTCTTCCTCCACCAGTCATACTGGCTGACATATATATCCTATCTTGCGCTCAGCAATTCTGGTAAATACCAAAAACCAAGAACAACAATCATAGTGGATAGCGTATGTTAGAAGATTGCACTCATGGCATAAGAGACAAGCAGTAACATTTATACGAATTTTTGACGAAAACGTAATATGTTGATATAATAAACTGATTCTCAGAATGTAGGTTAACATGTATGTCTGGGAGAAGGAGAAGGTTTGTTCTTTTGGCACGGGGAGAATATCTCAGCGGATAAACTTAACATGGACCACGTGGCATATGATGGAACCACATGCAAAATGACATATCGATAAATATATAAAAATACAGCTTCGAATTTGCCTTTTATTGCATGCGTTTTGTCATAGTAGGTTATTTTGAAACATCGACTACGTCAGACGAAGAGTTTCATATCGAGCTGGAACAAGCTCAGTTTGGTGCATCAGTAAACACCCATACGATGTTTATCAGATCGGATTATATTTGCCGAATGTGTAAATTCAAGATATTCCAAGTACAGTTCGTGTTTGATATCTTTTTCTTTGCAATTACCAGTGGAAAACCTTTGGCCTTTTTAATGTTTTTGCGTCCGACAACAATCAAGTACATTTTAGGTCGCAGTCCCAGATACTCTTCGATTAGTTTACCAAAGCATTCATCTTTGAACTTGCCAACCATCTTTTTATTGGCGTTACTAAAAACGAATGTTCTTGATGTAAATGTTCCGGGTATTCCAGGTAAACTTCAAAGGAGTATCCTTGGTCACAATCGATGTTGTGATCGTATAAGTATTTTGATAGATCAATGTGCTCAGGATCCATCCACTGAAATCCACCAAACGGATGTGGCTGCATCATGGCCGATAAATAAAGGATTTTGTTATCTAGATACATGGTGTAACTGCTGGAGTCACCGGAGTCTTACCCTTCCACGTTAGGGTTGTTCGCACGAGCGTTTCTGATTTTGACATGGACATTCCGCCATGAAGTGATCGCTTGATAAACAGGTGCTGGTCAATGTCAGTGATCAATTCCAGGTCGATTTTGGTTTTGGACATTAACACATCCCAGCCCGTACACGGTGACGAAAGGTAATGGGCGGGATCGAGCTTGTACACGAGCATGACTGTATCAGGAAATTACTCAAACACACAATCGAAGCAAGAACACTTAAGTGCGTAGATGCAGATCGTGATAGTCGCCACGGCCTTTGCACTCGAATGCATATATATATATATATATATATATATATATATATATATATATATATATATATATATATATATATATATATATATGTATGTATGTATAATTGATAAACATATTCTAAATTGTTTTCAAACACACTTGCCAGAAGTTTGTCATATGGCACCAAAAAGCATTTTAGCATGCACCCTTTCCAGTTTGTACTTGTTCGCCTTTACAATAGTCACAGTTACTTAAAGTAGAAAAAATAATATGACTAAAGAAGAAAAACTGTAATACGACTTTTCCTATGGCCTTGATTCACCTTTTACCATCGCTCACCGCGTGTCATCCGTCACCATCTGTTGATATCTCCATTCTTACTTCTAAACGAATACAAAACCAATAGCAATACTTTTTGGCATATATTATTTTAGCGTCAGGCCTTTTGACTTCGTTCGTGTTATACAAAATATACTGATATACCGTTTTATTTGCTGAAGATAATGCTCTTACAAAGAAAGGAAAACACCTTAAATAACTTCTCAAATTAATTAAACCACACATTTTAAAGGCATAGTGTGAATAAAAATAGTTTTGTTATGAAATTTTGAATCTGCGGGATTCTAAAGTATGTTTGAAATTGTTTAAAAACTCACCAATTAAAAATAATAAAGACATAATAAACAGACTTATCATGAATTCCTGGAAATTCTTTGTGATCAGTATAGTGTCGTCTTGTATTTTAAATACAATATATACGTGATTTAATCATCTAAAGACACTATTCGGTAAGCATTTGATTTTTCTAAATATCATATTAATTTTTAAATACTTGAAGTGTTGAAATGTACGACGTTAATATCTTTGGGTATATATAATGAAAGAGTTGAATAGAAACTAATAGAGTGTTTAATATATATTTGAAATATTCTTCTTCTTTCTTATTCACAGTGAATGTAATTAGTGAGTGCAGTTATTGACATAAATCTTAAAAGCACCAGAGCCATGATACTCATCTAACTCCATATCTACAAAGGAGATGCCATACGTAGTACTAGTTGTCTGTAAATAAACAAAACAAACATGCATTTGTTCCATGTGTATATTCCTGGTATGCTTTTCAATAAAAATGCACCATAATAACAATTTGAAGATCATTTTGCATTCTTTTGGTTCATCAGTGCTGTTACCACTATTCATTGATAAACACAACCAATCGAACTTTATCAAGGATATTTACTACCACATTTCTCATATTACGTAGAATAGCATTATGTTGATTTACAAAGAATAATAAATCCTTTACCAAAATCTAGAATCTATAATTTTGTAAGTCAACTTTGTAAAGACAATAGTGTTATCTGAGTAAAGAAAACGTATCGCACCATAAAGTCCCTGGAATATTCATGAGTATATAAACATATGTAGGGCGTGTAAGTATCGCTACAATATACAAGGCACTCTTGTTCTAAATACAGCAGCTGCACAGGAACTCGAAAAATAAAGGCCCTTCTGACAAATTACATGCACGTGGACTCTACAATAATGATATTGTCTATAAGCGTTTGTGCATGAACACAATAATTCGCGAACACAAAGTAATAATTCATGAACACAAATTAATAATTCACTTACACAAAGTAATAATTCATGAACACAAAGTAATAATTCACGAACACAAAGTAGTAATTCAGTCTTTCTAAAGTAGTTCCTTATAAAGCGATCGTATATAAGTAGTTGTATTATTTGTCAAGTGCCCAAATTATTTAGAAAATCTTTAACATATTTTATGTAGATTAAAATTCGTTTCAGCGATACAATTTACTACGACCGAAATCCAGAAATTTGCCGTTAACGTTAACGAAGAGTTTAGTTACTCACTTTGGCATAGGTTCTGCAAACATATTTTGATGGTTTGTGAGACGTTATTCCAGAAAAAAATCAACTAGCAACTGGTATTTACGTTTATTGACTACCCGGTTATAATCATGACGGACTTTATTCAACATACGGCCACAAGTTATTAAAATAGCAGAAAAGGGTATTGCTTACTTTCTGCTATCCTATTAAAAATAAAAACGTAGGAAATTGGGGTGTACCGATTTTACTTTTAGAAACCTGGAACTTTGAAGAGCTTTCTGCTCACTCTATATTTCCAACTCTACAACAATCGACAAAATCATCACAATTCCTTCTTACTGTTGATATTATGACTGAGAGAGAGAGAGAGAGAGAGAGAGAGAGAGAGAGAGAGAGAGAGGTGGGGGTAGGAAAGACATACAGACAAACATGTAAGGAGCAGAATATTGAAATGTAAATTGACCCATTTATAGGATGAATAACCTTGAACTACATACACATGTCTACTTTAAAGTTCTGGAGTGGTAACGTACGAACTTGCATATTATTAGGGTATACAGGCTTACCGCTAAAGGGTACGAAGTTTTCCATTTCCCTTTTAAACCACCCGTTCTATAGGTGGGCAGGGCGTTGCATATAAAGAAGAAAACACCACACTCGCAGTACGTGGGGTTTATTATCTGTCAGGAAAACATACGAGATAATAGAAAAACCTACAACGAAATAAAACGAATACTTAATATACTTTACTAAAACAGAACAAAACAAATACTTAAATATACAATACTACAATCGAGACAAATACAATACACAACGATACACAACCTGCACACCGGCATTCCAATATAGCAACACGACAAAACATAAAATAACAACCGACCAGACACGAAGATTATTCTCGTGTACTGTAATCGTCACCATAGGATTATACGAAATGAGTAAGATGGTGTTCGTCCCGAACCAATATGAAGAGTGCCTAGAGGTTTTATTAGGTTCCAGGCGCTCGACGTTATCATCCCCTTTATGCGCTTAGCGCGCATATCTGAAAGTTCATTCTCTTTCTTTTTAAAATGAAATCATAAACAAGAACGGTTTTCTATTACTACCTATTCCCTTTTTCTTTTTATTCCGTAGTGGTACTAGAGAACCCACCAGATTCTCTCCTGAAGAACACAACGCCCACATTTCTCCCACATTTATCCATCATTCCGCAGTAATATTAGTTCATAACATGGAGAACAAGTAAAAACCAAAACGGAACTACAGAGCTTAGTAAGTATACTTGCCCGGCTTAAAATTAGATACATGTCCCTTATATTTTGTTTGCATGTTAGATTGACATTAAACGGGCTATTCAGCGTCACTCCTACCTATGAAATATAAACAAGGAGAACGCACGAAAGATATGGATAGCAACTCACACGTATTAAATCGTCTGCGAATTTACCCACGGGTTTAGCCGTCGGGTGGTTTCGGTCTCTGGTAGAACTCCTTACTGGTTGCTGGCCTGAATCTTCCCGCGACACCTGTGGTGCTGGTGGGTTCTGGACTAACCTCACGGACTGACGCTCTGGGTCTCCCTCTAATACGGTCGGGTTTCGAACTGACCTTTCGGTAGGCACCTTTGGGTATCCGAGCTGAGTATTCTCATGCGAGGTATGTGAGGGATAGAAAAATAAGTTGTTGGTTTATTTAAACTACTTTCATATTGACTAGACCCACTATTTTGAAAGGTTACGCTTTCAAGGGGCTGGCTAATATGGGAGTCAATAATAGATCGAGATCTACTATCAGGGGCGGTCCGTATGGAGTGTTCACGGGGTCGAACAATCTCCTCCCCGGTCCAACCGGTATAATATACCTGTCCGTGTCTGAATCATAACTCAAAGATTCAGAGTTCGACGTCTGAATGGGGTAACCTTTTGTACACTCGGATTCTTCCGAACCGATTTCATGGGGTTGGATCGCAAGGAAGAGAGTCAAAGGGTAAAAGCATGTTTCGATGCATTGTGCGTACAGATTTAGTTCCTGCGACCCTTCTTACTTTGTACACTGGCATATATAAATTGGGGATTGATATCACCTGATATACGTCTTTGGTACACTTGTCGGCTAATATGTGTTTCCACTTTAGTCCAACATTGCGCACTAGGGCTTGGTCCTCTACTGTACTTGATGTTTTGACTCTCGGACCTACTTATCTTACTGGACCTTGATCTTAGCATGGCTATTGCTTAACTCCCTTGCCGCAGCTGTGTAAGCGAATCAGAGGCAGTCTTTCAGTTTTTTTCGCATACGTGTGAGGCTCCGTGGCCGCTTCGTCACAATTTGATGCGGTGCCCAGATATGCGTCAACCGAAAACCGGGGACGTTACCCAAACTTAAGAAATTGGGATGAGACTCCAGTGGAATCATTCTTAGTGGCATTATATACATGGCCAATTGGAGCAATGTACGAATTCCAATCTTGTTTTTGCTCTTGCTCCAACGTCCGTATCATTTTCAACAGAGTGTCATTGACGCATTATCAGGCATCATTTCCCTGTGAATGAAATGGGGAGGAGCGAGACTTATGTAAGTTCGCTAATTTGTATAGGTCCTTAATAACCCTACCCTGGAAATTACGTCCATGATCACTGTGAAGCCTTAGCGGGAAACTGTAATGTCGAAAAAAGTGCTCATAAAGGGCTTTGGCGGTAGTCTGAGCCGCTTGGTTGCGGAAATTATCGACCAGAACATACCTGGTGAAGCGATCAGTACCAGCAATATATTCTCAAACCCTCCCTTAGACCGCTCTAGTGACAAAACGTCTATGCGCACGAACTCCATAGGGCGAGTGGTGTGAATTGGGGTCAATTCAGCGATTGCTCTAGCCGGAGTCTTTCTGCCTATACACCGTTCGCAAGACTCCACTATGAGATTCACGTCCTTCTCCAGATCAGGCCAAAAAAACTTTTGCGTAGCTAACTATAGTGCATTCTCCTTGCCATGATGACCGATATCGTTATAGATACCTTTCAGGGCCAGGCTCCGGTATGACTCAGGGATGACAAGCTGACTGATTGACCATCAAACGTAGTGGTTCTGTAGAGAGCCCGGTTTCAACCACAAGGCGGTTCCATTCACGGAGAAATTTCTGCACAGACGAATTTTCTCTCCGGAGATTCTCCTCCCTGCGCCGTAAACCATTACTCTTGAGGTCAATATCTATTGCTATTGTTTTATCGGTCAACTGCTCCCTGTCCCACTTAATGCTGTTACATTGCTCAGATGAGAACACTTCGTCCGCCAAATGAGGTAGCGAATCATCTTAAACACTCTCCATCAAGGAAACAGAGATGGTGGCTGCATCGCAAACGGCTTCCACCACGTCGGGAAACATTTGTGGTAAACGCGATAGGGAGTCGGCGTCAACGTT
Source organism: Sinohyriopsis cumingii (assembly GCA_028554795.2). Classification (NCBI taxonomy): domain Eukaryota; kingdom Metazoa; phylum Mollusca; class Bivalvia; order Unionida; family Unionidae; genus Sinohyriopsis; species Sinohyriopsis cumingii. The sequence continues at coordinate 129,834,771 of CM068824.1, forward strand.
TTTTGTTTTTGTGTTTGTTTTTGTCAACTCTGTATCTGATGGAGAAATCGTATTTTGCTAGAGCTGCAATCCATCTGTGCCCTGTATCGGCAAGCTTTGCCGTGGAAAGGACCTATGTCAATGGGTTGCTGTCCGTGACCACCTCCAAGGAGGAACCTACGAGATAGTCATGGAATTTATCCTTCACGACCCATTTTAACGCCAAAAATTCAAGCTTATGGGCTGGATAACCCCGTTCACTTGGTCTCAATCCCCGACTCGCGTAAGCAATGACCCTTTTTATACTACCTTGCTCTTGTTATAGGACTACTCCTAAACCAGAGTTGCTAGCATCAGTATCCACGATGAATGGTTTAGCATAGTCTGCATATGCTAAGATCGGGATAGAAATCAACTTCTATATAAGGGTCACGAAAGCGGTTTCTTTGACAGCGCACCAAATCCAAAGAGCTACTTGTTTCTTTGAACTTATTCTTTCGAGACGCCTTCGTCGTTCCATGGCCCTCTAATAGAGCGTTTGACGGTCGTGCTATCTGCGAAAAGTTCTCGACAAATCGACGACAGTAACCTGCGAACCTTAAAACTGATGCAGCTCCTTAATGTTTTAGGCTTTAGTGAAGTCTTAATAACATCTGTTTTCTCTGGGTCAGTCTTGATACCTTCATCAGATATAACATGAACCAGATAAACAAGTGAAGGCATGAGCAACTCACATTTAGAGGGTTTCCAGCTAAAGACCATGCTGACTTAAGCGTGTGGACGTTGCCTCTAAACGGTCCATGTGCTCATCGAACGTTTTAGAATAAATTAGGATATCCTCTATGAACACAAGGCACTCCTTGATTTTGCATTTCTCCCATGGATTTCTCCATAAGACGTTGAAATGTAGCTTCAGCGTTGCACAAACCAAGCCTCGTGCTGTTCGCCTGATAGAAGCCGAGTGGACCTATGGAGAAGGCTGTGTATTGGTTGTTTTCTTCCTCCATCTGGACTTGACAATATCCTTTTCTTAGGACCAGCTTGGAGAAGAAATTGACCCTCACAATATATCGATGGTATCATCAAACCGCGGAAGCATGTTGGCTTCCTTCCGGGACATTGCATTGAGGGTCCTGTAGTCGATTCAGATACGAAGGCTGCTATCTCGTTTCCGGACCAACACAACATTAGAGGGGTAAGGACTATCAGATTCCCTGATTGCACCAGCATCTAGTATTTCCGTAATATGCTGACGCACTTCTTCATACATCTCCTGGGGTATTCTTCTGTATTCTTGTCTGAAAGGTTTGTCATTGTTGAGTACTATATTATGCTTGATGGGGTCAGTCTTTCACAAGTCTGTGGAGCCTTTCAAAAATACGCAGTTCCTTTTATTTGTCCAATTCTTGTCTGAATCTATCCAGTTGCTCTGATGTCAGATTTTCAATGCTGATCCTAACCGTCAGATCTTCCAGAGTAAAATGGAAACTGATCTCTGACCTGCAAAGAGGGTGGGGGTGGGGTGGGGGTGGGGTGCGGGTGGGAGGAATCGGAAGGTAAGTGGGCAACCACTTTGACTTCAATTATGACACATATATCAGACTTGGGTCTCATTATTGCACATTTATCAGATATATTGCAAAGTTTGACCTCAACATTTGATGTGAACCTTGTTGATTTACCCTGATCATTCTTTGACAAAATGTAAAATGTTCTGAGTTTCTTAAGTTTTCTGTAATTTCTTGTGTCATATGAGCATCGACATTGCGGTCAATGCCGTTGATAGTAATAGTTTCATAAGGCGCAATGTATACAGTACTCGCATTGGTAGATCTGACTGTAAACATCTTACACTCAATGCTATCAATAGCAATTTTCTGTGTATCTGGAATTATGTCCTTATGAGGATTATGAAGCATGTAATCTGGACATAAACGAATGACATTTGTACGGTACCACTAAAATAGGGACACTAAATTCAAAACCACACGAAACGGCATTAAAATCGTGTACTCAATGTATCCTATGTAAGTGAGAAGAAAACCATCTGCAACAGTGACTTTGAGACCCAGTGATTCGAGGGAGTAAAGCACTGGCTTATCACTAAGTGACAAATTAAAACTATTAGATATAGTAGTCACCATGGACTAAATAAATAAGGGCCGTGACCGGGACATTGTTTAAATAAACAATGCTAGTGTTGGAAGAACCAACCCAACGCTGAAATAGCATATTATAGCCTTTAGGATGGTTACCTGTCCCCGTATGGCCATCTGCAGAGGCAGTTACTCTTTTAATCTGTTTCGATCCTCTACCATAGTCACGCCCTCGATTGTTGTTACTTTGATTTTCCTGATTTCTTCGGTAGTTGTGCCGGCTACTATTACTGTAATGGCCTGGTTTATTGTTGTCGTTTCGGCCCCTTTTGTTGTCGTTACTCTGCCCTCTGTTAATTTCCGTCAGTTTTCTGAGGAGCATCGACTGTTCATGCAGCTGTTTAGTAAGAGATCCCAATCTCTTTTATTTGTTGGATCATTGAGTTGAAATCTCTAGTTCTTTTATTTTTCTCCGCCGTCTACAATGGTATGGTGGAATACATTTTTATTTGAGATTGGGCTGTCGTCCTATGGCATGTTCAGCTGCTCGACGACCATTCTAATCTCTCGCAGTAACTCATCATAGTTAGTGATAGTATCGAGCTTGTGGCTCTTCGGGAGGTCATCATATTTAGTGATAGTGTCGATAGTGTGGCTCTTCATGAGGTGACTCCTCAGTGAAAACCAAAACTTCTCTTAGGAGGCTGTCCTTATTCTCTTCTCTGATGTGGTCTGCTTCGATCGCGGTTCGTATAAGTGTTTTCAGTCTACAACCGAAGGTAGTTACAAATTCCCCATCTCTTTGGAAAGGGTTTAAACATTCTTGCATGATCATGCCTTGCATTGACATATCTGCGAAGACAGTATCTGAGCGCCTCAATATGGCTTCAATGGATCCTGTCTCGCCTAATACTTTTACGGTATGTCTACCCCTGTCTCGCAGAGACCATCCGAGCGCCTGAATCATGATAGCCGGAGGATATTCAGGTAGGAGACATTTTACCTCAAATCTCCACTCGTAGTATGTCAGTTTTCTGTATTGGCTCCTACCAAGAAAAGAATGGGATCTTGGGTACTACGGTGGAAGTGAGTGACGTGGTCGTAGCACTGGCAGGGAAACAAGTACCCTGGCAATCGTCTAATAGTGCTGACACACCTATACTAACCTTAGGCTCGGTATCCACACTAGGTATACCGAGCTGCCTGAGTGATACCTGCAGCAGGTGTGCTTTGCAACAAAGGGGTGGAGAGGAGTATAAACTGTTTAGCTGGGGTTACGGATACGTTTGGTGGGGGTAAAACGGATTTTGATGGAGTCCCAACTGACATAACCAATAACCCGCCGGCATTCAATGCCTGTATCATCTCCTTTTTTGTCATGAGATTCTTACATGTACCCATCACGAAGAGAAACACAAACAATCGCACGTAAATTTGACCACGGTAAACAAATCGTCAAATGATTTGTTGTATTTATTGTATAACAGCGATTTGTTGTACAACCATAAATTAGGGAGAGAAAGAAATCAGCTACTATTTAACAGCTCTGTACAACCAATAAAGGAGTATATTTTGTCAAGATTAATAACAATATGGCTGCAAAATGACTTAATTATTTTATGTATAAGAATATACTAAAATTTCTAAATTGTTTGCTAGAAAAAGTTCTGCACTCCTGAAAGTTCTAGAACGACACAAACATATTAGACGCACGCTTTCACGTCTATTAAGCATATAATGGTGTATAACACAAAACATAAATATGAACAATGCAAAGACTTAGCTTTCATAATAAATACTATAGATGTCATTGGAATGTTCATTGAATTAATGCAGAATTATTTTTTAGCAACAAACAAGTCCATGAAATTGCTAAAGACAATATGTCCATATGACTCTAAACAACGAAAGAACAGTACATAATTTGGATTTTATCCAGTGATTTATGTGCCGCACGTGATATGCGGGTCAAACATGGTTCTGCAAGCCCGTGTTGGAATACAAAAGGATTGGACTGTGTACCTCTACCGATTAGCGAAACTATCAAGTTAAAATAAGATGACTAACTGTACTAAATAAGCCAAGAATTGATGAAAAATTTAACTTACAGTATCAAGAATCCTTCCTTCCGAAAACATATAACCTTAATGTGACACAGACCACATTAATACGAGTTCTATATACACAATACACATTAGCTGATGAGATATTGACCTCATCCCACTGTAATCCGAGTTCATTTTTCTTCTCACGAGAAACACCATGAAAGTAAAATGTCTGCGCACCTCATTTTTCTGTTCGGGTCGGGATAAAAACTAAGTCACAAGGAAAAGCGCTAACTTCCTCACTGGCACTCTTCAATGACGACTGCATTGGTAGCGGTACTTCGGTCTGGTTTATATGTTTATCTGCCATCTTATATGATCAGTCAATTATTCGTGCTTGCTGAACATTAATTTTTCTGAATCTTTTTCAAATCAGTTTATTTGCACCTAAGTTGGCTGTTATATGGTTAGCATTTGAACGTATTCTACTAGCATATCTCTGTGTTATTTCCCTAATGGGAACGTTTGAAATGAATTTTCGTGGAATAGCTCTCAACTGTGCTAATTCATAAAGCTTCGGGACAATTATTGTTGAGTGATTCACAATTGTGAAATCCGATTGGAAAGAAAAACATGTCATTTTTAATTTTGTTTTCAATAAGTAAAGATAAATGTTACATCGTATTATATATAGGGTTTGCATTCATATTGTAAGTGAACCGAAGCGGAATTCGAACTCTGTATTCATATAGAGATCACAACATCCAACATTAGGAACTAGTGTATGTACTATTTACATATCGTATCATTTGTAGTATGGAATTGCGTTGAAATTAAAGTTCTTTAAATTAAAAAAAAAAATTCAACCTTGCGATAAAATAATCTTTTAAAACAATATTTTTGGTTTGTAAAGCTGAAGTGACTAAATTTATAATGCCACTACGTCGCCTCAGACGTACTGCGAGGTCATCTTATGAGCAACACAGATATTGTTTAATGTGCATGCTTAACATAACTAAATAAAGGCTGAGTACATAAACTATGAAGTAATTACTTTTTTAACATATTTTGTTCTTCATATTGACTAAGTCAATATATGTAACTTAATATTTAGACATGAAAGATGGTTTAAATGAAGACAGTAGAGCACTGTAAACAAAATATAGGCTTCCTGAACACTGAACTCTCAGCCAATCACGTACAGCTGCATGGAAATTAATAAGGGCTTAGCGAAATGACGAACCAACAACGGGTTAATTAAAATATTTTAATGTGTTTACAGTCAACCTATGTCGTTATTCTGCTTTTACTACCGACCATACGTTATATGCTTTTCCAATGAATTCGAAACATTTTGCATGTATTATTTAGGAATATGTGAAGAATTCCTAAATCGAGCAAATCTATTTAATAATATTCAAAATAATTACAAAATGTTGAAGATACAGAAACCCTGCAAATAAAACGTTACATGTTTCAGGGAGGAGAAGTTACAGGTTGCATCCGTTTGCCAACCTCAGCTTCAAATTTGAAGACTTATTGAACAGTTACAACTATGTGGACAGTTAAAAAAAAGATAAAGGAAAATTAAAGTCAGACAAAAATACATCATTTCAGAAACTATCAGTCGTTTCGGCTTATTCCTATTGTTAGAGCAACATTTGATTGTCCACGGTGATTGCTATATTAGAGCTTTAACTCCATGGCATGTAGACCTGCAAATCAAACCTGTACTGATACTGATCGATATTGCCGAAAGGACCCTACAGCTGACCGTAACTGAAGAGCGTTGAGCGGACGAAAGTATCTGCACGCAATTTCAAATTTTAATTTAATGTCGAGATCACTGTCTAAAACTTCAGTCAATATCAGGAATGTCTGGTGCAGAATTATTAACCTTCATGGCCTGCATGTTCGACCTTTCTTTGAGTATTGTACATCACAGAATATTGGCTCGCTTTAAAATGTATGGAAATGATTGAAAAAAAAATTTTCTAAAACATGATGCCATTTAAACTTAATTCATTAAAATATATCTGTAATTAAAAAGCCGACGTGTACCCTGATGGACAGGTCTTGGCGTTGTTGTTAGTAGTCGTCATCTCATAATCTTAATGCTGTACTAAGACTGTTGTACTAACAGGTGAAATTATATACTTTGGAACAGTACATTAAAGAAAGTATCTGATTGATTGTATGTTACCTATGTTAATCTAGCCTCAATCGTTCGTTGCGGCGATTCATGTTAGGTTTCGTTTGATAATCATTCGACTTGGAATAACACAAATGCACTTAAATTTTCGTCATGCAAGCATATCACTTTTCATTAATAGGGTTAGAACAGTGACCACTACTTTCCATGTCAGAGTGCAGTTCGATAAGATTGTATGTATCCCTACTGTGCTGAAACCATTGATTTGCGTACAATGTATTGATCTAAAACACTTGCATTAGTTATTAGAGCTAAATCTACTTGATCCGTAACTGTAACTATGAGTTTGCATTTTGCATGGAACACGTATTCGAAACAATTGTACCATAATATGCACGCATGATGCAGGCACTGTAATACTTATTTATCTTCGGGACTTGCCTATTTAGACCATCTTCCGAGAAGTCAAAGAGACACGTTGTTCTAATCAATTACATTTATATTGCCGCTTGAAAATTGATGCCAACAAAAAGGATATATATTATCTCTCTGTATCTTGCTAATAATAATTACTTATATGTTTGGAGCTCAGCCTAAAAATTGTAAAAATATAAGAAAATGATGTTAAGCATCCGTTGCCTAAATTATACTCCGTAAGCGCGCAACAGTTAAGATTCCACACTTCTAAGATCGAGATTTTATTATAGTTTTACATCAAGAATAAATCAGGATTGTGCCAGGAAAGCGATAATGAACACTAGACAAATTAAGTGATTTCGACTAAACACATCGGGAACTAAAGTGATTTCAAATATAGCTTGCCTTCTCTGACATCTATTAAGATCATGTTGGAATCATAAAAGATGCTGAGGCAAAGTTATTATTTTTATATTTCAATGTAAAGTGAGATACTTCAGACAGACACATCTAGTCTAAACATTTTAAGAACATGTAAGCGTTATTTGAACAATTCTGCACATTTCATTACAAGGTTATTGTTTCTTTCAACCTGTCTATAAATATAGCGCAATCGATAATAACTTTCTATATAATAATATGAGTCTGTACGTGCAGCCTGAGCAAAGAGAGAATATTGCAAAATCCGGGATTTTTAGAGTATATATGGATGACATCACAGTTGACTTCAATAAAATGACGGAAGTTATTCTCTGTTATAGCCACACCTTTTAAAATTGTTTCTTCGCTTTAAAGATGGTGGCGAATCCCATGTTTTGAAAGGCAGTTGTCTGCCATTCTCTTATATATATATATATATATATATATATATATATATATATATATATATATATATATATATATATATATATATATATATATATATATATATATATATATATAATTATGATAGACCCAAGTAGCCTGTGCCCAAGTGTTATGATCCTATGATTTCAAACTAAATATTGGAAAGAGCGAAAACCAGCAAGGTTTGTAAAACTAAACACATAGTTTATTTCCCTAGAACATGAAAGTGAAAACTTAAACAGAATTTACCGAATCGTGAATAAATTCTCAAATAATCATAACAGTTATATCACAAGACCAAATGTGTGAAGTTCAAATAGAATTTCAGTGATGTTCCGATAAATTTCAATGTTGAATGTGTTCAAGCTGCTGTAGTCTTGAATGTATTAATGTGCCAGTGGCCTAGAATGTGGCAATGTGTTAATAGTCTGTGGATGTATCACAATTGTTTAGTCAAATTTGTCATTGAACGAATTCATCATAATTCCATATTAATGATTTAACCCAATAAGTAATAATGAGCGCGTTGTAATTCTATTGAATAACTTGAATAAATACTTCCAGACAACTAAAAATCTGAACACAACATTACGATTTGTTCCACTTCAGATGTTATGGTAGGAATGAGAAATGTTTCAAATAAGCAATATTTGACATTAAAAGCGAAGACACAATAATAGAACCATGATATTGGCCAGTTTCCTTTGTAAAACATTGAAATTTGTCAAAATGTATATGAATCCCCAAATGTAAAACTAATGTCCTAGACTCAGATTTAAAAAAAAAAAAATACCTCTAATAATAATGAGCGGAATATTTGATCTTTAATCATAGATGCATATTAGGTATGCATTATGTTGTTTACGAGTAAGAGACACAACTCAAGTACATCATTAACTTAATTTTGAACTAAGGTCATTTAAAACATATTGATATACATAACATATGATCATTGAGAAAAGCCAACAGACATTACAGATGTAATATGCATAAGATACGGAAAGAGGCTACTGCTGTTTTATATCCCCATCGATTAGTATGTACAAGCTTACCTTAAACAAGCTTTATTGTGAATCCTCATCTTCTTATGAAAAGTGGTTTGGATGTACTAACAATCAGATTTCAAACGTCTCAATGATCTTATATCAGAAAGAACAAAGTTTTCCATTTTTCGTAAACGCATTGATGTCAACTTAGTTGCAGATATTGTAAATATTCAGCAATACGATAAATGCTGGTGTGATCTCAAACTAAGACTAATCAATGGAAAAAGCGACCTAGTAGAAGAAAAATGTTGTTGCACGTGTCTGTAGAAACTAAAGAATCATAAACGAAGCAAACAAAAAAAAAAAACATGCTTAGGAGTTTGTTTATAAATTATGGTAATATAAACATTATAAGTGCACAATTTTAAGCGAAACCCGATCGGTGTGCAATCAAGCGATGTAAGTTAGATAATATATTGCCGTAACTGAACACTAGAAAAGAGAAAATAAGTACTACATCGTTAGCAGATATTGTGTAGTATATTAACCCCTTTATCACATCAGTACCCACAGATGACTAGCAAACTATAGACAATTATGAAATCCTGCACAGGATAAATCAAAACATTATAGTCATTATTGTAACAGATTAACGTACTGTGGGCGTTATTAATACCATTGCATCCCGCAAAGCATCTGGGCTCAACAAATTTAGACATCATTTTCCTTGCAGTACAACAAATTGTACGCATGTTATTTAATGCGGCACATAACGAATAAAACAGGTTATGAAATCTGCAAAAGTTACGCCAGCATTTAGGAACGAAAATGGAGTGAAATTTTCTTAGGATCGGTAAAGAAGATTATTATATTTTGAACATCTCATTTGATCACATGAACTGAAATATTCATATTTTTATAGTAGTATTCGTTTTGATGACTATGCATCTTAATACTATTTTACGCTGGATAACATTTTTTGTATAACGTATGTGGGGGGAGTGTTTATTGGCATGTGCCTAGTTCCTTACAAATGGCAATTGATGTCAATTAAATGCATACCAAGTACTAAACCTGTTTAAAACTTACCTTTTCCATGGTGTCCTGAGAGGATTTTATATTCTCCTCATATAAGGTTATTGGAATTTGTTTCCTCCAAAACGGTGACATCAGTACCATAAGTTTTCTAGCGTATTGAGCAAATAGACTTTGCTGTGCATCATGGCGAGTTTTTTCTTTCACTCATGCATAATTACATTTTTTCCAACACACACACACACACACACACACACACACACAGAGAGACACACACGCGCGCGCGCACACACACACACTATTTGGAGACCGGCATTCAAAGTTGTACATTATTTGGAATTGGAGTGCGCTCATTCTTTTAGACCCCAAAAAATCCAACTAGAAGCAGAACTAATTGTAACTGGACTACTAAGACGTGCATTCTATGTCGAGATTTTCAATTACTGGTTGAATGAGTTAGTCAGACAGGAGAAAATTGCGCAAGCTTTGTAACGTTTTATAAAATTTCATACACTACTCTATTGTTCATCACTAGTCTTTATTTCCCTTACACGTGCTCAATATCAACATCTTGTGCAGGTCATTAACACGCGCTTATTGAAACACCTAGAAACGCGTAAGGTATTGATCCATTTGAAGAAGCATGTGTCAACGAGTATTTAGACTTCGTCAAGCGCTTGGATAGATCCATACATTGAAATAAATTGGGATTTGCGCACAATGGCCACCAATGACTTTGAAAGAAAGATTCTTCAAATTCGTGAAAAATTCCATATTAAACATTTGAAACTGAAAAAAAACGGATTTTAGTCTACCGTGTTCGTGATAATGAGCACGATAACCTTGCAAACTTATTGCTGCTCGGCATTTGAATCCCGAAAGATATTTGATGAAGGAATTAGTGTCGTTCATATTAAAAATGCAAAAATTGACAAAACCTATCTGTTATGGGTCGTCAATACATAACTTGTCTAAGCTCATGTATGAGTTTTATATGGATAAAAGTCAAACAATGTAAGACATCGATTCCTTACTGATGCATTTAACCACCGATAATATTTATTTGGTTATCGCATCAAGAACACTCCTGAAATGATTTGACAACATCGATTGGCCCAAAGAAAACCCGTTGTTTAGTAACACCAATAAACATCTGCGCAAAGATTTAAGGATGAAAGAAATCGTATGCATATAAATACTATTTTGGAATATGTCTAAAATATATTCACCTATTGAATTGAATATGACAGTAAAAAAATCATAAAGCAGTAATAAATAATAAGGCAAAGCGGTATCACTTTTAAACGTCAGAGCGAATTAAAGCATGAGCTGTACAATAATTTTACTGCATACATTGGAAAGTTGCCACTGAAGAGATTGTACTGGTAAGTCATTCAAACCCGTAAGAAAAACTATCGTTAGAGTGACAATTTAGGAATACCATAAATGTCCCATGTAAACATGAAAGTGTAAGATTATGTCTGTTAATCCATTGAAATACTGTACAAATATTTTTTGGAGAAGCAAACTGCAACTTAAACCGCTGTACAACGTGATATTACATCCCTTTTGTCCTTGTATACATTGAAACATATTATTATTGAGATAATTTATGTATATCATTTAAAACCATGAAACGTATTATAAACAGATCAATACCAGACAAGTTAAGCATATAATTATTTACAGTCTTAAACAATAAAACGTTTGCTATTAAATATACTGCTGAGGAAACTATTTGAGCACATCATTCAAACCCCCCAAAACACACCATAAGTATAATCAAAGAGGTTTATTTAAGGATATCATTAATACCACTGTAAAACGAGAAAACATATCATTGAACAAGTGCAATCATCTTACAACAGACCACTAGAACAGCACAAAAAGAGTCCTAATAGGTGATCAAATGACATTCTTTACATCCCAAAACGTAAATAATGCATTATTTGTCTGAGCCAGAAGTCCAACCACCAGGGTCGTCGTTTCAACTTTTTACAGGAATGGGGGTAAAACTTGATGGAGGGAGGGGGGAGAGGCAAAACTTGACGGGCTTGTTAATTTTCGTATATAAGCTACATCAATTTTACAGCACATGCAAATTCGGGGGTGGGGGTGGGGGTAAAATGCCCCTCTGGCCACCCAAATGACGTCCCTGCCAACCGATTCCCCCTTCAACGCCCCTCTATGCAGGTATTTTTCTGCTAAACGTAAGTGAGGAACGTATTGAATGCTTTTTATTGTGAAAATCAACGCGAGAACTATGCTACTATGTACATTTAGTCATTTAATATATTTGTATTAGATTTATTACAATTGATCAAGGTGTCTAAACTGTAAACCCATCTGACCATCTGATTATATTAGGTGGGCCATTATAATCTTCTCCTTTGTGAAGAAATAGCGATGTCTGACGTAGAGTCCTGTTAGTAAACACACTGAGTATATATAAAAGAGGTGTTATTTGCTTCATATTCAACATTAGCAGCAGAGAGGGCGAACAGACCAAGATTGAAAAGCGTCGAAAAACTAAAAATAAACCATTCTACGAGCAAAGAAAAAATAAAAAGCGTCGACAGATTTAAAAAGCGTCGACAAAAATTGAAGCAAAAATAAATCTTCCAAAAGATTTCTCAAATTGGTGTTATTTTACCGTCGGTGTCTTTTTTTTGTTCGTAGAATGGTTTATTTTACCACGTGAGCACTTTATTGAGGTCGAGCCCTCTCTGCTGCTATTAATTTATCCAAATATTTTATCAAGACCCACACGATATCTTGTTCTTGGATCATGTAAATTTATCCTTATAAATCCGTGTGCAACTTGAGCTCGTGAAAAGAAATTTCTGAATTTATTATAATCCATGTCACCACCACACCAATTCTGATGAATATTTCGCAGCGCATGTGTGTCTACGCCATTAAACACAACTAAAATATTACAGTTATCTCTGATCATTTTCGAAATTTGTGTATACCGCTGAGTAACATAGATCACATCTGTAGTTTTATGTCTGCCACGAGAAAATATCCTGGCTGGATTTGATTGTTTGTCTAGCATCACATCATCATACACAACTAAATTATTAATAAACCCATCAAGATCATCTACGGACAGTGCTTCATCAATATCTGTTATAAAATCAATAATATTTTCACCGTCATTTATTAATCTTGCATTTTCGTTAAAGTCTTTTAATACTTCATAACACCTCTGATCATCAACGGATGGTGCTACCAAATATAATTTATCCCATCTCAACCATCTCATTATCTAATTAAGTAATAATTGCGTCTTACCCGATCCTAATGGTCCTATGATAATCATTCTGATAGAATTCGGTAACGCAGGGTGGTGTTTAACTGGCTCTCGTCGCCGAGTTGCTGAGAAATCAATTATATCCATATATTTTATAACATGAGTCTATATTGTTTACGCTGTAGAGTTAAAACTCCAACTACTTATTTAGCTACGGTTACAACAAAAAATAAAAAATAGCGTATGGTGGAAAATGTTCTGTATGCGGTAGAAAGAAATTTTCGTTTTTACCTAATAAGCGCGGTGGTGATATTGCTAAATTGATGTCAAAGTTTCCAGGTGCTCCATGAGCTAAATACCCAGGAGAAAAACATCTACCAGGATATAATTACTGCGGTCCTGGTACCAGACTTGATATCAGACTTGATAATCAGGATCAACCAAGACCAGGTGAGGAACCAATAAACGATATTGATCGAGCTTGTCACGCTCATGATGTAGCTTATAAAAGTGAAAATCTACAAGACAGGCATATTGCAGATGTGAAATTAATTCATGCACTAAATTCTATAAAAAATAAAAATAAAAGATAAAAATTAGCTAATTGGTTAGTAAGATCCGCTATGTTAGGTAAATTAGAGCTTGGGGCTGGTAATATATAATGGAATCAATTTATTATAGTCCATAAAGATACTGGAAAGGCAGAGCATCAATTCGCAAACATGCTGATGCAGCAACGGTTAAACATTCTACTGCTGAAGCGTGGTTATCCAGGCAAGCAATATGGCAAATTTACCTACGAAGCGAATTCAGTACGCCTATTTCGATGTTAGTGTTCCTAATAAAGTTCATCAAGCAGATATTTTATTTTTACCACACGAAACTGTACGTAGAAAAACAAACAAGTACGCGTTAACTGTTGTTGATGTTGCAAGCAGGTATACAGAGGCAGAGCCGCTATCAACGAAAACAGCATATGAAGTAGCCGATGCGTTTGAACGAATTTATCAACGAGGACCATCACGACGGCCACAGCTGTTACAGGTTGATCCTGGTAAGGAATTTCTTTGTCCAGTATCATCGTTGATGAAACGACATAATACTAAAATACGACGAGGGCATACTGCAATTCACCGTGATCAGGCAATTGTTGAGCGATTTAATCGAACAATTGCTGAGCTGTTATTTGGATATCAATACGCGAAAGAATGTATTCAGGATAAAAGATCTCGCGAATGGGTTGCAAGATTACCAAGCTTGATAGCTGCATTAAATAATGAGATTATACGAACAACCAACATGAAACCCATTAATGCAATTACAAAAAAAAATATACCAATACAACGAAAGGATATTGAAAAACAAAAAATATTGGGTGATGTTACAGCTAGATATTTATATGAACCGGGTGAACTTGAAGGTGGTAAAGCGAGAGCGACTGATCCTATTTGGAGTGTTACCACACATAAAATATCCACCGTGACAAAATCCTCAGGTAGACCCTCAATCTACAGATCAGATTTAACTGTTCCTCAACGTGGATTTGTACGTGAACAACTACAAATAATTCCCGAGGATACACAACTACCACCGCGATCACTTAACTAGCACCCAAGGCGCTGGCGCCTATACGCCGATTACACTCGAGACAGGTCAACATCACATTTTCTCGTGTATGACCGTGACTACTATCTTTTCTGTCTACGGTAAATTGTCTTGAATCATTATTCGAATACCTCCACAGCATTATTCAATTACAACTTGCGCAATGATTATTCTGCTGCTGTTTTAACTTAATAATAAATTCAACATCAAGATCAAAGTCGCGTTTATTTTTTCTATCAGATTGCTTGTATCCGGTTAATTTTTTTCTTATTATATCACCATCGATGATGATGCTGATTTTATTAACGATTTCAGGAATTATAATTCTCCGTAACTGAGATTTTTTTCTAACCCTTGATACCGCTATATAAACTAAATTTAACCACTCGAGTATTTTTCTTTATGCAGCTGAACTAACTGCCGTTGTAAAGCGTCTCTGATTATTTTACTGCTTGCTACTATCAAATCGTTGGGTCTCCATAAATTCAAAAAATCGTTCATTGAGGTCTCTGAGATCAGTCCGCGTATTATTTCACACTGAATTTTGTTTGATTGTAATCTGATTAATTTTTTAAACTCCTTAAATTTTCATCAAGAGCTCTATGATCATCATTTATTTCTTCGTAATAATCAACGAAACTTTTTAACCAATCATGTGGAGATGGTCCAACAAAAGGCGGCGGCTGACCACGATCGCCACACATTATTATAGCGGTATTTTTCGTCAACAACCAATCAAGAAACGTTTTGAATGTATCCAATGACACCGTACATATCTCGTCCTAAATAATTATTTTAGGTATATATTTTTGTCCCATTCGTTTAGGAGTCCATGTATCCCCGCGCCACCGAAAGAAATTATGATACGTGCACGATTGTACTTGCCGTTGTTTCATCTCTTGTGCAAGTCTATGTGTGGGTGTCAGTACGATCATATCTGAATTTCTAAAAACATTAATTGCTCGAGTCGTCTTGCCGCATCCACCAGGTCCATTAAGATATACTGTCTTATATCTAGTTACTGGATCACTCACTGACGGCGCTTTCGACATTTCTGATATTTTATTACACGTACGATAAAAATCTCTTATCGGAACATCTGCTGATTCTGTATAATTGTGTAATATTTCCTTTTCTATTCTCCACGAACTCCATCGTTCATCATCACTTATAAATTCAATAACAGACTCTAAATATTTACTCGAAATATAAAACGAATCCATTGCGACTCAAACTGCGGTCTCAGGAGATCTATTAATCATCGATAATAAATTGATAGAAACATAAGCCAACATAGAAGATCTTAGATGAGTATACTGTGGGGAGACATCATTTATGTAACTAACTATCGTGTCCAATTTTGTTCCGTCGCATAAATAAATATGTTGTCGATTTACAAATATATCTCAAATTGTTGTATCAGCGATTATTAAATCGTATTCGGCATCATCTAGAATTAATCGTGCGTAACGTCTTTTATGATCATATGCACCACCCTGAGTAAATTTACCTGTGATTCTTCTACCGAGATCTTTGGCGGTTTTTTCGTTATTTTTAAGTTTAATTTCGAAAATTTTAGGAGCTTCTTTGATAATATCATCTTCGGAAACACTAAGACATTTTTCATTAAATTCCTTAATAATTTCATAGAGACTGATAGATTCTGGCATGGGCAACCAAACTTCGGTCTGCGCGTGATATGATACAATTGCCTCACTGACAACCAACGATGTCACTATCGCACAATCTAGCATATATCGTAATAAAACTATAGGTGCCCAACGTTTTTCACAAAAATGTCTACCAAACCAAACATAACAAATCTTGTGAAGATTTTCGTTAAACTCGAATGATTCAACACAAGCGAATCCAGTCAGATCAAAATCAGGTAATGGTCCATTAATTGCCACTCGCGTCAACTCGTTTGTAGGGTGACCAAATCTTTTAAAGTACACAGAACAATCTCCGTATCCTAGAAAACTTCCCAGATAACATGCAACCATATCAACCGAAATAACATCGTTGTAATTATACTTGGTATTCCATAATCCACCGTGTCCGTATTCGACGCAACTTGCACGTACGTCCTCGAGTAAATCAAATCGTGTTGGTTTCCATAATTTTTTTCTCTAGCAAAATGAGCCGCAACAGATGGAACGGTAAAACAATTAGTTAGTAACTTGTCAGTATTTTCCGCGTGCTTGTACTTGAAAACTTCTCCGCGAGATTTTTCATCTCGTCGTGGAGAGATTATGTTCGATATATTTCACACTTTGGTTTAACAAATTGATCAAATCCACCTTCCTCATTACTTTTAAATAACATACCGATACAGGATTGTTTTTACTTATTTCGTTAATAAAATCAAACATACCTCCCCCATAATTATCTGGGGGGTAACAGTTCGATCGCGTGGAAATATTGTTACTGCGCTGGCCCATGCATAGATTCCATAAATAACCGCTGTTACAGGGTACGCTCGCTCATAATACGGTTTATCAATATAAGTCAATAGACCCCGTCTGGATTTTTTACTTAATATGGCAATTTTTTTATTACCAGGGACAGGATCATATTTGTCACGGATAATCCAACTATCTGTTTCTGTTAACAGAATAAATTTTACTCTGAAGAAATATTTTTGATCGCCCTCGTACTCAGCGATGTAGTTAATGATAGTTGCCGCTCGTTTGTCATTCATTGTAGCATCAACAACTTTGTCCTTGACGGAGTCGACACTGACTTCGTCAGCGTTGCGAATAATCTTAAACGTTGACCATACATGAAATGCACCATCCGTGGAAAATTCTTTCTTCGCGTCATGAATTTTCGAGATCAAACTTTTATTATTCGGATGAACCAGATTTCGTACTGGTAAGTCAGGAGATAATCTGTCGAGATTAAATTTATATTTAGAAGGCCTAGTTTGGGATAATCTCTCGAATTCGTTCATATAATTAAAACAAATATTTAAATAAAAATATTATATATATATATATATATATATATATATATATATATATATATATATATATATATATATATATATATATATATATATATATATATATATATATATATATGATGAATCAGTGCAGTTGGCTCATAATCGGCTCAGTAACTCGCTGCAACAAATCATGGAGAGGTGAATTTTGTTGGATGCACTTACAAAGTGTACGGCGGGGAGTCTAGGACCAATACCGTGTCTGCGGTGTGGTGTTGGAGTAAGAGGAAAATAGAATTATGTGCAAAATCGGTGGAAAACGGTTAAGAAAACTTAAGAGATATTATGAAAAAAAAAAAAAAAAAAAAAAAAAAAAACTGAAAACTCTGTAAAATCCGTGGAGGATTATATATCAAGATTTCTGACAAACAGTGATTTAAACAAATAATATTATTATATAATGGAGCAAAATGAGTTTGTGAGACATCCTGTCATAACAAACTACGAGGCAAATCGTAAAGGTGTCATTAGACACTGTAGGTTAAAAAGACCGGTTGGTAATGTTGATAATACTGGCTATCTTAGATTTAATGTTGGGAAGAAAAGATATCTCTGTCATCTTTTCATTTACGAGTGTCACAAGGGTTTGATCAAAGATGGTTTTGTTATCGATCATATTGATGCTAACCTTCAAAATAACTCCTTATCCAATTTACAAGCTATCTCACAGAGTGAGAATAATACACGTAGTAATACTGGAAAATGTAAGACAGTTTCTAGAAGGGTGATCAAGGCTACAAGTACAGAGACCAGAGAAGAAATAATATTTCAGTCGATGTATGCTGCTGACAAGTATTTTGATATTCACTCGTATTCGATACAATTCGTTGCAGAAAATATATATAAAACTGCTTTCTCAAAAAAATATAAACAGAGAATCACCTTCCGATATCAATAATTATCATCACTAGCAAGTATTATCTTTATTGACTATTTATTTAATTATTTATCTTTTTTGTCAGAAATTCTCATTATTATACTACTTATTTTTCGACTTGAACGAAGGGAGTAATTTTTTTTCTCGGTATATGGTCATAATTAGTTCGTTAATCATCTACATAGTAACTGTACCCGTAGAGAGATATTTATGGTTTCTAACTTACAAAATATACGGTTCGTGTCTTTTCTGCTGTATTCGTGAAACATTTAGAACAGCGTACTATATATAGACAGCACATAAAATGCATGTATATTTCAACTAAAATATAGAAAACCGAGCGCAGTATGACATGTATATTTCAGCTTAGTGAGTGCAGAAACCAGCGTCTAGTCTGTATCGATCGTGGTGGGTTAATTTTAGATCAACAGTACAGTACAGGGATCCTGCATATATTGACTCGATTACAGAAATACGTGATTAATAGTGTTTGGAATTAAAAATCAGTTGCATTTTCCTTTTTCAGTGCAGAAATATATATGATATTTGTTTGTGTACGTATGTGTGGTTATTTATTTTTCTTTTTTATCGAGTAATATTTACAACTAAATACTCCCTCTGACTGTGTTTTTCACTGATACAGATTTACGAGTGGGAAATCTCGTAATATATATTTCTGATACTTTCTCCATTGAACAGTTATGGGGAGGAAGGAAAAAATCTAGCAGTTAAGTTAGTATTTTTAAGATCTAGACCGGATTATCATAAATGGCGTGGATCATAAGCGGAATAGCAAATAGGGAATTCCCTAATTATTTTTATTATCCAGAAAAATATTAGCTTTATAAATCTAACTTGTTTGGTGAAAATATATTGTATAAACGTATTTCTTGAGTTCAGAATTGTATTTTGAGCAAAAATACTTGAAATCAGTTCCTTTTCAATGATTATTAGCTATGTATTAATTTCTGAAACATATATGTGTTAACTGATTCGATAGCTCAGTCGGTAACGTATCTTACTGTGATACTCACGGCCGCAGGATCGAATCCCATGACTGACAACCGTCGGTGGTTACGCATATTAGCGATTTTTTATAATTAATTGGGGCACCGCCAGGCCCCCACCCCCCGCTCAACAGAACCCTCCAACCACACATCACTGGTGGTTGATACATGTTTTGTATCACCCACGGGTAGAATATTGGGGGGTGTTCTGTTGAGAGTAGAAAATGGCCTCATATATTTCATTTCATTTCATTCATTCATTCATTTCATCTCAATCATTCATTCATTCATTCATTTCATACTTAATGAACTTGCTAAAACACTCGAATAGAGGTTCATTTCATTTATATATGTTTGTTCCGTCCTTAATTAAGATTGTCATTCATTCATTGCATACTTACTGAACCTGCTAAAACACTCGAATAGAGGTTCATTCATGTCATTTTTATATGTTTGTGCTGTCCTCCCTCTTGGGCCTCTAGACCGTTGTTTGACGGATTAGGGGCTCTCATAGGGGGTAGTGTTTCGTGTGCCCGTTGAACTTGGTAGAATGCGGTGGCAAGCTACGAGTTCTGGGTTGTAAATATGTAAATACTGTATGTTGTGCCGTCCTTGAAACATCCCTCCGAACTCGCTAAAACACTCGATAGGGCTTCCATAGGGATGTATCTTTTTTATTTTAAAGATTTATATATTATATATTGAACCATGAAAATATCAAAGACAATAGTTCTGCTATTAAAAAACTAGAAGAAAACGGAATTAATATATCTGGTGAACTAAATCCTAAAAAATAATATCTGATTTTGAAACGTTAAAAGAACTTAAAAATGAAAAAAAGTATGTTCTATAATCTCAATATAAGTTCATAAAGCGGATTCAGGCAGCTATGTTTCAGTCACTAGCTATGGTGAACGATGATCAAGTAAATGAATTTGTTCCTCTTTCTGTTGCAGTAGAAAAAGTCAGATCGGGATTATCCAACGAGTACAAAGCAAAAAAAAACAATCAGTACCCGCATAAGATACTTAAGAAAAATTATGTCAGCAGGTAACGAAGTTACAAGTCACCAAAGCAACCCTGAGTAGCAATATTCTGAAATATAATTTTTTTTATTTCTGAAATATTATTTTTTTATCATAAAATCTGATTGATTGGCATAATTTTGAGTACCAATCACCCCATCAGAATTACAAAACTGATTGATTTGTATAATTTTGAGTACCAATCACCCTATCAAAATTAACAAATTGATTGATTGGCATAATTTTGAGTACCAATCACCCTATCAATAATAAAAAAATAAAATATATCAGATTAATAATAAAATATTTCAGAATAATAATAAAATATTTCAGAATAATAATAAATATTTTTGTAGTATATTTTGGAAAACTGATTGATTTACACGAATTTTAGTACCAACCACCCCATCAAAATTACAAAACTGATTGATTTACACGAATTTGAGTAGCAATCACCCCATCAGAATTACAAAACTGATTGGTTTTTATATTTCTGAATAAAAACATATTTCAGAATAATAATAAGATATTTTTTGTAGTATTTTTTGCAAAGCTGATCAATTCGAGTACCAAACTACAAATCAGAGACACAATCTGATCGAATTCATAAAGATAAAATATTTCAGAATAATAATAAAATATTTCTTTTCTGAATAAATTGTTTCAGATTATATTAATTATTTACAAAACTGATTGATTTGTATCATTTACCCTATCAGAGACACAATCTGATTAATTTGCACGATTTAAGTACCAATCACCATATCAATAATAATTTTTTTAATTTATTTTGAAATATTTTATTTATTCTGAAATATTTTATTTATTTAGAAATGTTTTATTTATTTAGAAATATTATTTTTTTTTAAGTTGATCGAGTTTAATACAGGAGTGTGCATGATTTAGAATCTGATCTCTGTTACAAATGATCGCGACACTATGTTCTTGACGGAGCTCATCTAACTGTTCTTGTGTTAATAAGAAATCCTCGTTTCCGTATTAATCAATAACTAAATTAACGTTAAATTGCTCTGTGTCTGGAGGTTGTGAAAACGCTGTTCTTATGGCGTTTTCAAGTACTTCTTTATCATGTATAAAAACCCTCACGTGCTGGTACATTATATAATATTTACCTGATTAATTCATGGATCTTTAAGATCAAAGATCTACGATACAAGTCCTTAATATTTCACGTACATATTTATTACAGGCTCCTCTCCATGTAGGTCAGTTAAGCGATTAAGGTGGTCTGTGAGCTTAAAATTTATTCGTGTTAACATATTATTGTGACACCGCAGATACACAGGATTAGTTGGTTCTTGCACGATTAAACTTCCAGGGGATACTTGTGGTGTAAATGTATATAAAATATATCCCTGTTGAGCCTGATTTGATTTTCCGAGATCTATTTGATAGCTACCATCGACTACGTCACATACCAGATTGACCACGATCGTGCTGGTTATATTAACGATTCCCGGAGATACGTGTCTACCGCCTCCGTGTGGATCGTTATTATATCTGAGAACAGTTGGAGGTGGTGCTAGTTTTCTCCATGCATCGAGTATTTTAGGAAAAAATTCATTGATGATGTCATTGACAGATTTTCTGCGAGCGTTCGGGTTATAATCGGGAAATTTGAACGTCGGTATATCAGATTCCTTGATTTTATATTTATCAATTAAAAACGTTTTTGAAGCAGGAGATGATTTTAAAATTAGATCTATAATTTTGTTGTGACTGCGTTCCATAGCTTCTGCGATATAATTCAGAATTTCTATTTGTTTGATAATTTCCCCTGGTGTCTCGTGGGATGTTAGATCGAAAAGATACTCAGTAAGGCGTTCACGTAGTTTTTTTAGTTGATCTTTATGATCAAGATTGGAACTGTCAATAGTTCTTTTAATTTCTTCTTCATTAATATGGCCACGGAGTTTACTTTCTGGTAAAGCTGAAAATACGCTACCACTATAACCAATTAAATCATCCAAACTACTATCCCAAGTTCGAGGTCCACGCCACCACCACCAAATATCTGTCATTGTAACTTCTTGACGAGAGCTATTTGTTGACATAAAATCAGCTCGTTTTGGTTATGGTGGTCCTTCATACACTGGCGGAACATCCGGCCAACCGTGGACTGATAAATATCAACGGCATAATCAGAAGAATGTATCTCAACCGTAGAAGATAGCGTCGGTTCATGAACGTTAATCGATATTTTTGCTTCTTTCCTGTTGTTGATTTTATTTTACGTTGAAATTCCTCATTGATTTGTTCGATCTCATAACTACCAGTGGGTATTCCAACATCTATCCAGTCAGGAGTACCATCTGGTTTGTTCTTGTTAGCAAATACAAGCGAATTATTTGCTGGTGTACCATTAAATGATTTTGATCTGATATTTGGCCAGCTGTAATATACCCGTAATTGAGCCAGTGCCATTTCTTTACTGGAATTGCAGTAGGAAAGTTAATACTAAATTCAGGATTAGTTGAACTTACCGAGATCATCGTTATCTTTGGCGGAGTTGTATTAGTCACGATCTGCTGGAGTAATTCCGTCATTATTAGTACTTGTATATTTAATACAGATACCTTTCGTGATATATTATTGTCATCATTGAAAACTCAAAATCAGATATAATTCCATCACTGAGACTCGCTGATAACAACGAAGATAACTTCGAGTATGCGACCGTCGCTGTATGTAATCTTGTCATGTAATCGGTTGACTTTTCATTCGTGCAAGTACATATTATTTTGCAATGATATTGAGCACACCTGCAATCGTTGTTGCTGCTGAAATACATATTGTTACGGCCACTGGTGCCATCATTGTCACCGCTGATAATATAACACCTGTTACAGCAACAACAGCGGATACTGAATAAACAATCACATCAACGATAATTAATCGTCGTCGATATTTCTTTACTTTTACTGTATACTGTTCGACTCGATCTTTTAATGCTGCCTGCCATTCACGCGCTTGATTGTACCTGTATTGTGCATAGTCCATATATTTTTATGCAGTAACCAATTGAGGCGTTTCAGCTACAAATTCCAAACACCACCAGTAAGATGTTGCGGTTAATTTCTTATCAGCTGCTTCCAGAATAAATATTTCTTCAGTTCCGCTATTTAATATAACAGATACAACCCCGGAAAATTTATCAGCTGAATGGCGCCATGGATACGTTGTAAATATTTCAGATTTTGCAGCACTGAACACAGACAATCTGTACACGCCAGTGACTGTTGCGGTATATTTGATAGCTTTATTTTGCTGCGACCATGTTGCGAATCCAGATGACACTGTGTATACGATGTTTGTAATATGCCCAGGAGTTATTCCGGCTGGAATTTTAATCAAATTGGTTTTATTAACGATCTCAGGAATCCCCGCTACGGTGTCTTGCTGTGTTTGTTTGATCGTGTCGATGTTCGTCTTGATATCAACGAGTTTTATGTCAACGGTGTGGGGAGTGCCGAAGAATTTATCTATGGATTCATCGGTTTTTTGATGGTTTCTGCGAAATCTTGCAAAAGCGCCCACGTGAACATCATACTCGGCCCGCAACGTGGATAGTTTACCATCTAAGGTGTTGTAGTTGACGTCAACGTACTTTTTTGTTCCTGCGTCTTCGTCGGATGTTGGATCTCTCAAAACTACTATCTTATTCCCGTTCATGCTTAGTTCACCCGTCATTGTGTCGCCGGTGCTTTTCACGCGATTAGCAACACTTGCTGTAATTTGATCTCTGATGGTTGTAAACGATATACTTGAATCCCTGATTTTGCCGCTGTCAGTAAACACAGGTATATTATCCGTGACCTCGCCAAGTACTCGTCGAACTATATCATTCCATCTGATGTTGCTCGTTTTTAGTTTTCCGTATCGATCCTGAAAAATAACAACCTCATCTGGGTCAACTCCAGCAAGATTCATGATATCAGCGAGTTCATCTTTAGTCGCGTACTTTGACAGATCAACGTCGCCGGACATTGTCTTAACGCGTGAAGATCTTCTTCCGTAAATATCAACCATTATATTTTAAGATCTGTTTAAAACAAATCGGTTGCTTGTATAATCATGCACGACTTTATGTGGCGGTTTGGATGATTTTGATATAGCGTTAAGTACATTAATTACTTCATGGCCACATATTGGCGGATCTGTCATTGTTTGTGTGGGTAGCGTTGAAGACCAAACTTACGCGTGAAGTGGTGCAACATACTTGATAAATTCAATGGGTGGAGCTAACCCGTATGAATCAAAATAAACGATTCCACGTGGATCAACCGCGTATGATACCCAATGAGTACCGGGTCCTGAATTCGAGTCGAGATTAATAATACCTGTTTCAGCACTGTTTGGTTGTTTTGGTAATTGATCTCGCATAAAAACACCTCTAAAGGCTTTTTTTTTTAATTTTTTACCAGCTTTTATCAAATCAAAATTTGATGCTGGAACATTTAACGTGGAAGCTTCAGACCTCTTCTCCAACGAGATCCCGGTAATCTTAGGCCGCGTCCCATTTTTTGTATCCCTTTCCTGTTGCTTTCTTTAGAGCCATTCCAGCAGCTGTTCCAACAGCACCCAATGCGGCTGCTTTTGCTATGGCTGGAGCAGCAGCAGCTATTAACGCTGGAATAGCCGCAAGAAGTGGAAATATACCACCTATTTTAACTATGTCCTTGATGGCGCTCGGAGAAAGATGGAATTGAACTCCGGTTTTTGATTCTAGGGCTTTATTGAAATGTTTAATCTGATTATTTGTCAACGATAATTTGCTTGGACCACCACAAATCTGATCTCGTTTTAGGGATATTTTAGTTCCGCATTTGTTGGCGTTTTTTGACTGAAACTATTTGACTTGACTCTGAGTCAGAGTGACATTAACATGACTATACGACATTTTTATATAAATATATTTTTCTAAATAACATGATTAAAGATTTTCCACTGGTGCATCAACGACTCTCATTCGACCACTACC
Source organism: Sinohyriopsis cumingii (assembly GCA_028554795.2). Taxonomy (NCBI): domain Eukaryota; kingdom Metazoa; phylum Mollusca; class Bivalvia; order Unionida; family Unionidae; genus Sinohyriopsis; species Sinohyriopsis cumingii. The sequence goes on from CM068824.1 coordinate 129,860,103, forward strand.
ACCTTCAAGTAACATGGCTTTATCGCTGAGTATAACCGCGATTGCTCTATAATCAACACCACCTCCTGTATTTAATGCTGCTTTAAGATGTATATCAACGACAGATTGTTTTGATAGATCAAGATGCTCCAGTGAAAAATAATAAATCGGATACAAAGTTCTAAATTCTTGTTGTGATATTTGTAACCCAGTATCAACATTTTGATCACGTCCCATGAATGGCATTAAACGATGATACACACGTCCTATACTATTTTGTTCATAATTTAGTTGTATATTCTCTGTTGGTTCTTGTTGTCCGTTTATTCTTAAGGAAATATCTGTAATACCTAGTTGGTCAAATATCATATGAGAGTTAACTTGTGAGCCTAATCGATTATGGCGCTGAAAAGCAATAAATATATGCCGTGGTGCAGAAACACCTTGCTGTAATGCTATATGCCATGTAAACTGACCGTTAACGTCAGTTTGCATACTATCCGTGCTTGTTGTTAACCATGACAACAAGGCTTTACCGCCTGTGTCCATGAAAGAAATCAATTTTTGTTCTTCTGCGATCGTTGGAGTCATTACTGGCATCCACAGTGACAGTTTCGATAATACTACTTTACCAGCATCACCCAGAGGTCTCCACAGATCATCGTTATCATCACTCTTTCTTACAAGAACAACCGTGTGTCTAACTCCAAAAATAACCTTTCTAACTTTTCTACAAAATCCAAAAATATGCGATAGTGGAATTGTACATGAAAATCTTCTATTGGCTCCTAGCAACATATTTCTACGCACTGCAAATCCCAAGTTGAAATTTTCATTAGAACCATGAACCACCGGCCATACAGCAGCATCAGCGGTATTGGTATCGTTTCGTGGTCGTCTTATATTATACTGATCGCTTTCAGGGTAATCAGAATTATCTTTCACAAACATCATTGTGGGACCTGCTGATCTTGTATAATCATCAGGATATCTTGCTAATCCAATTATTGTTGTAGCAACGTCGACATCATTCTGAATTGATTCAATATTTTTTCCATCGATCATATATGTGGCGCTATTAAATAATGCCATGATCCCGATGTTGAGAAAATCAATTTTTACTGCATCTCCGTAATTAGTATTATCCGTTTTTACAATTGTACCTTCTACATCAAGAAAAGCCTCAGCGGGTAAAAAGTATCTACTTGTGTCATGAACTTGTAGTTCAATACTTCCTCCACGTTGATCTGGTGTTCGTGCTTCATAAGAATAAAACTGATAATCACGCACAGACTCATCTTTAACCACAGGTGCCTCCATATCAAATGCTGTGTCTGATATACTCTTAAACATTTATTATAATTATTTTCGTCTAACACGAAGATTACCGGATTTGGAAACTCCACTTCCTGATATCATGTTTGAAATATTATTCCCTGATTCACCGAGTCCTTGATCTGCGAACGCCGCTAGTTTTTGATTTGCAGCCTGATTTATTATTCTACTGACATCTGCGGGCATCACTTCAGGATTTTTAATTTTACTGGTGGCTGTGATTTTCGTCACAATAATCGTGCTAGTCTTTCTTTGATTGCCGAGAAAGCCCTACCAGCAACATTAACAATTGCCCCTGGAGCTTTTTCACGAACAACATCAATAGCCTTCATCGATAATTATTTTGCAACAGGCGCTACGTTTGGAGCTAACCGTCTGAACACCCCCTGAACAACATCACCAAGTCCATCTCCGTAAATAGGTTGGTAATCGCGAGTTTACTGCTCTGACCGGTATGGATTTACAATGATTATTGTCTACTATCATCTTATTTTATTTGTTATTTAACAACTAGTCATCAACAAGTTCATCGATAAGTTCTCGGTAAACGCCAATATCCATGATACCACATTGAAATAATCGCCGACAAATATCAGCTGCTTCATTAATTATTTCTAGTGAATTATTTCCGGCACGTTTTCCTCCTATGAGAACTTCTAACCGTGACACATCATTGAGGATATTATCAGGACAAACAAAATTATTTTCTCCTGATGTAGCTAGAAAACCACTTCTTACAGCGCTCGGAGGATCATCATCCTCCCCTGCCAACATCCGTTCTCTTTCTTCTTTAAACTCCTTAATTGGTTCCCTCAATATAGTACTTCGTCGGGTGTATAATCGCTGCAGGGGTTAAGATTTTTGCTGTGGTGGAGGAAGTTGATATGAAGGTTCCTGTTGGGCGAGTTGTTCTTGTTCTAGTTGTTTTATTTTTTCTCTATAAAGTTTTTTACTTCTTCATCAAGAGTTCTATATTCTAAATCATCATCTCTAGCTTGTCTTTTGTTTCTATATACGCGATATATCCATTTAATGAGATTATCATCACTTACTTTTATATGACCGGGTTTTAAAATATCAGATTTATTAAATATACTAATTAATATCTTTTCAGGTAATTTTACTCTTTTAGTATTTCTAATATCTTCGATAAACCCTTCCTTAAATTTTGCAATCAATTCTATGTTTTCTTTTACTAGTTTGGGTTTAGGTGCAAGTTCTTTTTTTACGTCAGCGACTTCAGTATGAAGTTTTCCAATACCTTCAAGTATTTCTTCACCAACGGGTGGAGGTTGAGCCGCAGCTATATCAGTTGGAAGATCTCGTAAAATCTTCTTTGTCTGTTTAGTTCTTCTTGCTATTTTTTCAGCTTGTGCCGCAGTTTGTTCTAATAATAGAAAATTACCCTTTTTCCTCTTCTCAACTTCCTCCTCAATATCTCCCCATATAATTTTTTTCAACAACCGCTGAAGCTTTTTCAGTAGCTGTAGTGACGGGTTTAAATAGTTTTTTAGTGTCCTCTTCGTACTCAACTTGTGATTGTTGCTGCGATTGCAAGTTTTCTCTAAATGAGTCTCTGACAGGAAGAACTTTCTTGATTGCTTCTATTCGTTCTCGAGCTATCCTTGCAGTATGAGATTCCGGATATACCATTATTTTAATATAAGATAATGATTTAATTATAGCAGCAGAGAGGGCGCGACCTCAATAAAGTGCTCACGTGGTAAAATAAACCATTCTACGAACAAAAAAAAAAAGAAGACACCAACGGTAAAATAACACCAATTTGAGAAATCTTTTGGAAGATTTATTTTTGCTTCAATTTGTGTCGACGCTTTTTAAAATCTGTCGACGCTTTTTATTTTTTCTTTGCTCGTAGAATGGTTTATTTTTAGTTTCTTGATGCTTTTCGATCTTGGTCTGTTCGCCCTCTCTGCTGCTGTATTGTTTGTAGAATATATCTGGAATGTGTATGCATGATTTCGAATTTTGTAACTTAGCTTTGAAACAGTTTCGGTCATATCTCTACAATATCTGCAGTGTGGTAGTTTATAGTGATATCTAGCACTAATGCATAGTGCCGAAGACATGTAGCATCATGTCCCACCCAGTCACATTATCATAGCACCAGGCCGACCAGTTCTAGCACCATCCTCTTAATGCAGAGTGCTAAGGTAGACAGTTCCTAGTACAATTATTAAAATTTTTTGGTATGACTCGGCCGGGGTTCAGACCTACGACCTCCCGAGGCGGACGCTCGGACCACTTGAAAAATATTCATTGTTCTTGTGTGATGGTAAAAAAACTGTCACAGGAAAGTAATCTGGTATTCATTGAAACTTCTGCGAAGAGGGAAAATGAGCGTCTTAGAGATTTTTAAATGTATAGGGAAACGAAATTATATGTCGTTGCTTTAATTATAATATAATTTGTATTTAAGCCCTTTGACACTCGGTCTGTTATATATTAAATCCTTCAATTCAGTGGCTAGTTAGCATTATCGTAAAGTACATTTACACTTTCTTGTTGTGTATGTTGTTCACTCATGACAAGATCGATCGCTAAGGTGGAATCAAGAACTAAGTAGGTCATGAATTATACGCGAAAATGAATGGCGGTCACGTAAACAAACCCAGTGATTCAAAGGGCAATTGCCCCATATAGAAATAGTAAGCGCTTTCTAGCATTTGATTATTTCAATGAGATCTGAAGATCAGTACAGGACTGTTTTGTTACGACTGTTTGATTTATGTTGAAATAAAAATATTTCATTTTTCAAAAAATTATATTGAATCAGATTTGTTTTTTTGAAATGCAAATGTAGACAATATAATGACAATGTGCACTTTGTATTATATTATTTAGTTATGCACAACATTACTAAGAGTTAGAGTGGGATATGTGATTTACATGTTGTTGGATATAGCAGAGCTGATAAACTTTGATTTAATCACTCAGTACTTTGAGGAATATGTGAAATATTCGATATTTTGAATAATTAATTCAATCGGATCATGTAAGCATTTTCTGGACCTAAGTGATAGTCAGTCTTCATGGGATTACATTGAAGTAAAATCATTTCGATCAATAACTGTGTTAAAGTCGGTGGCTTTATGACAGTAATACATAACCACTACAGAAGCTTTGTTAGGATTACATTAGAACACATTATGGAATAGTGGGAAATTGATGTTACCTTAATAGGTTTATTAGGATTACGATTTAGGAATTCATACACTGTAAGTTAATTTAAATTCTATCGATTTGTTTGATATCTGTCTTATTTAAATTGATTTTTATTTTGGAAATTTGAATGCTTGTTTCGTTCACCTTGTTTTATTACATACTTTCAAGCACTAGACGTAGCAACTGATACAACGCTAAATTAGCTCATTGCAATAAAAATGAACAAAAATGGTTTCTGTAATTTGTCTTTCTACATCCCTTTTCCCAGTTTTTCGTCTTTGCCCTTTGATACATTTTTTTTATTATTTCTCAATGATTTATTCCATTTGCTTTTGTGTACATTCAGTTGGCATATTTTCGTTTTATATATTTGCTTTACTCCAAATGTACTCATGTAATTAAATATTATTCCGTTAGTGGCTTCTGGGAAGGAAATCAACAAAATAAAGCCAAGCGTTATGTATGATATATTTGTTTTTAATTTTTTTACATTATTGTATAATCTAAAAGTCATTTGTAAACAACGTTTTGCATAGCTTCCTCGTGATCATGATCAGACATTATACCTTAATATAATTATTATTTGCAATTCATGCGTTTACTCAGATCAGCACATTTGTGTTTCTCTTGGAACAAAAGATTACATGCTTTGCCTTTCGTTAATGACTTAAATTAAATATATGTCGAAAGAATTATATATAGCTGAATAAGTAATATAAGATATGACTAATAACAGCTATCAGAGAGAGAGAGAGAGAGAGAGAGAGAGAGAGAGAGGGCAGTTTTACTTATGCATGCATTAAACTATCATGATTTGCTGCATTATATATGAGCTTTCCTGGCCCTTTTTAAATTTACTAAATGTTGGGTGTATATACATAATTGCTATGACGATACAAATCATTTATGACGTTGCATAATGACGTAATTGCTATTTTAAAATAAAAGACGTCATCCGTTTCTTTCACAACGTTTCGTGCCTGAAGAATCATAAATGCGAAACTAGTTACACATAATTTGCGGCGTTCGTGTTTTTTATGTATTAACAAAAGTCCAATTTGAAGTGACATTTGTGATTTATTTAGCTTCTTCGTATACGGAGCAACATCCGTTACTATCTTGGTAGAACATGTGTTGCTATAATGTTGATCATATTATATGTTGCTATTTTCAGAGAAGAAAAAAGGTAATTAATATTGAAGGGAACTATTACAGGTTCTAATCATATTAAAAGTGAGATGTGATAGTAGTGAAGTGGGGCTGTTTAGCCTCAAGGGGAATTAGCATTAAAAACCACCCTGGGCCTGTTTAGCCTCTATGTAAATTTAACATGGGCAAAAACCCCTGGGCCTGTTTAGCCTCAAGGGAATTTAACATGGGAAAAAAATCTTGGGCCTGTTTAGCCTCAAGGGAATTTAACATGGGAAAAAAAATTCTTGGGCCTGTTTAGCTTCAAGGGGAAATGGAACAGGGTCGGGACCCTATTTTAATACGGTTCCGACCTGATGGGCCATAGGAAATGGAACATGGGAAAATTAAAACAGGGAGGGTCTCTATTTTTTTTTAAAAGAAAAGGGGCTAGGCAGTGAAAGTCAAGATCTTTTCGAGACCTATGAGTGGCCCTGAAAAGGGCCTTTGGTTTTATGTTAATATACCCTTAACATAAAGGGCATCTGTGACATCTTCTTCTTAACCTTCGCCTGACTGCAGGGCCATATACTAAAACTCTCTTGAGGCATCCTTGCCTCTCCACATATATTCTTCGTATCCATAGGCTTGTGTCTGTCCTATGGACAACTGTCCACTTGGATAGGGCATACATTGGTATGTCCGTCCGGAACATCATGGAAAACACAAGAGTAGATGATTGCACGTCGATCCACATGTTGGGGTGCCGAGAACAGGTGAAGGAATGCAGTGAACTGCGCTTATTTATAGGGAGAGGAAAGATTGAAACGGATTGAGTTGGTTAACCAATCCAAACACGCGTTACAAAATTCAGTCAGCCCATGTCCAATCCGAAGACAGCAGTCTGTGACGTCACATGTCCTGTATAGATTTGATAGCGCCTGTGCGCAGTCAATCCATGCGACAGTTTTTCAACATGACGGAAACTCAGAAAACGATAAATTTGGGTGCACCAGCCGTGGAGACTACCCAAGGGAACCCAGACTTACTTTCAGAAGAGGTGAATTGGGATTTTGTTGATTTACTTACTTCGCAAGAATTTGTTCCGGAACCTTCGCCACCTTCTCCTTCTTTACCGCACGTGGAGAATTTTAGACAGAGACAGAAAGAAGAATTGGAGAAATTTATACAACAGCAGAAGGAAGCAGAACAAGCTTTTCTCCTACAGCAACAACAAGAAGAGGTAAGGAAAAAACAACAAGAAGAAGCAGCAGCAGCAGCAAAGAAACAAGGGTGTGAAAGTCAAACGGTCACGGTATTGTTATACATTTTAGCGGAGTTAAGAAGTCTGAAACAAATGTATCAGACTTCTTTATTACGACCGAAGAGAATACGACCTTCCCGAGCTAAACACTCCAACTCTGTGACTAAGCCTACCGTACCACCCTTAGTGATTTCAACTTAATCATCATCATCATCATCAACAGTATGCAGTTCAGAAAAAGCCTTTGGCCGTGGCAAAGGCTTAAGGCAGTTAAAGTTGATTGCTTAAACTCACCCCTACCCCAAAGGCCCTTTTCAGGGCCACCCATGTCTCTCGAAAAGAGATAGACTTTCAATTGCCAATAACTCAAAAAAAAACATTTTGCCCCTATAGTACGTGTCTTTTTATGAGTGCATGATTACAGCTTCTTACTTTAAAATCAAAACCCAAAGACACTTACCTTTATATCTAATTTATTCTGTTATAAATATTTACAATCCAATTCACAATTCACAACATAACACTTTAAAAAGTTCATAGACTTCTTCTGTCCAATTTTTTCACTCTCTCTGTTTTTTTTTTTAATTTCTTTACCCTCACAGTCTTTTCCTCCTCTTCATCCTCACTTTCTTCCCTTCTTATTTTCTTCTCCTCTTTCTTTTTCTTCACCTCTCTGCTTTCTTTCTCTTCTTCTTTTTCTTCCTCTTCAGAATCCCTCTCTTCTTCTGACTCCTCTTGTTTCTAAGGTCAATCTGGAGACCAATGTCCTTTTTCTTGACAATAATAACAGGTATCTTAACTTTTGTCTCTTTTAACCCCTGTTTTGCTTTTCTGACGGCCTGGACACTCTGAAGACCAATGCACTTTCTTCTGACAGATATAGCAAATACCTTGACTTTTATCTCGAAAGGAGGGAGAGTAGTCCCTCGACTGGTCTGAAGAGAATTTTCTAATGACCCCTCGCAACGCTCTGATGAAACGTTCGATTTGTGTAGTCTCTTCCATCGTTGTGCTCGGTTTGAGAGTGAAATGAATAGTAAAAGGGCAAGACACATACCCTTTATATACGTTGGTCCGCCATGACTTTAAAGTAACCAATGGTGTTTAAATTTTAGTCATTTGACGTTTTGCTATCAAAATGAAACGATCCAATTCATCTGAGAAGAAAGAAGAAAGTAAGAGGCCGAAACGTGATCTATCGCCTCGTACCAGGGCTGAAGTCTTGGCACACATTCATGCCAGTGATTTTGAAGAGGACATGAGTGAACCAGAATCCAAGCCCAGAGAGTTTTCCTCCAAACAAAGTTCACCACCCTTAGTCAACCCTGAAAAATACTATTCCATTCAAGAGACGGAAAAGCGTCCCTCTAGAAAATTTAGAACTACGGCTTACAAATACACGGTGAAGTTTAAAGATTTCAAGTCCGAAGTACCGTTAGAGAAAGCAGAAGGTTCATTACCGAGATGTGGGATTCTTTGCTCACCTCACTCAAGCGACAATGTCAACCCAAAGAAGACGATCGCTTGAGACTTTCCATACAACACGACGGTTTGAAATCCCCTGTTTGGATCGAGTTTAGCAGACCTGCAGAATTGACCGCTTCCAAAGTCATGGGCAAGATTCAACACGTACAACAATCTAATGATCAGTTTGACATCACCAATGGTAAAGCCACACTGGACATGACCCACGTCTCTCCTCCTCAAGGGACTGGACAACGCAATAATGTGTTATTGGTGAACGGTCTTCGCAGCACCAAAAAGAGCCTCGTCCAAATTCACAATTCTCAAGACCAGATGTGTTTAGCCAGGGCTATCGTGGTGGGACGAACCTATGCCAACAAAAACGACACGGCAGAATGTAAATTAGCCTGGATAACTACTCAACATCCGGACCAAACCAATCAACGAAACGAAGTAGAACTCCTGTTACAACAAGCCGGCTTGCCCAAAGACACACCCTGTGGCATTCCTGAAATGCAAAAGTTGCAAGATGTCCTAGCTCCACGCTACACCTTGAAAGTGCACCATCAAGAAGTGCGCGGACCTCTGTTGTTTCGAGGGCAAGACTTTAAGGATGGAAAATACATTCACCTCTATCATCATGATGAACATTTCGATACCATTACCAGTATCACTCCATTCCTGGGATACAGTTATTACTGTGAGAAATGTGACTATGGCTATAACAATCGAGAGCAACACAAGCATTGTGGATCGAATGCTCAGGATGTTTGGCCTCTCAACCCTGTCTGAACGAAGGGCAAGAACGAGTGCATTGTCCTGCTTGTCTGCGCACGTTTGTCAGCCCTGCCTGTTACCAACAACATCTGAAGACACAAGGTTCACAGCAGAAATGTGCTTGTCAACTCCTGAGATTGTGTCCTACGTGTGGACAAGGCATACTAACCAATAATACCAAGGCACACGTATGTCGAGGAAAGAAACAATGTCACATTTGTCACCACATCGTGGACTTGGAGCACCAATACTACGTGCAAAAATACCAACCCCAACCAGAGAAAGAGGATGGTCACAAAAGGAAAGGCAATTTCATCTTTTTCGATTTTAAATGCATGCAAGAGACCGGCATTCACATTCCTAATTTCTGCGTGGCTCATCGAGCGTGTGAGAAGTGCATTCAAGAACCTATCTTCAGTCATTGCCCTCACTGCAGTAAGATTCCTGGAGGGCGTGAAAAAATCTTTCGGGGACCGAACACGCTAGCCGATTTCGCCCGATGGGTCTTAGACCCCATCGACAAGACGTGGCGCCAAGAGGACATCGAACGTTACGGAGATTGTCATCGTAATGCCACGGTGATGGCTCACAATTTCTCCAGATACGATGGACAGTTTCTTTTGAGATACTATACGGAACATGGCACCGAATGTCCTAAAGTCACTTTGAACGGAGCCAAAATCATTTTCATGCAAGTGGGACAAGTGCAGCTTAAAGATTCGAAGAGTTACTTTATCATGCCTTTCAGTCGAATGCCTAAAACGTTTGGAATGACAGAAATGGCTAAAGGGTACTTTCCACACTTTTTCAATACGGAAGCCAATCAACATGCCATTCTACACCATTTGCCTGAGGCTCACTATTACGACCCCGACAACATGCGTACCGAACAACGAGAAGCTTTCTACGCTTGGTACCAGGTCCATGCCTTCGACCCTTTCGACTTTCAGGAAGAAATGTTAAAGTAGTGTCGTTCCGACTTGGACCTTTTACGGCGTTGCTGTGGAAAATTTTGAGAACTGTTCATGGAACACGGAGGGGTCGATCCTTTGAAAGAAGCTTGCACCATTGCCAAAGCGTGTTCCTTAGTCTACCGGCAACAATTCATGCCTGAAAACACCGTGGCTGTCTTCAGTCTTCAAACGACCAACTATGTCAAACGTCAATACTCGGTCAAAGCCCTACGCTGGTTACATTGCTTGTGCGACAAGGAAGACAAATGGATTCAGCATGCCCGCAACGGAGGGGGCGAAATGACCATTGGAACGCATTCGGTCGATGGCTGGGACTTAGAAAACCCCAAGATCGTGTACGAGTTTAACGGTTGTTTATTTCACGGATGTCCCGTCTGTTACCCTGACCGTGGCACTAAAGATCAGTTTTTGCAACGAACCATGGAAGGCTTGTACCAGACCACTTGTCAGGGACGCCTAAAGTTAGAACAGGAAGGATACCAACTGTTGGAAATGTGGGAACAGGAGTACGATTACCGTTTGAAAACCGATCCCGAGTTTAAACGTATCGTGGAAAGTTACCAGTTCATGGACCCCCTGAACCCGAGGGATAGTTTGTACGGAGGAAGGACCAATGCCACATATTTGCTGTACCAAGTCGACGAAGAGAAAGAAGAAGAAATCAAATACTTGGACGTGTGTTCGCTGTATCCTTACGTGTGCAAATATTGTCACTTTCCTGCAGGGCACCCACAATTGCTGACGGAACACATCAACATTCGGCAATATGAAGGCTTGATCAAGTGTAAAGTTTTGCCTCCCACGAACCTATACCATCCCGTCTTACCTCACCATTGTCAAGGCAAGCTGATGTTTCCCTTGTGCCGTACTTGTGTCGAAACGTGCAACCAAGATCAGCCTTGTCAGCACATCCAGGAAGAACGGGCCTTGACGGGAACCTGGGTCAGCGTAGAATTGTTCAAAACTATGAACATGGGATACCAGCTGTTAGAAGTGTACGAAATTTGTCACTTTCCCAAGACACAACAATAGCACAAGGGTGACCCCAGTCAGAAAGGCATTTTCGCCGACTACGTGGATGCCTTTTTGAAACTGAAACAAGAAGCCAGCGGCTATCCTTCCGGGTGTTACACTCCCGAAGACCAAATACAATTCAAAGATAAATACTGGGCACAAGAAGGCATCATTTTAGATCACATCGAGAAAAACGAAGGCAGGCGATCGTTTGCCAAAGTGATGTTAAATTGCTTCTAGGGCACAATGGCACAACGATCTTGTTTACCCAAGACGGAATATTTGACAGAACCTTCCCGCTACTTCCAGATGATTCACGACAAAACCATATTCATGAAACACGTGGACATCGTTCGCGAGGATTTGATCTTAGCGAATTACGAAGAAGATGTGGACTTTGTAGAAGCCGATCCCTTTGGAAATGTCATCATTGCGGCTTAGTGACAGCTCATGCTCCCTTAAAATTGTACGAAGATTTAGAACTGTTAGGGGAACGCGTCCTGTACTTTGACACGGACAGTTGCATTTACATCGATCACCCGAGTCAACAGCACCCTGACATCGAAGGAGACCGTTTAGGAGCCTGGACAGACAAGATTCGAAGTTTCGCGAGTGGCAGTCCTAAAAATTGCGGCTACGAATACCGGGACAAACAAGGAGAAGTGCACACGAAGTGTAAAGTTAAAGGATTGACTCTGAATTATCGTACCAGTCGTGTGGTCAACTTTGGAGTATTGACAGAAGCCTTGCAATCTGGAGAAGATGAACACTTTAAAGTGACCACCTATCAGCCCAACAAGATTGTACGTTTACCCACTCACCACATCGTCAGTCGACCCTTGGAAAAAGTCTATCAAATCGTGTACCAGAAGCGAGTGCGACTTCCCAATCATTTCGCCTTACCATATGGACATGTCGGTATTGGTCTGTATATAAAAAAGAACCCTAGACAAGATCGATGGTTCATTGTGACCACCAAGACCAAGCGAACAAGATGAATACTTTCAGAGAAACACAAAACAAGTTCAGACAGGCACAATTCAAGTTTGGGGCCTCTGAAGTAGAATGCGACTGTGAGCTTTGCGATGGGAACGATGCTGTACGTTGTGACCTTAGCGATGTCATAAAGCATCATGGGAACTTTAGTGTCACTACCCCTATCATGGAAAGTGATGCTGTGCGTGTCAAACCTGAGGAATGCGAAAGCGATGCCGCTCGTCCTCTTGGACACTTTACTGGGTTTCGTTTTAAAGGTGAATGTCCACCTTCACGTCTATTCCCCTACGGATGTCATCCATCCCTGAGCACACTCCTGTCCATGTCACCCTACCCTCATCGAAACGAACCTGTGAAAGACGAATATTCGTTCCCGGTACGTTTGTCGGAATACTGTGACTTTGAAAATCGTCTTCAATCGTTCAAAGAAAAATGGCCTAAGTATCTGGGAGGACCGACCCCCGAAAAATTAGCCAGAGCTTGATTTTGTTTACTTGGGCGAAGGGGATAAAGTCAAATGCTTCAGTTGCGGTGTGTCACTTCACCACTGGGAACCGCAAGATTCGGCCTACCTAGAACATGCTCGATGGTCACCGAATTGTCATTACTTACCCTTAGTGGGACCGAGATATTGAAGTAACTTACCATGTCGTTAAAGAAGAAGAAACCAGATTGGTTAGGAATCAAATGTTGGACATCACCGAGACCAGTATTTAAACTTCACTTCAAAAATGATATTAAATCATTACCTAAAGAACTGCAAGAGAAGATTTACAAGGAAGTTTGGCAGGGACTTGCCAGAGTGAAATCTCAATGGGTAACTGTAGAACTTTTGTGCCGAGAAATTCACAAGAGGAAAGTGAAAAAAGTCAATCAGTGTGTTAGATTTCTCTGGGTCAAGTGTACATTCATCCTATTATATCACTCTAGACCGTTTACATCAAAAGAGTTCAATGAGATTCTTGGACGTTACCCTGAATGGCAGTGGTCAGAAATTACTCACTATGTGGATTACTTTTGATCTAGGAGAAGATTGTGAATTGTACTGACTGACCTATTCATGGATGCTTTGCTAGAGAACATTCGTGCTTTGCCTGTGGAGTTAAGAGAACTGATTTCCCGAGTGCTGGTCAAAATACAAGTGAAACGTAAAGAACAATTGCATCCGTTACATCACCGGTGTTTGAACCACTGGTACCTGAATGCTATACAAGGACTGATTCAATTGAAAGTGTTCCATTGGACAGACAGTGATCAACGACCCAATGGTTTAATAAAGGATTGGTTTACTATTGATGATTCTATGTACTACATTGTAAACTTACTGCATCGAATTACAGAGGAAGAGTTAACGAATTACCATCTTTTACACAATGTCAACTTAGCGAAAGAGGAAACTTCTGAACGAATTGTAATGTGTAAATTAGTGATTAAACGATTTAGATTCGACAATGAATTAAAACCATGTCTGTGCAAACGGTACATTTATTGTGTCAGAAAGAAGATTTAGTATGACCTATTCATGGATACTTTACAAGAGAACATTCGTGCTTTGCCAGTGGAGTTGAGAGAACGCATTTACCGAGAGCTGGTCAAAATACAAGTCAAACGTAAAGAACAATTGCATCCGTTACGTCACCAGATGTTTAACCACTGGTACCTGAATGATATAATTGGACTGATTCGTCAGAAATTGTTTCAGTGGTCAGACCTTGTTCAACACTTTGAGTTAGTGAATGAACGAAATGTTCATCATTTTGGTTACTTCGAGATTCACCTAGAGCAACGTATTGAGGAAGACGTGTTAAAGGATTACCAACATATTTTACGTGAAATCTGCTTAGCGGAAGAGGAAACTTTTAAACGAACTCTCAATTGTAGGATACAGTATGCAATATTTAGATTCCCAACTGGAGAACGAAGATCTCTAGTTAGACACTATAAAAACAGGAGTCCATGACACGGCTTATGTCACAAGTGATTGAACAGATTCCGTGGAAGGAACTCAATTACCATATTCAAACCGTGGATCATTATCATCATTTATTACAAGAACTGTATCCAATCAATTTGGGACGACGCATAGTGTGTGTCTTAGTGACTTGTTTTCTGGGATTTGTGGACTCTTTACGAACAGTACTTACCACCCAATTCAACATGAAAGTGGTGCCTTTAAATGTTCACGAGAGACTCATTTTTCTCAAAGCCTTACGTTTTCATCTGGATACTTCTCGACCTCTGCGGAAAAAAAAAGATTCGTCAACTTTTAGCTACCGAAGACGTGTATGACAATGTGTGTGTAGCTTGTGACTTACACCCCCATTGGACAGATGTACGTGCCTGGAAAAAAGGGGGTTTTGAGGCTTCGACCCAAGAAGTGGCCCAGTATGCACGAGAGTTGTGATCCTTCCTTTCAACGTCCAAAGAAAAAAGTCACTTTTCAACCTGTGTTAGTGATGGTGCCAGAAGAAGAAGAACCCGTCACCCAGGACAGAACTGTCGTGGACATGCCTGAAAAACCCTTTCGGGGGGACACTTTTGTGACCTTACCCCCTGTTGAACTGGTCAGAACATTACCCAAAACATGTTGTTCAGAAACTTGTTTCTATTCCACGTTGATGGTTTTCATGTGCCTTTTATCGTTGTACTTAAGCCTTTGGCTTTTATTTATCTTTGTATTTCGTGTTCATGTTTAAAACATTCAATAAACATGTCCTGAAAAAAGTATAAAAACTCTTTGTCTTGTCTGTTTTCGTGTCACAAGTGACATTCCTAACACTATTGCTACCTCTGCTGTTTCTGCTCCCTCTTCCTCCACTGTCAAAGTCATCGACGAACACTTAGATCGTGCCAGTTGGGAGGCTTTGTATCTTCGCCATCCCTTTAACATGCTCATTGCTGGACCTAGCGGTTCAGGCCAAACCGAATTCGTCAAACTTTTGATCGAACATAAACATCATTTGATCGATCGACCACCTCAACGCATCGTGTGGTGTTACAAAGAGTGGCAATCGGCGTACAGCCTCTTGCGAGAAAGTCAAGGCGATTCCATCGTGTTTGTGGAAGGCGCTCCTAAAGAAGACGACGGAATCGTCTCTGACTCCCATCAAACCCATTTGGTCATTTTCGACGACATGTTAGGAGAAGACGAAGAAGAAATTAAACTTTGGTTCACGCGCAAAGGGCATCATCGTAATGCCAGTGTCATTTACATCACTCAAAATTTGTTTCAACAAAGTAAAGCCCATCGCACCATCAGTCTCAATGCGTATTACGTGGTCTTGTTTAAAAGCCCTCGAGATAACTCGCAGGTGCAAGTCTTAGCCAAACAATTAGGAACGCCTTGGCTGACTCAGGCGTACGAGGATGCCACTCAAACTCCACACTCTTATTTACTCGTCGATTTGAAACCTACGACCCCCGATGATTTGCGAGCCGTACCCAATTGTTTCACCACTGGTGTCAAGACGGAGGGCCTGTCCTGTACACGTCTCCGTCCTCGACTTAACCTCACCAAAAAGATCTATAAAAACCTCAGACACTTTTCGTCTGTCTCACATACCGTCAATATGACGTCCCTTCAGTCGCTTCTTCCCGTCAAATTGATTCGTGCCTTGTTTGGCATCAGTCGAGGGAAAAATCCACAAATACGGGCTCGTGTCTTAGAAGCTAGCCTCAAAGAAGTCTTACGATGGTTCACGGTGACAGCACGTCAATTACTCCAAGGGATCATTCAGATTCCTCATCAAACCAAACGCTTGTTTGATCGAAACAAAGTCGCTCTGACCCAACTGGCCGATCTCCGCATCGACACTCTAACCAAAAAACAAATCATTTTGAAGCCTGAAGGGAGCGGTATTCTAGGAGGGGTCATCATTCGCTCTCTCTTAAGATGGGAATTCTAATGCTTCCAAAGTTCTCCCTAAGAAAAAAGTCAAACGAAGCTCCATGAAGAAGAAAAAGAGTCACGGTGGCAAGACCAGGTCCCCAAGGAGACCCGTGTCTCCAAGAACTTCTCCTCTTACCAGTCACCACCCCGGAAAAAGAAAAGCCCCCAGAAAAAGAAGCAGAGAAAGGTCCCCAAAAAAAGAAAAGTCCACAGAAAACTAGTCGTAAGAGAAGCACTTCGGCCAGGACACAATCTTACACTCGCAAACCACGATCTGCAAAGACGGTGACCGCGTCTCCGGTAGCCTCAGGTTCACTCACTTCTCCGTTGATGACACCAAGAACTGAGAAGTACTTGGAGACGTTGATCACACCAAGAACTTCTCCGTTGATGACACCAAGAACTTCCCCAGTGGCAGGAAACTCCAATTTAGTGGTAGTGGCCGCTGCTCACAAAGTACCTTCTCCCAAAATCAAAGTTCAAGAAAGATCGGACATGTTACAAAGTTTACTGGATTTGTCCAAGCAAGAACTGGCTCGATTTAGTCCGTTGCGTACCCCTGCACGACGTATCATGCCTGTCCTGAAGTTAATACGACGTAAAGACAATCAGTGGCGACGCGTTCCAGTGTAAAAAAGGTGTGTGACCAAGTAGGGGTATCAGTGTTTTGGTGCTCCTTAAGACTCAAAGATGTCACCCTCCAGAAAACATCCCTCTTCTAAATAACCCAAAGGAAAGAAAAGGAAAGGACTGCCTCCTCGTTTAGTCAAACATGGGGACATGTTATCTGTCCTGTCGAAAGCTTCTCCACCCCTACGAAAAAAACTCATTCAAACAGCCTCCAAAGTGGTCATCGATACCGTGTGCGAATGTTGTTTGAACGTGTTGAAAGGCACGATCCCTTTGTCCAAACACCAGAAACAATGCTTAGGCAAACATCGTCACGTTCTTCGCCAAATGGTTCAAAAGAAAATTCCCCTTTGTCGAAAGAAGAAGATGTTGGTCCAACGTGGAGGAATTTTATCCCTCTTGCTAGGCCCATTGCTGAAAGGAGTCTTGGGAACCATGTTGGGAGGACTGGTGGGAGGAATATAAAAAGGCCCTCTGGAGACCCAAGATCTCAGAATCGACCCCTGACATCCCATGGAAGGACGAAAACTAGCTTTAGTGCCTTACAAACGATGGATGGAATACCATCGTTGGCAAGAACAAAGCAGCCCTCATTTGCCTCCCAATCCCAATTTGACTGAGATGTCCCAGTTACAACATGAATTGCAGTCCTTGATGGATCGCCAAGATTTGTCGGAAACAGAAAAATCGCAAAAGTACGGTCAACTCTTGCAACGACTGCAACTTTTTCACCACAAAGTTTTAGACGAAACAGCTCTTCCCACTCTGAAAGGTTTTAAGACCTTGATGAAAAGTCCAGCACCATCACCACCACCACCACTACTATCCCCAGGGTTCACCAGAGACGCTACCCTAGGAAGACCTGAGGAAGAAGAGATACGAGAAGTGTTTCAAACACCGTCAGCAGCTCCCATTTCTAGTAAGATTGCAGCGTCCTTGTTGACCCTGTCCCCCGCAACCCAACGAGAAGAGATGAAACCTTGGGTTAAAAAGATGATCTCCACTCCTCCTTCGACAGAAGTGAAAAAGAAAGAAGGGAAACCAGAAGTGAAAAAAGAAAGGAAGTCCAAAGACATTCCATTGCCACCTCCACCACCACTACCTTCGACTTCTACTCCCGTAGCCCATCGGACACGTAAATCCGTTTCCAAACCACCCTTTCGACCCACCGAAAGTAGCATCCTCGAAGAGTGGGTACCTTATTAAGAAACCAAAAAAATGGAGAAGGTGTTAGCCAGCATTTACTACGATCCCTCCCATCCTGCAGGTTACGCAGAAGTTCAAAAATTGTATCGTGTTGCCAAAACTCGACTGAAAAGTCTTCGTTTACCTCAAGTGCAACGATGGTCACAAGAACAAGCTACTTGCACTTTACACAAACCCATTCGACGCAAGTTTTCCAGAAGTCGCACCCGAGTGGAAGGCATCGATCGTCAATGGCAAGCCGATTTAGCCGATGTCTCTCATTTGGCCAGCTATAATCGCGGCTACAAACATTTGTTTAGTGTCATCGACGTCTTTTCCAATTTGCCTGGGTCGTACCCTTGACTTCCAAATCGAGCAGTGAGTTAGTGCGAGCCCTGTAACGGGTGTTGAAACAAAGCGGTCGTCACCCTCTTCGATGACAAAGGGACAAAGGCACCGAATTTTTGAACCAAGCTTTCCAAAAAGAATTAAAGAAACGTGACATTCATTTTTTTACCACCGAGAATCCTGAAACCAAAGCCAGCATCGTGGAACGTTTTCAACGCACTTTGAAAGAACGCATGTGGAAATATTTTACGCATCACCACACTCTGAAGTACATCGACATCTTACCGCACCTGATGCAGGCGTACAACCAATCTTACCATCGAAGCATTGGACGTGCCCCGCAAGAGGTGACTCCCGAGAACGAAGTGCTGATGTCTGATCGCCTGTTTGGTACGTCCCCGACGAAAGCTGTCCCTAAGAAAAGCGGAGTGTTGGACGTAGGAGATTGGGTACGCACTGGCAAATCCAAACACACTTTCGACAAAGGTTACTTACCTAACTGGACTACCGAATTGTTTCGCGTCACTGGACGAGTGCATGGCCGTGATCCTGCCGTCTATAAATTGGAAGACATGTACGGAGAAGTGCTCAAAGCAACGTTTTATTCGCCCGAGTTACAACGTGTCACCAAAAAGAAGACGACGTGTACGACATCGAAAGCATTCTCGAACGCAGAACCCGTAAAGTGGGCAAACGACGTGTCAAAGAAGTCAAAGTACGTTGGAAATGATATCCACCCAGTTTTGATTCTTGGATCGACGCTTCGCAAGTTATCGACTATAAAAAGAAGTGACCGTCATGCCCTTTCACACAGACGCTGCTACGTCGACCACTCATTCACCCAGTTCTTCTCTGCAAGATTTACAAAAACAACCCTTGTGGGTGTGGTGTGGAGAACGTTTGCTTAAAACGCAAATCATCTTTTGCTGCCAAATCTTCGTGGTGTATTGTGTCATCGGGGCAGCCATCGCCAATTTGAGTTTGCAACAAGGAGACAAACAATTGTGTACCATTTTATTAAGCAGTTGCATCGGTTACCTGCTTCCCAATCCCTCCATGAAATTCTCTTCCAACGGGAACAACGGGAACCTTGTGTCCAGTGCCAGTGTCAGTCACCACTCCAACAACAAGAACAACCCTATTTTGGGCTGAGACGCGCCTCTGACGTCCAGTAACCCCTCGGACAGCCACAGAACTCTGGAATTATGAGTCACACTAACCAATTTTACTTAACTTTACCCAGTGACAGTTCCAACAACACGTTGTGTTGTTACACGGTCAAATTACCTCAGACCATCCAATTAGATCACGAAGCCCATTGGGAAGTGGCTTTAGTGGAAATCATTCACCCGACCCAAGTCTTCAATGTCCTTCCCAATCAAAATTCTTTTACGGTGGAAGTTCATAACGAACAAATGCAACAGTACTACCACCTATCACTTGTTCATTCCACCAGGCTATTATTTTAGTGGTCAACATTTGGTGAGCACCAGAGCCTCAAGGTTTAATGTCGTGTTTCTTAAAGCTTTGGAGAGTGCCAAAAAAAGTGTCACCCTGGAGTACCATAAAGTAGCTCGTCGCTTCCTAATGAAATTTCCTGAGGGGGGTAAAATCATGTCCATTTTATTTTGTCCTGAATTATTTGTCATGTTGGGCGGGGACATGGAGCTGAGAAAGAAAGTAGAACAACAAAAAGACGAATTAGCAGTCATTTACGACAACGATTCTTTTGCCAAGTTTTTTCGTGCCCCGGTAGAACTGAATTAAGGACTGAATTTGATCTTTGTGTACTCCGACGTAGTGGAGTACAACGTGGTAGGACACACCTCCGTACCGTTAATGCGTGTCATTCCTTTCAAAGTGGATTCTGCCACGGCCGCTGACTAAGGTTGAAACACTTATCACGTTCACCGTGAATTTGTACATCCTCACTATTTGCAAGTCAGCAAGTCGTATTTGGACACGGTCAACATATAAAAGGAGATCTGGGACAAAATATTCCATTCAGCAAAGGAAAAGTCACGGTGAAACTCCATTTTCGAAAACGGTTCTCTCACGAGTTGTAAGTCATGTATCCAGTGTACCGAGGCGTTGCTCGACACCGAGGACACGGTTTAGGAGATATGCTGAAATCAGCCTTTCGTTCGGTAGCCCCAGTCTTGAAAGCGATAGTGACACGCGAATTGCACGCATTGAAAGATGCGGCATTGACACAAGGCAAAGAATTTCTCCAAAATGTCATCATCGACAAACAAAACCCTAAAGAAGCCTTCTTGAGGGCTGGCAAAAATGTCTTGCTGCAAACGGGTAAAGACATTTTGGGTCGACGAGAAACACCTATAAATGCCCTGCACGATACTGAGTCAGGCATTCAGAAAGGACAAGGCAGAAAGAGACGACGAAGAAAACACCCTTTCATCAGACTTCACACTTCTAAAGCTAGAAAGACAAAGAAAAGAAGAACCGTTCAAGACCTAGACGTTTTCGATTATTGAGAAATAGAAAAAATGATGCACCGAGAGTCTTGCGCTTGTTCCAAGTCGGAACTGGATCTGTTTGCCATGCCCCCCCCCCATCATGATGTCCATGGAAGAATCCCAGTGGGTGGAAGTTCATCCTGTCTTCTCTTTGACAGCATCAGCTCCCATCGAATTTGAAATAAAGGGACAGCCCGAAGATTACATCGATCTGAATGGTAGTTACTTGTACTTGAAAGTTAAAGTTGTAGATCAGGACAATTCGGAGCTAGATGGCGATGAGGTACTAGCTCCCGTCAACAATTTCATGCATTCCTTGTTCAGCTCAGTGGATTTGTACTTGAATAACAAACTAGTCAGTAGCAGCATGGATACTTACCCTTACCGAGCGTACCTCTTGACGTACGGAAAAGAAGCCAAGAACACCCATCTGGATGCTTGTATGATATGGAAACCTGACACACGAAACAAGTTTACAATTCTAGATGAAAACAATGTGGGGTTTAAAGAGCGTAAAGAGAAGTTGCTGGAAGCCGTAGTGTATAACTGATGGATCGCTTGCATTTGGACATGTGGTTGCAAGAGAACTATTTGCTGAACGGGGTGAATGTCCGCCTGAGACTCAATCGCAGTAGTACCGCTTTCCATTTGTTGACTAATGCTGCTTGCAAAACTGTCATCGAGGAAGCCAGGCTCTACGTACGACGTGTGGAAGTGTTACCTAAAGTGGGAAACGACATCAGTCAGACGTTGAGCAGAACGACTGCCAAGTATCCAATACGACGAGTGGAAGTGAAAACCTTCACCATTGCTGCTGGACAGCGGTCCATGATCGAATATCATCTGTTTCAAGGACAGTTACCCAAACGTTTAATCCTTGGTATGGTCGAGAATACAGCCTTCAACGGAGCTGTCGATAAAAATCCTTTCAGCTTTCAACTCTTTGGCGTGTCCAAGATCGAAGTCAGTCGCGATGGCAAGACCTTGTGCACCCGACCCTTCGAACCTGACTTTAATCCCGAGAAGAATTACTTGAGGTCGTACTTGTCTCTGTACGAAGCCACCGGACAGTTAGGAACTAACACCAGTCACGGGATTACGCAGGAGGCTATGCTTTGTGGGCTTTTGATTTCACTCCAGACCAAGGCAGCGACGAGGGACATTTCCACCCTATAAAATCAGGCCAGATTCGAGTGGAAATTCAGTTTGCAAACCCAGCCCCTAATGTAACGGTGAACGTCATCCTGTATGCAGAATTCTATAATACCATATAAATCAACAGTTTGAGAGAAGTCATTCTAGACTATTAGAAGCTATGGAAGATTGTTATCCCTCTTTACCTAGTGGAGAAACTTTGGAGATGGAATGTGAAGAGACTGTGGAAGAAGAAGAAGAATCCCAAGACGAAGAAGTTATCATGATGATGTCCCGATGGCCAGAACAAGAAGCCCATTTAGTCTCCTATTTTACTACAGTCCTGGCAGATAAAATGAAAGAATTGATCAAGGAAGAGTGCTATGGATGTCACAACGATCACCCCAGTCAAATTCAACAATACAAATGTCTGATGTTAAGTCAAGAAGAAAAGTTGGACGAATATCTGGACAAAGCTTGGAGTCTCATCGAGATAGAATTCGTGTTGAATGAGTGGTATAAAGCCTTGGATAAACATTCTTCTCCTCCACTAACGTCTCTGGAGTGCCGTCGCATCGAATCTCTCTTTGACCAGAGTAAGAAGTCGGAGCTAAACGCCTTTTACTTGTCAGACATTTTCAAGCAAAAAGTCAGGATCGAATTGATCACTTATTACCTGTGAAGAAGAAAAAACCACACAAATAAATGGATACCTGAGAACTTTATTACCTTTTGAACCACAGTTCGTATACTGCTTCTTGGAATCCTGTCGTCTGTGCTAAAGATGAACTCCCTCATCGCAAACCTCAAGACCATCAAGCTTATGTGATCAACACGGACGACAGTCATCTCTCAGGAACTCACATGGGTAGCTGTCTACTTTCCTCAAGAAGGATGTGTGGAATATTTCGATTCGTCTGGATTGCCTCCTTTGGAAGACGATATCATTGACTTTATGAGAAGAAATGCTCAGACCACCCGATTCAATAATGTGAAACTACAAGGCACAGATTCCTTGGTGTGTGGACAATATGGTGTGTATTTTCTGCATCATCGCAGCCTGGTCTATTCCTTAGAACATTTAGTAACTCATTTTGATCCTCGTTCTTCTTCTAGAAACGATGTGAATGTAGATCGATGGTTTTGTGACCATTATACTGGTATTTTGTCTCAAGCTAGGAAACGTAGTGTTCATCAATGGCCTAATGACTTCCAACAGTGGAAATCACAATTTCATTCACAACGTTGTCAGCCCTGTCCAAAATAATATGTTAGTTGAAAAAATGTTTGTCATTTGAAAAAAAATGTTTGATGTTATATTGTTTGATTATTGTTAAAAATGTTATAGTTGTTTGTTAGTCTTAAGTGATTTTGAACAAAAACTGTTGTGTTTTGAAGAAAAAAATGCCTTTGTGGTTTGTTTGGCTATAGGACTCTTGATTCATGCTCTTTGACTTCTCTCTATCCCTCTCATGACACTCATCAAACTTTCCAACTCGAAAACCGTGTGGGGATGTTTTCCTTCACGTCCGCGCCTTGACTTTAAAAACTGGGGCAGTCTCCAGTCTAACCATCCATTATCGACTCATTCTCCTAGGAAGATGTGCTCCAGACTAGCTAAGCTGAACGAAGCCTACGTGAATTTGCATAGGGTCAGACACAGTCTGATACCGAAGCCAGAAGAGATAGAGAATGTGAGAATGCTAAAAGTCACTGAAGACCTGATAGAAGAGCTCTTCAGAGAAGAAATTAACAGGGAGAAAGAAGAATGGACAGATAAGTACAGACTTCAGAAACAGCAGAGAGAGCAGAAACAAGAACAACAGCAGCAGCAACAACTTGAACTAGACAGAGGCTTTGTCGACTGTCGTATCGATACTAAAGAGTTCTTCTCTTTCCGAAGAAGCAGATCTTATCCTGGGAGAAAGCCTATCGTCAGAGGACGTCGCATTCTTAGAACATAAAAGATCGCCATAGCAAACAAAAAAAAAAACAAAAAAAAGACAGCCCTTTTCAGGGCTACCCCAATCTCTAGAAAAGAAATAACAATCGATTTGCCAATGTGTGTATGCAGAGTAGTTTGAATATAAACACTCACTCTTTTCTGGTGTGATTGTACGTGTTTGTGATTGTAAGCGCTCAAGTATGTTTGTGTGGGTAGTCGATAATGATAATGTCTTTTTGCTCTTTGACGTGTGTGAAGAGTAGATTTTGGGTTTGATTTGATTGCTTTGCGTATGTGGATAGTATATTTAAGTGATTAATGAAAGTTTTTAAATTAGTAATGGGTAGTAAAACAGTGAGTGTTTCTTTTAGGTCCGCGCGTTGTTTGGTCATGATCTAGGTAATATAAGTTTTGTCTTAGGGGATGTTTTCCTTCACGTCCGTGCTTTTCGTATAAATTGAAAACTAGTCGGCAGTCGGGCTACCCATCGTTGACCTGTTAACAGCAAGACAATGAATACAAGGATTGTAAAACTTCTAGAACTCCAGATGCACCTGGAATATGCCAGGCGTATAGTGAATGAGCTGGCTGTGGAGGCCATTGTTGAAGAAGGGAGAATAAAAGAGGAAGAGGAGCAAAACAGGACAAAAGAAGAGGAGGAAAAGAACATAGGAGAGAGGATGGCTTACAATATTCCAGAGAGAGAGGATTGGGGTGCTGAAGCCAATTATCCTCCCTCTGCGCTCCCATCTAAGAGAGTCAACTGGAAAGATTGGAGTAGAAGATGTGTGTGTGGTGCCAGGCCGGGGAGGTGCAACAATTAACCAGGTGCCCTGGAGTTCAAAAGAAACAGACCTTTTCAGGGCTAGCCAAAAAATTTGAAAAGAGATAGTAATCTATTTGCCAATGTGTGTATGTAGAGTAGTGTGAATATAAACACTGACTCCTTTTTCCAAGTGTGAGTGTATGTGTTTGTTTTGTAAGCGCTCACGTAAGTTTGTGTGGATAGTAGATTATTGGGTTTTGTAAGTGATCAAGTAAGTTTGTGTGGATAGTAGATTTGGGTTTGATTTTAATGCTTTGCGTGTGTGGATGGTAGATTTGGGGTTTGTTTATTGCTGCTTCGCGTATGTGGATAGTAGATAATATGAGATGAGAAAAGTAGGGGATGTTTTCCTTCACGTCCGCGCGTTTTAAGTGATGATCTAGGTAATATAAGTTTTGGGTCTTAGGGGGATGTTTTCCTTCACGTCCGCGCTTTTTATATAAGAACCCACAACGTTCGTCATTCACACCATTCTACGGAATAACGGAAGAACATGGCAACAGTGACAAGTTTATTTAACGATTTGAGACATAGCTATTTTTGGATCATGGATGGGACTTATGTAGTAGAAAGATTGAATAAGGAAGGAAGATTTGAAGGTAGCCTGAACAATGTGAAGAGTCTTGAAGTAGCAAAAGATCTAATGGGGGAATGATTGAGGAAGAAGTAGAAAGAATCAGAGGATTCATTGACCCACCTTACGTGAGAGTAGGTAGTTTAAAGGAAGCCCCGGATCATGTCATAGAAGTCAGGAGCTTCCTAGAAAATAGCTTTTATTGGACTGACTGGTGGTACGTAAAGTGGGGTTTTAACCAGTTGATAAAAGCAGAAGAACTAATTAGAGAGGTAATGAAAGTAGAAGTGATGAAGATAAAAGAAAAATGGAGCAAAGAGAGAAAGGAAGAAGAGAATAAGAAGAAGAAATTAGAGTTTGAACGGTTGAATAACAACTGGATAAAGATTCAACAGAAATTTAGAGCGATGGGTCATCCTGACTGGATGACAGAGACTGAAAAGAGGACGAAGAAAGGAATAATGGAAAAAGTGAGAACTTGGTGGAAGAAGTGGAGGAAATAGAAGCAGAAGAAGAAGAGGAAACCCAAAGGCCCGTTTCAGGGCCACTCATTGGTCTTGAAAAAATCTTGATTTTCATTGCCTAGCACCCCCCTTTTTTTTAAAAAAAAAAATAGAGACCCTCCCTGTTTCAATTTTCCCATGTTCCATTTCCATAGGCCCATCAGGTCGGGACCGTATTAAAATAGGGTCCCGACCCTGTTCCATTTCCCCTTGACGCTAAACAGGCCCAAGATTTTTTTTCCCATGTTATATTCCCTTGAGGCTAAACAGGACAAAGATTTTTTTTCCCATGTTAAATTCCCTTGAGGCTAAACAGGCCCAGCGGTTTTTGCCCATGTTAAATTTATATAGAGGCTAAACAGGCCCAGGGTGGTTTCTAATGCTAATTCCCCTTGAGGCTAAACAGCCCCACTTCACTACTTGTGATTTTAGCATTGCAAGGTATACTTAGGGCAAAAGGTATGACCAATGAATAACTGGGATGTGGATTAGTGTATACTACCTATAATTTCCCAAATATGTGTATTGCCACGAGTCAAAAGTTTCTTCACTGGTAACTCTAGGGACATATTGCAAAAAAAGACATATACATCTTCATAAAGTTTTAATGAACACTAATGCTTGAAAACGTACTCAAATATCCGCGTCAACGAAAATCAAAATTCAGACAAACAAAATAATACTTGTTGGAAAGGTACTAGGTGCCTATTTCGCACATCAATGTAGTAGTCTGCACCTGAAAAATAAAAATGAATAATATAACTAAAATATTTGTATGTGTTGTGGCTAGAGCTCTCGAAGGGGACAACATCTAACAACAAGTAGTCGTCCATTACTATTAGAGATCTGAAACTATCACTCCTTCTACCTAGAGTATTTACAAAATAAAAATAAAATATTGATTTGCACGAGTAGGACACTCAGCTAAATTTTTAGTTTTATAAAGTAGCAGAGGATTCATATAGGACATATATGGAATTCGTGACAAATTCACTAAGTGCATGACTCGGAATAATACGATATGTCTCTAATACAAGTTAATATTTACGTCAGAATAAATAGCAAAATGTTCAAAAAATAATGAATCAATGACTTTAGGAAGAATGTATCATTAGGTATACAATACACTTGCAAGAAAATACAAATAATTATCAGATCGGTAAGACACATAGATGAAACAAAATACTAATTAAGAAAAGAAAGAAAATGAAAATAAAGGAGAATGAATGTATACTTTTATATTTCGTTAAAAACTTATTAGAAAATGTAATTAACGTCTCAGCTCTTTAGTAAGACAGGTAACATAACAGTCTCCCTCAATTTCAGAGAAGATATATCAAGGATTAGAACAATGGACGGGGAACAATATAGCCCCCTTAATGGAAAATACATCAAGGTAAATAATGAAACATGAACATAATTAATTAAAGAGAAAGGCTTTTATTTCACTTTTCTATTATTGAGTAAAATTAACGAGATTTGCAAACTTTCTATTTGCAACATCGCGCACAAAATAAATAAATAAAGTGAATACGTTAAAGCGCAAATGCATGCAACTTTAAAATAATAAGAACTACTTCCATCCCAATTTCGATTTCAAAATAGAAAGATAAACATGAAAAAGTCAAAGCATATGTGACACAAGAGGGAAAGTCTTTTTTAGTATATCTTTGGATGAGAAAACCATTAACGAATCACGAAATTACCTCGAAATGTGCTGTATAGATGCATCTAAAGATTTGAACAATAGCTGAGCTTATTAAATATATACACGATATTGTTTAGAATCACATATATGAAATCATCTTCAAACGGGTAAAACAACAGGAAGTGAAAGTTATTATGAAGATTTGTTGTACTCCTTATTGAACTTAAGACTCTAACTTTGCATTGAGCATACCATTATATAAAGATCGAAAACTTGCAAGGGTTTATGATGATATGACCCCAAAAATCCCGCCACCTTTAGACTGCTAAAATTCGGCTACATATTTTGATGGTGAAACGCTAATTTTCTTTGGTTTGTAATCGATGATTCCTATTCCTTTCTGATATGGCATATGGATACATATTTTAATTCTACAACTTTACATGTGTCAGCGTGGAAACAGTGTGCATGTCAAATAAGTGTCTAAGAAAGAGAGTAATACATACGTTTGTGACCTTACGTAGGAGTAATCTACTGTGAGGTGCAGTTTAGATTACAGAAGTCCTCTGCACAACACACACTGCACATTGGAACAGACCTGCCTACTATGATGTGATCAGGGTTAACCGGAACTGAGTGAGAGATGCACCGCTAGAGAGAGAAGTACATAAATTGTATATTTGTTTGACTTTTTATAATAGGATATGAACTATACTATATAGGCTTAGTCATAATTCGCACAATCCCAGCCAAGATTTGTTCTCACAAGGCCAATATCCACTCAGTAGAAAGTTTATCAAGGGAGACACGATCACTGTCATGTAATATACAATTGTAAGCAGATGACCAACAGAGAAAGGTGGCAGGCTGAGGAGAGCTTTGGCATTGAAGCTATTTGCATTGAAATGTAAATCTTACATATTAATTGATGATACAGAAAGTTTTAACATTTCAACAGCTGCATCCAACAGCATATTTGGAAACGGCTTCTTAAATTACCGGCAGTTTAGATAATAATTTATCGTTTTTGACTTTGTTTGAGCCATGAGCCCCCGACCCGGGATAATGCGCAACTACTACGGATCCGTCTCTTCCAAGGATACCTATAGCATAATCCAAGCAGTGTTACAGGTTAAGCATTTCATTACCTCATGATGAATACATTATTATATACAATGAAAAAAGAATAAAGCATTGCTCAAAAAAGGCAGGTCGAAATATCATGATAAAACCCCAAATAAAACAGCTCATACATTGCTAACAATTATATGGTACTATTTGAAAGGTGCTTATAGGTAAATACACACACACACACACACACATATATATATATACACGTACACACACACATACATACATACATACATACATACATACATACATACATACATACACACATACATACATACATGCACACATACATCCATACACACATACATCCATACACACATACATACATACACACATACATATACACACACATACACACACACACACACACATACATACATACATACATACATACATACATACAAATCACATTGCTTTTAAAGTGTTGGTTTGAAGCAATTTGATATACCAGTAACACTGGTATATCAAATTGTGGTCCGCCCCAAGCGCAATAATAAGAATATATAACCACTCTTCGAACTGTATGCTGTCGGTTCAATTCATATATATCAGTGATGAATTTCCACTTATTTATCCTTAGTGACATGAAAATAACGATAACATGTGCTAATAATCCCCGTTTTCTAAATGAATTTAAAATTCTATACAAGTTCATATCAGTCCTTTATTTCATCCGTTTCTCCTTTCCTTCTCATGCATAAGGGACAAAATACGCAGAAATCTGGAGTGAGAGAACAATAATTTTGGCTGGATAAAAACCTTGAAACGGAACGTTCACCAAATAACCAACAAGAAATACGATAAGTCGTGACGGTATATATGTACTTCGCTTGGGATGTATCTACATTTGTCATATAATCTCATATAATCAATGATGGAAAATTGCAGTAGCCTCTCTTATTTACGCGGTACATGTAATGTAAGTATGTATTGCTTTGTTGTTGTTGCTGTTGTTGTTTCTTAAACCTATTATAAGGTTCTAAAGATCTATTATTAATAAGCAAGAAAATGTCCATAGGCCGCCATCAATCTCTCTCAGTCTCTGTCTCTCTCTCCTTTGACCATCGTAGCAAGATACTGACGATTATCCATGAAAAGACGAGCATAGATGATTTTCGTAACAAGATGCCTCCCAATCTATGCAGAATGATGGTAATGTTAAGTCAAACCGACCAAACGAAGAAAGAGAGAGAGAGAGAGAGAGAGACAGGGAGACAGAGACTGTTATGATCTGTAGTAATCTTAAATAAATTATGACAATGACTTTGGTCAACTGTAAGCATATTGAAATAGTTTAATTATCTCTTGTTGGTTCGTCGTTCCATTTTGTTTCTGTTCAACACTAACTTCCATGCGCATGCATCTGAATGACTGAGTGTTCTGTGTTCAAGTGTAACTATGTGTTTGTACTGTTCTACTTTATTAAAACCATATTTCATGTATAAAGGATTAGTGTGTCTTATATTGATTTAATCAATTTGAATAAAAATAGAAACTCAAAAACGAACACAATCAAACTATTAATATGCTAAGTGATTGTGAATACCCAAAAAAGTCATTTAACTTCATTTTGTAGCGGACACACTAGGCAGGGATGTGAATTAATTCACTCGGTAAAAAGTTGCCTGTAGTTAGTCTTAACTCCGTTCACAAGGGAAATATGTGTATTTGTATGTGATGTAAATAAAATATATGTATATTATTACCCTATGATATACCACCACTCGCTGTTTACATTTTTCATTACACGGAAATACGGCAAGCCGCCTGGTTTCCTTTTAATGAAAAAGTGATAAATCTCGTGGCATATCATTAGTACAGCTGACACACACACACACACACACACATATATGTGTGTGTGTGTGTGTGTGTGTGTGAATTTAAGTGTTGTTTCACGAGGTGGTTAGATGGCAAGTACTAATACGATTGATGACTTGATGATAATTCTTAAGTAGGAAAAATAAACTGTGTTCGTATGTTTTTATTTGTTCTAGCAACTGAATCATCACAACAATATTTTAGCTTTCATTATTCATGAAACAGTTAAAGAGATGAATGTGGTATAGAGTATAGGCAATGCAAATAAAGTTTGACGAATTTTGCATAAACGAACATAATGAACCTGTTTGCCAGAAATACAAATTTGTTTAATATTTTCAATTTAAGATTATTATTATTAACATCTGTCTCTGAAAAACAAATCAAGCAGTTTCAAACTGATACTAATTGTATAAATCTGTCATTGGTTTATGTTATTGTTCTTTATTTCTCACTTTCCTTTTAAGCATCCCATTTTTAATTTTTTCTTTCATATACAAAAGGTTAATACAAATAACACTATCATAAAGGTTAAGTAACGTTTCATTCGTGCTCTACGGAGATTCTAACACAGGTACTCAGCACGCCATGCAATGATGTTTCTCATTCGGTGTTATATGCACTCATGTGTAGCCGACACACTCGCATGACGACCTAGTAATTAATTTTCATTGATTTACATAGTCATTCCAGATTACTATGAAAAAAATCATGGTATGTAGAATTTATTATAGAGAATTTTAAATATACACCAGACAACGGAAAGCGCTATCGCTGGATTCTATAGAAAAATGATTGGTAATAGCAGGCAGAATAACTATTTTAATACAAATGTTACTATCATACAGGTTTTACCCGAGGACTAGGGTACGAATCTCCGTTGAGTACGAATTAATTTTCTCTAACCTTTTAGCGATATGATTGAAATTTATTTAAAGCTACGTTAAAGATCCAAATCAATCTTGCTCTTTCTCTCTCTCTCTCTCTCATATATATATCCTTGTCATAAATGCATATATAGATGTTGTTGACCTAATTTACCAGTGTGTGGTCCTAAGGTGCAACAAATATAAATATCTTAAAAAAATTCCTCTATTTTATATGAGCAAAATTTTAAACATTAGTGGTGATATTAGGTGTGAATATTTTGAAAAATGCTCTGTGTGGGCAACCTACTTATATGCAAATTTATAAATCCCGGTAAACACACACACACACACACACACACACACATACATCATAATGTAGAAATTGTATTTACATCTCATTCATGTCTTTGATATTGTGATTATAAATTTCATCACTGGAAGATAGCTTTCAAACCTTATAATTAGCCAGTTACTTAAAACAGAGATTAAAATGTACAACAATTAGAGGACTTTATGGTAAAATTAGGTGTTTGGATGATATCTCGTTTGTAATAAGTGACATTAAATACCGCTCATCGGCTTTCAAAATGTTAGAGATGATTCGTTTAAATTTGAGGCGGTAACACGAAAGTAGTACGAACTGGACAAATAATTATAAAATCAGATTCATGTTTACGCAGACATTTGAAGTACACGTATGTGTGAGTGTATATATATATATACACACACAGAGCGGAGACAGAGAAAAACATAGAGAATAAATCTTGGTATGCACGAATGGATGTTATCCTTTACATAGACATTAAATAGTTTTAGTGTTTTAACATTCAATGCGACTAAGTGATAAGTTGTTTCATACAATCATAAATATCATTCACTATAGACATAATCAAGAATATCATTTGTCCAGTAGACAGATATTTTTTCTTATTGCGACAAGAATTTGATGAGATTTCAAATATGCTGATAGTATATTTGTAACGTGCTCTATAAAGTATGATTCACACAAGTAACATGTCAGCCTTTACTATGGAAGACAATGCCCCAAAGTGCTTCTATTTTACTCTCTTGGTACATATACGAAACCTAAATAATTGCCCAAAATGTAATTCTAGAATCTATTAGTAACATAATAACCATGATCTCGTACAACAACATAAAAACACGTACAGCTTAAGACCTATATATCCTATTCATGGTATAGCCAATAAATGTGTTTAAACGGGCTGTTAGAAGCGAACCAAACGACTGCCTGAAATATAATGAGTGCAATTACGTAGAAATGATCAAACATAAACCAGAAAACTATGGATGAAGAACAACACTTTCATTTGGCAGCATGGAAATGTTAAACATAGCAACATGTGCCTTTTTTGGCACGTGCGGACGAAGTGATTTAGAAAACTATTGATTATTGTTTATTTATATGAATATGGAGCATATTTAAAGTCATAATCTTATAAATTGATATATTTATGTATATTTTCCTTCTTTGACTTCAATTTTTATGAAATCTGAATTCCCCACCTAAGCAGTCTACTAAATA
This sequence comes from Sinohyriopsis cumingii, assembly GCA_028554795.2. Lineage (NCBI taxonomy): Eukaryota > Metazoa > Mollusca > Bivalvia > Unionida > Unionidae > Sinohyriopsis > Sinohyriopsis cumingii. The sequence continues at coordinate 129,892,743 of CM068824.1, forward strand.
ATTTAACAACGAAAAATGTCTAACCAGAAGACAAGTGCAATTTTGTCCCTTTCGCAAATGGAACGCTGTACATATGACACACATTACAACATTTAGTTTTTGCGCTAGCTATACGATACATAAAAAACAAATAAAAATACAATGGCTTACAAATTTATTGAAAAAGCAAACCTACAAGTAGGTATTGCTTAACTGAATTGATCATAATATCATTGATATTGCTGAATACTTTGACTTACACGTATTCTAGCGTATGATTGTTAATATACAGTAGTTTAAAAGAATAAGTAAATGGCTTTTATTTACGTGTCTTGGCTGGCATCCCATTGAGTACAATCTATCGTGTGTTCCCCAGCGGAATTCAGTAATATGGCATATCTATTGTTAAATAAAATACAAACGATTACTTTTGTAAATATCGAAATATTGAACCTAATTTAAATATCATTGACTTTATAGATTATCCCCTGCAAATGCTATATATTTTCTCCCATCATTCGTCATTTAATTCATTAGGTTCATTACAAAAAGCACAGTCAGGTGAAAATCACAGTTTGCATTGCTAACGATGGTGCAACATTCACTGATATTATTTTTTAAAAAATCGCCATTAAAAACCAAAGGAAATAAAATTAATAAAAAGACTGGTGATTTCATGCATTTGATTTGCAAGGATTGCCTTTTAATCAGGATAGTGTTTCAAGGAATCGTTGGGGGTTGGGGAATTGCGAGTTTCCCACTTTTCCTCCATCTAGTCTATTTTTGGAAGAAACGTTTCAGCAAATCTATATTTCATGTGCGTACATGCATTTGTAATGTAATATGTACACTTATCCGATGTTGTAACCAGTAAATGATCTCTAATGATCCGAACCTCAAATGTGTTATAATCATTAATGTTAATTCTTCTGAAACGAAGACCGTAATACCTCAAATTCAGCACATTCTTGGATGTTTAGACATTCTGAAGGATCCCCTAAATGCTGACAGTCATAGCACAGCGGCCCTCGTTTTCCACTAACTTCGAAGCCTGCAAATATGCACAGATTCCGTATAATAAAATACAATCATTATTATTGACTCAAATGCAGCATTACATGAAGTATAGTTGAAAATATAGCGTCATACGTTTTTTAAAGAAAGTACAAGCTACTCACGTAAATACAATTTCATAATGTGCATTCTTATTTGTTCTGGGATTGTACCATGCCATGAAATGTAGAATTATGTAAATTAGTCGGCACATTGTTCCCCTTTTTCTCAGTCTAGTAAATAACATATCGAACAACATTTCTTTAACGATAAACATTGGCAATGTATTATAGACATAAGCCAAAATGAAATACATATACATTGTGGAAAGAGCTTATAATCAGTATAATCACTTAATTGGATAATTAAGACAGAGTTTACATATACAAAAAGCGTAAATAATAACCTATTTTGATAGTCTTTTTGTCATAAATGCATATTTTATTTTAGCGTACTATTTCTGGTGGATTTTAATAAACAATGAGCATCTGCAACGTGATAACTGTTAATTTTACAAATTATTTATATACATCAAGAGTATTACGATTAATATAATATAAAGTAGTATTTACATAAAGAACGCGTTCAAGATGCATTTCATTACGACTCCTTAACAAACGATTTGAAATCTGTATTCATCTTCTGAGATAAGAACGTCTTACGTTGGTGTAAATAAGCCAAATGTCCCGTACAAGAGTGCAAGAGTCATCGTAACAAAAAAATTCAAATACCTTTCATATTTTTTTGTTTCTTTTTTATTTTATTTTAATTTTATTGTCCCCTTAAAAGTTTGACCATTGGGACGGTGAACCATCCCAAGGTCACCTTACATCTGACGTAGTCTCGGGACAATAACTGTATTGTAGGTAAATGTAATGCACACATATGCGAGCACATGTGTACACATTCATATAGTTCACAATCTCGTTCTAGAACGTTACAAATATACAGTCTAGTTTCCAAATTGTACAGTATTACATAATGCTCATATATGATAAAAACTTTTTTTTTGTCGTTTTTTATTTTACCTCGAAAAACGCGTTTTTTATACGTATTTTTAAATAAAAAATGCGTTTTTTGTATTTGGTACTTCCATTTTTTATCATCGCCCATACATGCAATCCTCTGTCATACTCTAGTAGATAACAAATATTGATCAATAATGAATCTATGATGCTAGCCTACGATACTTCACGTAAACATGCTACAACATAGTGCTGATATCTGGTAGTGTAGGCAAGGCGTGGTCAGATCAGTCAGATGGTGATAATGACATTGAGTAAAAGAAATTCAATGTTATTTGGACTACGGTTTAAAACCTTTGACATTTTTTCATATTTGTATCACTGAAACTTTAAAACTGGTATGTAGCGTGTATGTAGTAAAATATTGATTTTTGAGTTGCCTAAAAACTACTGGAACGATGTTTGTTTGTTTTTTTATTGAGAAAAAAAATGCGTTTTTTACGTTTTTTATTTTAATTTTAACGTATTTAACATCTATGATAATGCTGTTACACATGCATTTAAACACATCATTCTCAGTTACCATGGAATAACGGCTCTCTCTCTGTTCACAAAAGCATAAATGCTTCTTTCCTTTAAGATTTGATTGCAATATATATTTTCAGTTCTTTAATAAAAACCTTCAAAACATCTAACCAAGGCATATCCTTGTTTATTTTACATATGTGGATGTGATGTAGTATTTGACTAGAAGAAAGAAAGCAAAAAATAAAAGTTGTTTTTATCTTCCATCATTACTTGTAAATCCCAATATAACAGTTTTTGCACGTGGCACATTCTCTATATTCACTTTATTCTGAATCCAATGGGACACATCGTGATTATCACATTAAATCCCCCCACTGAACATTTTTACACAAAAAGTATATTTATCAGTAGTGGACAATTTTATTTCATATAGAAAATAATTTGTTGATAAATTTCTTTGAGTAACACGAAATTTAAATCATTGTAATTTTGAGTTTCTTGTCATTTTAAAAGCTTTAGTGTATATGTCAAGTCATATATGCATATTTAACCTAACATTTCATACCATTTATCTTCACTAGTTCATTTAACATTCTTTTTTAAAAGTAAATTGTAAAAGCCTTTACATCCTTTATTGCTATAAATAGTTTCTAAATGGAAAAGGATAAATTGTCTGACCAGCGTCGTTTTGCATAACTTTTACTTTTTACACAATTTGTTTTTGCATTGACTTATTCATTAAAAGGTTTAAAATGCTAACACAATCAAACCTGTTCTATCTATCACATGATTCAATGGGTTACAAGCGCTACTCTATTTTACCAATATAAATTTCCTATTTAAATGTCATGCAGGCAGAGTCCACTGGCCGTGTGATTCTTCAAATGGTGGTAACATACCTTCTACGCTCAGTGCAAATATCTCCAGCGACCGCACCAAGTATACAAATTAGACATATTTTGTTTAATTAGTAATGCTCGCTAATTATATATATATATATATATATATATATATATATATATATATATATATATATATATATATATATATATATATATATATATATATATATATATAAAGGCATATTATGTAAATCTATGTTTGAACCTTTCATATTTCGATTGAACTTAGAGTAATTCCTTGAATACCAAAGAGTTATATATGTTGGCATGTTTATGTTCATCTCCTTTATGAAAACTATTTCAAATTGATTTTCCTTCTCTTTTTGATAATAAGATGAATCTCTAAGGTGGTATTTTTAGATTGATGAAAAAAAGACGTAATGTCCGAGTAGAGGTACACTACACTATTGATATCACTCACGGTTTACGAGATAGCGATACTGGCACAAAAAAAAAACCAAAAAAACCCGGAAGCTTTACTTTCCTTTTCTCAACCAAGACCTGAAATTACGTTGATCGTGTATATGATAATTAGTGATTGTATTAATCTACCAATAACGAGTGAAAGTAATTGTGATGTGTAAGAGTTATAAAGAAAGATAGCGAGAGAGAGAGAGAGAGAGATGTATACATTAATTCATGTGCACAGTTGTAGTTTTCTCCACTTGACGGGATTGTAGTTAAATATCAAATTGATTTTAAACTACACTAAATGACAAGCAGCCAGGGATATGTGAAATAATAATGATAATACAACTACTAATAATGCCTTCAGAGGTCACCTATCTACAAATACCACGTTTGCATTTTCCCATTACTATACAAGCCTGACTGTAGGTGAAAAATGCTCAATGTCGACTTAAATATATATGCCCATGTTTTGTAGAAGAATTAATTGCAAGCCTGTTTCCTAGCTATCATGGTGCCAATTGAGTAGATACAAATACATTTATAACTCACTAATATCCGACTATCAATCAATCTTGTATAATGTATGTAGTTTCCAAATCATGAGGCAACTTTCTTGTTCATAGTAATTTAGAGATTGTTAATTGAAAGTATAGCTCGTGAGCTATTATATGCATGCCCCTGTTCTCGGAGTACTTTAGCTTCAATATTCTCAAATCTTTGGTTGACAACTTAAGCCATAATACCGGAGTTGGTTTAATTTGTGCAGAGGTGGCTGGTTAATTTCTTTATTCAATGGCACCACAATTCGTTGATTTAACTACTTGCACATTAGAACGCTATCTAAAAGAGGTAGGGTGGTGGAGCTGAGGTAAAATTTGTTTTACCTTACCATTTTCGATCAGGGTAGAGCTTAACTGGAAGCTTAGTAACAATATTCCCATCATATACAGTTATATGAAGCAGGTTGGCATTATTCTTCTTTATGAAATCGGGCAAAAGAAATTATCAAACTTGGAAATGTGCGAAAGTCTATTAGTAAATAAATCCGATACGTATTGTTTCCTTATAACAGACAAGCATTTGTTTTCACCACCAGGCCGAAGAACTACATATACAGTAATTATGACCAAAACTACTAAATAAATGTCTTTGTTGATACATAATAGAGGAAGAGAGGGTGTCTAAGAAACCCCTTCTAAAGGACAAAGCTAAAAATATCTGAGAATTTGTATCCCAAGATCAGATGATTCATACATGGTAATTGTGTTACAATCAGAAGGAAGACACGTTTGTCCGAAATTAGTATGATGATGATAAACTAGCTCATGCCTCTTTGACGGAAATGAAGGCTTGGTGGATATTTATATCACATACACACTGGTCAGGAACGTTTGGTGCTGATATTTCTGCTGTCAAATAAATAGGTGAACATCAGTAGATATCCTCTTAAGGAGGCACGCCATATAAGTTAACATAATTGTAACTCTTGCTCGTTGTATGAATGTCTGTATTTTGTTTCAAAGGTCAAATCGCATACTGATAATTGAACAATGTTCTAAGGTGTTAGCTAATCAGATACAGGTGGATTGGGTGATATGTATCAGCGCCTTTGATCTCCTTTCATTCTTTTCCAAAATTAATTTTTCGTACAATAGCTCCAACGACAAGTACTCAGCTTTTCTTGTATTACTATTACATTTGTGGTAATCGTTGTTAATATAAGACGAAATTATTCTCACACAAACAAGCAAACAAAACGTACGTGTGAGGTTATTCAACCACACTTTGGAAAGGAAATAGGCATAAAACATCAACAATGTAATGCCACTACGTAAGTAATGTTCATTACATAAAGCCATTGACCCCGATATATCTGTAGTCACTGATAACATATATTCGATCAGTTATGTATATAACGACTTGTATCAATAGTATCATCCCTCGTGCAGTAGAATAATTTCGAGCAGGAGCTTATGATACGTAAACGTTATAATAAGTGTGATCTCTGAACAATCTATACATGGTAGTGAACAAGACAAACAAATATAAATCACAAAAGGAGATGTTGCTTAGCATTTCCTGACTACGTCGTGTTTTTCGAAGGAATCTTGGGGAGGGGATACACGGAGGACATAAATTTAAATACTAATCTCATAACATTGTTGGAATAAGCCATTACCTCTTCATGTTTCCCACAGTTACGGAAATTGCCGCAATATTTATAAAAATGCAAATGTGATATAAAGAAATTATTTAAACAATTGTTTTTAAAGATACCAATATGTTATGTGTCGAAAATCCGTTTAATTAAATTATCAGTTTCGTTCATTCTCTATACATAAATATGTATTGCGGTTTTAAATCAACACTGTTTATTTGATGTATGAGTATTACGGAACATGAATTAAAACACCATTTATGTCAAACATGTGTCCATTTAATAACATGTGCCGTATTAAACTAGAACTGGTGAAGGTTATGTGAGAACCTATTTATACTTGCCATTGTCTCCACATCCGTGACTGTTACAGTAAGAGGTATTGCAGCATCGTGTGCATTGGCTGGTTACAGTTTCCGCCATATCACAGACCTATGCAGACATATGTGCAAATGAAAGCAGACGCAGTAACGTTCAAATAGGCTTAATAACATTACCGTAAACAACATCAGTATGTATGCAACATGCTTATAAGGAAGAGTTAATGTTTTAAGTTTATTATAGTCACTTATTTTACAAGTGACATAAACAATTTGGGCAACAAAGGCAGTGTGCATAACTGTAAGATGCAACAGGATTAACCAATCGTAAAAGCACAGAAAAGGAGATGTTGAAGCGAAGTAGTTTTAAATCATGGAATATACACATTTTCGCTTTATAATGAGTGTGAGGTGGAGACGGAACATTACATTCCCATATGTAGGCTGTTCAAAAAGTGTGGTTACAGTAAATTTACCTAATAATAATAATAATAATAATAATAATAATATATATATATATATATATATATATATATATATATATATATATATATATATATATATATCGTTCACAGAAAGAAAGCGGTCGTACTTGGTACAAAAGTATTTATTTACAGAAGGCATCGACGTAGTTACTTAGAATTAGACAAGATATACACGATTGGGTATGGAGCATACTCTGTTTTTTTTTTATGCCAAATGCTTATTAACAATAATATTTTTATATTGCTGCAGACGTAATAAAAAAGAGCCATGTTATTGTAAACATTAAAACATGATCGTATATTAAAAGAAAAGTATACATCCTATATTGTTATAATTTCCATCGGCAAACACTATATACTTGTAAATAAAAAAATTTGAAAGGAAAAAATAAAAAGAGAAGTTGGCATAATAATGATCGGTTTCAGAGAGCAGCACATTTAGTACAATCTAAGAGAAAATATTTTGCGTTTGCTGGTTTTGCCACATGGAAAGCTATTGCTAGGTGTCAAATTACTTTTGCAAAGATAGTCTTCTTAATAAACCACAGTCAAATAGAAGATTGCAAAATTTGTGTTATTCTTTCTCCTTGACCGTAATATATTGCGACATTTTCATGTTTCGTATTTAGATGTTTTCTAAAAGAGCAAAGCAAACGTTTTATTTTCGAATTTGTATACAGAGGATACTCCATGTTGCAACATTTTTCAGCTATAATGACCATTACTAGGGATTTTGCCTGTTAAAGGGAACTTGGAGATTTCTTCCATTGTTATACGTTTCTTACTTGCTGGATAACTGGCGGGATCAAAGACAGCGTTACTCATAGCCAGCCATGCCACGTCACATTATATATCGCAATAATAGAAAGCGAGTTCTTATAATGGCGAAATAAAAATATTCTACCAATGTTCGATCATTTATAAATATCGTAGGATGTATAATCTTATCTTTGTTATTTCAGTTATTTGTTGTATATGTATAGGCTGAAATAAGGATTCGTGTATAATTAAGCTAAAATGTTTGTGAGAAACGACATTCTTAATAACTTGTTTATTAAATGTTATGATGTTGTATCGTTTGCTATTTTTTAGATGCGATCATTTATTCATTTTTGTTTTGATTAATATCAACTAAGGATTGATAAGATATTACATTGATTTTGCGTAGGTATTCATTCAAAATAACCAGCAACCAGAATTGGGTTCTCGGGAATATTTGACAACGATATATCATCAGCAAATATTCTTTTACTGAACCTAATATCAGCCTCAATACCACTCAAAGAATTTACAAATAACAGTTGTCCAAGACTAAATCACTGGGGCACACAAGCAAGGAATCGTATTTTGCAGTATGGACTCAGTTCCTTCAAACTATTTCATGTATGTACATATTAGTGTTGTACCGCACTTGAGCTTTTGCGGCTATATAGTGATAACAAAAGGTCAGATTTAAAAGAATGTGAAAATGAATGGCCCCAAGCATTAAGCAGTTATCCCCTCCTAAAATGTATTGTTTAGTGCAACAGTTACGGGCATGCATGGACTATTAAAACTCACATGCCCCGGCAAGGTATTTAAAACGATGCTAAAACGAGCACCATGAACAAACATAAAACCACGCCCTACAGGACAAATTATAAATAATATAATGACAAATACAACCTGGAAATTTACTTTTTATCTGTTGGCATTAGTGTTGATATGTCCCTATTGTATCAAACAAGAACGGAGAAAAGCATTCTTTTATTTGGCATTTATATCGGCAAGTATACTGAACAAAACTAATCTAATAATTTTCACCACATTATGGACATGTACAGCTTCATCATGTTTGTATCGTTCGAAAACGTTATCGAACATCTGGTATAATAATATCATGTTTCGTGGTTGAGCATTTCTATACAATACAATATCATTAACATACAGCGATACTAACCACTGCAGTTGTATTTGTTAAACTTCCTAAATATCAATTCGCTTCTTTAAATCTCTTAGACGAAGCATGTGTCAGTGTACTTACGCGATTGTCCTGACTGATGCACCCAGAATTGTAGCGTATGTGTTCTCCGACGTAAAACTGTTCCAAATAGCATCCCTGGAAAATCAAGAATTGTATAGCTAATAAAACACCCCTTCATCATATGATGCACTTATTAATATTATAAAAGATGCTTAAGAGATCTACACTGGCTTCTACTGCTGTATTTATACTATTTATAACATTTAAAATCATCTTGTCTCAAGCATAGATTAAGATCGTAAACAAACAACTAAATAAATAATAATAACGTTCGAGTAAAATTTATTTGTAGGTCTCAAACCACTTAGTCTGTTAGCGTAGATATAACTGCAAATCAGAAATTACACGTTTATTTTCGTTTGATTAAACCACAGAACACCACATGAAAGAGTACAAGAAATTTAAAAAATATACCTTTATTCAAGCAACTACAACATACCTGAATCGGTCCAGTTTCTTGATAAATCTTTATGAGCAAAGGACGGACAATTACACGTCACATACATTTCCTGACTAATGTTAGTACAATTGTTCTAAAGAATCAAGCGAGAAATAAATGTCAATAAAGCAGGTGCGGTGTTTCAGGTAACTTCTGGTAGGAACGGTATAATGCATGGACGCAGTATTAAATTATATGATTGTAATTATATTTACATAGTCTATGTTGAAGCTTAAAGCACTGTCAACAGAAATGTAAACTGTATACACTATTTTCCACTGTGGACACCGTTGCCTAACTTAATAATTATTAGTTTGTTTCAAAGGTTGATAAAATAAAATTGTTTGAGTTTCATCATTTACACAGTTGCAGACATTATAGCTAGCAATACAAGTCTGGTTCCTTCGAGTGAAATTATGTTTTTGTTTGTATAACGTGTGTGTACGTACGTATATTTACCATATGTTCTTGACATTGTTCTACCAAGTTACAGTACTTTAAATGTGTCATGTCTTGGCAGGCGAAACATTTCAATGTCCTTCCTATACAAAGGAAAGGTACGCAATTAAAAAATATACTTTATTGTCATTTTAAATGCGGTTTAGTCCACTGTTATACTAATGATATCTATATGGTATTGGCTGGAATTTTATCAAAATATATGCTTGAAGTGCTTGTTTCGGAAGTTAATAAAATCAACCTCAAGCAATTACATGTTGTTTCCTTCTGAACAACCTTCTAACGATAACACCCAACAGCCTGTAACAGTATGTGCATAGACGTTCTATAAATAATAATCAAACTAGCATCGCAATTTCTAGACTCATATCAACGGGGAAAGGAAGTATTTTAAGCTATTTTGCAATTTTACAACTCATCATTAAGTATTACTGCATGGTGACTTGTATGTTGTTTGATATAAAAAAAAGAAACCCAACAAAACAAACAAATCAAACAAATAAACGTGTATGCGGAACTACTGACATGGTATGTTCTGAGATGAATTTTGTTCATTGTTCATATACGTTGATGCGCACCGTATTGGCATATTTGATGTTTTGCTGCACAGCAACACATGCAGGTGTTTTAGTACGTATACACTATGAGTAAGGTACCCTGCCCACCCACACCACACATGAACCAATCAAAGAAACAATGTCGATAAGCGTTATTAAATGTAGATTTTGTTACTGAATGGAAACAGTTCTACTGACATTCCATAAAACGCACACTGAATTTAAGGATACGTTGTGGTACAAACGACGAAACAGAATTATAGTAAATTTTAATGAAGAATTCTAAACCAAACTCATTTCAGAAAAATTAAATGTACAAAACTTTAAACTAACCTTTCTCATATTAATATGTTATCGTACAGAAATCGGTTGTTTAGTATATACCATTTGTGTGCGATCGAATGTGTACAGCTGAGAGGAATATCGTTTTCGGTAAATCTGGGCTCCAATAACAGTTTAGTACAGCGTTATACCGAGGTAGTCCTGAAGATATAGCGATATACCGCAATGATATTAGGTACCAAAACGTTTGATTTTCTTCTGAGAGAAGGGCCTGGCCTGGCACTCATGTGAAGAACGATTATGTATGTATGTTGCTTAAAAATATATTCAACTGAGTTGTAACAAATTAACACCATATCGTGTCAATTATGCTTTAATAAAATATTTATCTTGCGATAAGAGATACTAATTAAGATCTCGGCTCAAAGGAAATTAGTATGCCCGACCCCTTATATTTAAATGAATTTTTCCTTCGAGTAGATGAATTTGCTAATTATCTTTAATTGTTCAATAAGTTATAATTCGAAATTACTGATTAAATTTAGTTTACACTATACTTGACACTATGTACGAAGCAATATGATAATGTTTGAGAGCAGGTTGATACAACCAGGAAGTGTTGATGGTAACAAAATAACCGGGTGGGATTTCAGATTTACGAATGAACACTTTTTATATCAATACAAATAAAATGTTTATTGACAAATGACTTGAATGAGAAAATATTTATAATTAATGCATGCGTATAATAATACAATATTTGATCAAATAATATAATCCGCACGAACTAAATAATGAAAAACCAAATAAATGGCCTTAGTAGAAGGGAAAGGGGTGCATCATTCACAGTAATTTCACACCGAAAGAATGATGTGTTTTACTCAAACAGTAAAACCGTTGTATTTTGCTCATATTAAACATATTCACTCATATAGTGAAAATGACGAAAACAAAGGGACAGATTTACGAAATAACTGTACAGTCCCAAAAATACATTGGGTATTACAAGCCACAAAGATTATCACACTGCTAAAATGTTACATGTATAGAGTTACACACTCCGTCACCAGCCTACTTGGCGATTAGTCACACTGGTCAATCAAGCAGTCAGTATTCCAGGTTGATCAATCTAGCAACCAACGCCCACCAATCTCTGTCAGCAACGCCCAGTCACCTGCTACTTTACAGGCAACACTTGTTTAGTCAGCTGTACGGCTGATATGGTTATGCTACACAGCTGCTATGGTCAACATCTATGGTTAGCTCTGCCGCTGGTACCACGTCAACTTCGATCACTCCGATAACTCTGATCACTCTGGTCAGCTATACAGTTGCGACTCCGATCACTCTGGTCAGCTGCAAGTACATCTAACACCGTGTACTATGCATGACACGGGCATATACAATAACACGTAATGGCGTTATGTACGGTAAGCTACATAGATTATATTATCAGCGCAATAATAACAAAACAATACACAATAAGTGAACCCTACCGTGCCCGACAAGAACCATACGGAAGTAAACGTTTCTATAAAATGCAACTTGTTATATTGTTAATATAAATCTCTAACAAAGTCACAAACAAGAATATAAAATATTTGCATTATACTATGTAAGCCGAAGATATACAAAAAATAAACTTGGTAGTAAATAGTTATAAATTACACACAATGAATTAATAACTCACATGCCTCTGCAGCTGAAGATGTGCAGGTCCTTAAAGTAGACCGTTCACTGACAAGACGTTCAGTAATGTAACGAGTTTGGCCTACGGTGAGGTATATATACACAGACGATGGCGCAATTTATCATCGGTGTGCTAGAAATATTCGTTTCTTCCCCTCGAAAGCCTTTCGCGCGTGCGGATTAGGATGAACCGAACTCACTATTTCGAAATCTTTGCATAATATACACACGTCACCCTCGGGAATCGTTGCACACACAAAAACGAAACCCATGTATATGTTTTAATAAATAAAACGATTTATACGATTCCGTTAAATTGATACCAAGGCCTGCAACTTACCATCTTTACTGTGATATATTAGGACAGCGGAACTTTGACTATTATACCAGCACCGGGGTAAGATTTAATTTTTTCTCAAAGAGTAAACATAAATCACACTGGCACAATACGTGAGAATAAATTAGTTTACTTGCAAAATTGAGTAAACTTTAAACAAAAAGTATGTACTCTTCTGAAAATGTAACGATGGAACGCAGTCTTACGTTACACGTTTACAAAAACTATACACTATCTAATATTACACTTTTTACAACTTTTAATCCGAACAGTTGTGTCAAAATAGTAGTCTTGGGACCAAATATCTTTCAAAGCATCCAAGTTGGCCACTACTTTGGAAAACGTGATAATTTTCAAACTATTTGATGAAATGGATCATGAATATTCATATATTTGTAATATTCAAAATTAAATTGCGATAAATGAAACCTTTTATTGAGGAACTTTAAGTACAATAAGAGTCTTATCTGACACAGATTCATATCTGAACCTACTTATTGCTTTGTATAGTTGTACCGATAATTTAACGATTATGAAACAATTAACTCAAGTTTATAGTCGATAACGTCATTACATGTTATTATATATGATCATGCCATTTGTATTACACGGATGTTGATATATTATCAGCCGATTGTCTGGTTGATTGACAGGTGGAATGATTGACCAGTGACTGACTGATGGTTGACGGACTCATGGAATGATTGACGGTTGCTTAGTACCCACGTGCTGTGCTTGGATAATGACGGAGTGTTCTGTTGTATTTCCATACATGCACAGGAGTATATATGTCTTTTAGCAGTGGGGTAATTTGGGTTCTGGTATATCCAATGTGCTGGTGCCAGACAAGACGTTGGACGGAAGAATATTAAAGTTGTTTATTGGTGAATAATCAGGCTTCTGGACCAACCGGTTTTCAGAGCAAAATATTGTACTCATCTTTAGGCAGACCAGGAGGGGCGGATCATTAGTAGTAACTCCTCAACTTCCCAATATATCATTATCGGAATGAAAAACTCATACATTTCACTATTTGAGTAAACCATATCATATTTCGTTGAACCATATAATTTATTATTATTTTTGTGAACATTGTCGAGGTCACCGTTAATTGTAAGTCATTCTCTTTACTAATTCAAGTTATTTTCTTACTTACCAATTTACATTTCATGTACATTGCATAACATTATCGGGTTGGTGCATATTATATTAATTGTCCAATATTTGGATCTTGTATGCGTACGAATGTAATCTAATCTTTCCCATTGAATCATTCATAAATAGACATTGTATTTTTGTTACCATCATACGTGCTCTTCGTTATATTCTAACCACCACCCGGTTATATTGTTACAGGTGATATCATATATTTGAACCTTCATTTGTTTTAGCTGTAGGGTTAAAAGATCTGCAAACGTTATCTAATTCAGTAAATGTATTTGTATGGATCAATGGTGATTTCAACTAACAATTTAGAGCTGCACTTTGTTATGTACATATTAGAGATACTCAGGCAGAACGTCGATGGTAATATTCACTCAGTTTGCGTAAGACAAAATATACGCAGCCTAAAGAAAAATTATGTGAGTGTAATTTAAATCCACTTTCATCAATGGGCATTCTTTGTCTTTTCTTTGTTAGCTATGACTCCCTTTTATTGCAACATTTCTAGATTCTTACTTTGTGTGCAAAAATTCCCGATTCTAAGAATCATCTTTTACCGTCTCTATATTAGTGTATGTGTCTTCATAATTCTTCCTGACTGCTTCCTTTATCTCGTGTATAGATTTTACTCTTCTGTCAAATAATCAAAACTATTTCCTGATTGCTTAAATACTTGTAGCGTACTTATGGAATATGTTACTATCTCACCGTGTGCTAAAGCTTTGCTGCAGACCAACGTTTCCTTGAACTCGCGAGCCACACAGTTACAGGTGCAACAGTGTTTCACACACACACACACACACACACACACACAGATATATATATATAAGTTTACATCTAAATAAGTATATATATTGCGAATTGAAATAAATTAGAGGTTAATTAACTCAATTTCTCACCATAAACATTCCGAAAATGACCCACCTAAGAAAAAAAGAACATTGTTCAACGAATCCATTTTTAACCACTTTAGCGAAGTTTTCACATATTTGACCTAACTATTACAAAGTTTCAACATAATGTGCAGAACTATTTTGAACAAATATCGTTTTTAGATACGATAGCAGTATTCACATTTTAACTGCTTAAATTAAACAGACATTATTTTCTTGCAAAAGAAAACCTTTAATGACGGTATTGTGAAACGCTACATCAGTTTATGCTCCTGGACTAAATCATAGCTCTACCAATAAATTGTAACTGTATTTCAGATGTCGATAAGTAACCATTTTAAAGAGATGTTTCATTTCACTCATAAGAATGTAAGAAAGAAGATTGATCGGTTTTATCTTGGCGTGCGGGGAATCATGACATAACACGAATTGTAATTTGCGTGTCGTCTGTCAGAAAATAGTTTCAAAAGGAAAACTGACGATGATGTCTTTGATGGAAACTCCCTGTAATCAGATATATGTGGATATTGTTCATCATATCTTCCCGGTTATGTAGTTAACCCTGTACATTGCTACATACGCGGTAGCTGTTGTTTAGGGGTGATTGACAATTTTTTCGCAGATCGTGGTGCACATATGATAGCTGAACATAAAGTTGAAATTATTGACGATTTTCAATCCGACATTTACTACAGTGCGGTACCACCAACGGGGTAACGGCTTAATATAAAATTTTAACTGCACAATATAATATTATCATTTGCACGTAGAGGTATTTTAATAAAGTTTCTGTTGCGCATGGGGAAGTGCCGCATTAGAGGTGAAGACTTTCAATTTGTCTGTTGTACGGAGGAAAATTCCGTGATACGAAGTGTACCTACGCGTGCTACTGTCGGGTGATTCCACGGCGAATGAACTGAAATAAATATACCAATCCTTCTGTTCATTATGTATAACTCTTTCTTACCTTTTTCCTTGGCAGTTTTCTCAATGTTAAACAATTCATATGCTGTGTCCAATTAAATATTACTTTAATAGTTTATTCCGTTATGTGTGCCAATTTTTACTAATGCACTGCCTTATTAACATAATACCGATCCGGTGGTATAGTGGTTAGAGTGTCCGCCTCTGATGCGGGCGGTTGTGGGTTCGATTCCCAGCTGAGTCATAACAAAGAATTATGCAAATGGTACCAACAGCTCCCTCGCTTAGCGCTCATCATTAAGATGTCAGTTTTATAATTGTTTGCCCTGGTGTCAGGATAATGTGACTGGGTGACATGTGCTCGGCATGGTGCACCAGTTTTAGACATCTGTAGACTGTGACAAAATGTTAAAGCTACGTTAAAAATCCAAATCACACATACACACAGACACACACATTTAACATATCCTCTCATATTAAAAATATATTCTTTGTAAGAATATAGTACGCGGTGAAAACAATAATTGTCACGTATTTAGGCCGTTCCTAGGTAAATGTTTTAAAAGATCCTAAGAACGTCATCGATATTTGAAACAACATTTCAAATCAATCAGTAGTGACTTTTTTTAAATACTAGTCTTACTTGGACGTGTCATTGATTATAGCATGTAACAGCCGAACATAAATAGAATATTCTTGGTGTATCTCAATCAATATATAACATATTGAAAATTACAACAAATCGAATAAAAACGAAAGTTGGACATCTGTAACTTATGTAAGACATGCCTTAAATGCTGATAGTATAGGTCAGCACCTACTAAAAAGAACATTAAATCAACCCGTGGATCGAAGCGCACATTGCTGACCCCCCTGATTTTTAGTATAGTGTAAGTTTTCTTATATAATGTCTTTCTTCCACTTGTTGAGACTCTAAATGAAAGAAACTTTGAGCTATACAATCTTTATAACAAGACGAAACAATGTAGTATTATATATTTCCATTTCGGAAGCTATGGTTACTTTTTATGCTGACCTAAACACAACCCAATTGATCCTTGCCATTGCTCGTTGTCGGAACAACGTGACTGACCACCGCCAACTAGTTTGTATCCCTCCTGACAGTTCAAGGACACTGTTGTATTATAGGTTCCGTTGCCTTCAAGTCCGCCGTTGAATGTTATGAAGCCGTGTGAATCATGCGGTAATGACTGGTTACATCGTTTTACTAAAATATCAAAATGATGATGACGATGTAAATTTGAGATTCGATGAGTTTTATATCATGATGCGTTTGATGTGCTCACATACTCGTTTGATAATTAAAATTTATTTTGTTAAGATTTATCATAACATTGCATGGTCAATATCATAGTGGAGAGATGAAAACGTTTCTGAAGTAAATCATATCCTAAACATAAAGAAAACGTGTTTCGTCAAGCATATAAGGAAGTCAGTCATGGTTCGTTTCCTGTAGCTTTAATGCATTTAGAAACCCACAGATGAATGGGAAATATAAAATCTGACTGAATACAATAAACAAAATATTAAAACTCTACGTACACGATTTAGGGTATTACCAGACTTGTAAATCACAAGTGTACTCCATTGTTCCTAAAGTATATAACTGTGTAACAACACATATGCAATTCCATTTCAAAGTATAATATGTATTCAGCGTTGACATATAATCTGACTTCATTAGATTCAAGTTGAAACATGTGTCACATAATATCGACATTATTAGATGCATAAAGTATAGAAATATCAGATTAAAGAAAGATCATTTTAAGATAAAATAAATTATGATCGAACAAACCAAAATGGAAAAACTGTTGAGTGCTAATTAGGCATTATATATAAATACTAAGCTACCTATATCTGAACGACGACCTTCAATTAATTCTAGTATATGTGATTAGCAAAAGACGTTCAGGGAAATCATTTATATTTGTATTGAGATTTCCCGGTCCTATTATTTCGCTTTATTTTAGAATCTGGCTTCTGTGCATTGACATTAGAAACGAACGAGAAGGAACGATACTAGCGTATAAGTTTTGTCATGTATTTTGTACTTATTTGCTTTTATCAATCTTCATCATTTTGAAGTAGACCCTAAAGAAGAACAATCTTTAAACACCTGAAATGCCTAATAGACAATAGGTTCAAATGTCATATATGATACTTAATATTTGCTCAAAATGAACATGCATTAAAGACAATATATTCTTTATTCAAGAACTGCAGATCGATCTAGGAAATCAGTGCATGTTGAACATGAAAATATATAAAAAGACTGCCATGATGCCACATTACAAACTATAACAAATTTTGTAACGTTCGACACTGTTTGTAGCAATCAAAGTCATTTGGGATTGTAAGGGTCTCGGGAAAAATAGGACGCTAACAATACTTACGAAATGTTCTTATTTTGTTATGTTCATAAACATGAAGTTCAAAGTTTTGATGTGGAGGGAAAACAATTGATAAAATCTCCCTTGTACGGGTTATACCTTATTTAAATTTTTAACTAATTATGCACATAAAATACAAATGGATTATTGATCGATAGTTATTCATTCGTCGGAAAAAAATATATCGTCGATACCCCATTTAAGCAATGTAGAGCAAGTCATACAAATTGTTATTGATGTAAACATAGAAAGCCGTCAAAAACGTAATGTCAATTAATTATGGGAACACGTTCGCCCTTCTTACTACAAATGAAACTTTGACTAGTTCTGACTTTTCAAATACATTTGATGAATATATAACGTTTTTATATTCTTTTTAAGAAGTATAAATGAACTTTAAGGAATCCCATTATACAATTAAATGCGGTGTGAAAAATGTATGGAAAGACAAAATGTCCATTAAATGTTATAGAAATTGTATATAAAAGCTTAGTCGACTTAGTCTTTTCTCCTCCAGTCATTGACTTAATCACGACATACAAGAGATAATGGAAATTTAAAGATGATAATGTAATTCTCGTATATGTTGGTTACACATAAGATACACAGTTAGACTGTGTTATCGGCATTTACCAGGAAACAAATGTTCAGGTTGGAATAGACGGCAGTGTTGCATTTCCATGATGCAAAAGTGAAATTAATAAATCTAGAAAGGTTACTATTTCCTCGAAGATACTGTTGGTATTGAATATAGTTATGTTACGTATCGCAGTGCAGAAAAGTTACATATAAAAAGACAATACAAACTGGATTTTAGTGACATTTGATACACATGATTTTTTATATAGGGAGGTATATATTTCGGATATTTATATGTCATAGCACATTCGTTATGTGCTGGGCGATTATACAGTTACAAATTATGTTGTGTGTTGGGAATGTTTCATTGTTTTCTATTTCGTTTTCATTTCCATTCCTTCTGTTACATAAATTTGATACGTATGTGCTGCATTAGAAGTTTTCATGCTTAGTTG
The DNA here is from genome assembly GCA_028554795.2 of Sinohyriopsis cumingii. Lineage (NCBI taxonomy): Eukaryota > Metazoa > Mollusca > Bivalvia > Unionida > Unionidae > Sinohyriopsis > Sinohyriopsis cumingii. The sequence continues at coordinate 129,911,759 of CM068824.1, forward strand.
TGCATTAAATTATTTTCGGAAAATAATTGTTATACAGTATTCCATGTTTGTAGAATGTTATTTTATACTTACGAATACATAACCTAATAAAGAAGATGAATCCTGATGAAATATATTTATCTGTTTTCGGAATTATTTGTTCCTCAAGTTCCTGACTAAATGTGTTATTTCAAAATACAATTGCTTAGGATATCAAAATGCACCACCAAGTGAACATTATTTTTCTTATTTTAATCTGTGAATCATTTTACTAGACTCTTGCAAGGAATTGTTTTGTTTTGCGTTAGATTTTTTTTCCAGAGCGAATTATTTTTCAGGGTATTGGTAATTTATATTTTTTCAAGTCTGTAATTTTACAAGGTAACCGATACCACTACTTAACAACTATTTTCCTTTACGTTTTTCAGATTTAGAATGTTTATGAATACTTTCAAAATACCAACCTTAGATAATTTTCTGCAGAAAGTTTCGCTCGGTTGCCTTATATTCCAGGTGTTCCAATTTATACTCTACATAGTCTTTAAGAATGAATTGTCTTACCGTAGAAACATGTATCCTATCAGTTAAGCATTATGGTTTGTATTAGAAGATATAATGTTCTGAAAGCATAACTATGATACGCATTTTATATTTAGTTAGTTTGAGTGCATCTATTGTAAAATATTCTGCTATCTTAACCAATACTTAAGCTTCAGGAGAACCACAAGGCAAACTGTAAATTGGTCGGTTTTATGAAAGGTCACCTAGACTAAATATTCCACTTTCAGTCATATTATTCAAATGTGTCTATTAGGATAACATTTGCGACAGCTTATATTGATAATATCATGTTTTATGTCCATGTTAGACCGGAACATAAGTATTATACTTTTGGTAGACCTAAACCTATATATAATATAAAGTATGTTATAAGAAAGGTACCAGTAATGAAACAATTATATAAGGAACCTAAGTAGTAAAGTCACGACTTAAATAAGTGCATTTGTTTGCAGTACAAACTAACACAAAAAGTAAATAAGCGGAACATCGTGGTGCAAATTGCTGACTGATCTTACACTAACCTTTGTAGTTAGCATATTGTAACAGTTGTTTGTTTAAGTTCTTAAGTCATTATTTACGATGCTAAATGTAAACAATTAGATTCATATGTGCTTTATTGTACTAGAAGGTAAAACATTTAAAATTATATGAATTTGTATCTCTGCAAAGTAAGTTGCTTTCTGCATTTACCCATACAAAACCCAAGGGAACCATGCCATTGTTCATCGTCGGCGCAACGCGGTTGACCTCCGGCGACTAGTTTGTATCCCTCGTGGCAATTTAAGGACACTGTGGTATTATATGTTCCGTTGCCTTCAATTCCATCCATATATATGTGTGAGCTGTGCGGTACTTGCGGTAGTGGCTGATTGCATCGTTTTACTAAAAATATTAAAACCATATGAACGGACTAAAATTGTGTCTACAAAAATTACAAATTATGTTGCATGTATTAGGTCAACTATTGGTTTGACATGAAACATAATATTGTGAAGCTTAAGAAACCACTTAACATTAAATGTCATTGATTAGATATAACCAACTGTTTGAAGTCAAACATGTATTAGATATGATGGATTTTCCATGTTACTCCGAGCATTTATCGACTTGGGCCATTTTTTATTTCCCCTAGCTTCCATGTATTTAGAAAATCGTTTGTTAAATGGAAACTTTATTGAGTATAACTGAAAAGGATCGACGAGAAAACCAATTTAAAAATGTACGCAGACATTTTGGGCATTAACAAACGTGTACAATATGAATGTACTCCTTCTTACCTACAGTGAAAAACGGCATAATATGTTTAGAAATTTGCAATTAAATCAACAATAGTACATAGTTTCAAATTCGACATAATCTTTCCTTCACTGGCTTTAAGTTCTTACTTTAATCATGCCACCTAGAATATATACAGGCCCGGCAGTATACAGTTCCAATATAGCATATTAAATAAAGCACATTTTGAGACAACGAAAATTATAAAGAATTAAACCTAGAAAAACATTCCAGCAACTGTACAACGCGTTGTAATTAAATCTGGCAAACAGAAATGGTATTTAGAGTGTATACGGCACATTATATATAAAAAAGAACTCAACATCGTTCTAAGTCAGGACCTTCATTTAATGCTTGGGTCGGTGGTTCATAGAGGGCTTTACCCCGTGTAATGAGAATTTTTTGATCCCATTGCCTCGAGCTATATCAGAATCTGGAAGTGAACTTAAATGCTAAACTAAGGAAACGGAACGTTAATCATATATGATATGATCTCACATTTTGCCCTCAATGGTTTTGACAAATCTTTAGTTACTTGAAGAGGATTCAAGTGCATTTCCCTGTCAACAAACCCGAATCGCTAGATAGGTGATATGCTCACAATGACAATAGGTCGAAATGTCATATGAGATATATACAGTGTACTAAATATGAACAATCATTAACTGCATAACGAACAAGGAAATGTATCTTAAAAACTAAAATAAAGGCAGTAGGTTTCAGCACAATTTCGTCATTTTTTTAAAAAACCAAACGGAACATATGAAACAGTCATTCTAGAAAGATTATCGTGATGTACATACATAGTTTTAAATGGTATTTATACGATTTCATGTGGTGTTACATTTTATTGAAAGACAATTTCAATTACTTTTGACCGCTGTATAATATAAAAGCTTTCCTGATTTAATGTTTGGTTTTCTTCCAAGTGGTAAAATAAAAGATGCATCATACAATGAATTTTTAGATACGACAATGTAACTGTCGTAATTGCTGTTTACACATAATATACATAATGAGATCTAGTTTCTTAGTTTATATCGGGACTCAAATATTTAGATTCCAATAGACGATTATACTTAATTTCGATAATCGTAGAATGATAGGTTGGAACAAATTTAAGTAAATCATCATTTAGTGGTAGAACTTTGAGATATTGCACATAACATATGCTTTTTTCATAGGCTAATATGATACAAAACAATAAACGACATTCCGAACAATGATATAATGTTAACAGCAGTTAATATAATATATTATACGTATATTTAGATATTATTTAGAATTTGTATATTTAAATATACATTAGTAAATGTCCTGGGCAATAATATAGTGTCCTCTCATATGGCCATGAAATATGCATTTTTGTCACCTAATTTTACTTCATCTGTTTCGTTACAGAAATGAGACAAATATTTGTTGAAATAGAATATTTTAGCTATTATTGTTTATTTGTACAGTTTGAAATTAGTGAGGCTGTTCTGAAAACAGAATATTTTCAATATAGTCTTCATCTTTGTAGAGTATTGGCACATCATTATATATCTCTAGCATAATATGGAAGAAAAATTGGGATCAAAGGTATTCAGCATTTTTGTTAATGATTATTGGCTAAGTATCTGATAGAAAATATGTTTTCAGAAACAAATTGATCGCAAAATCTCAATGCATTACAATATAAACAATGACGTTATCTTAAGTGTGGGACTGTAACATATCCTATTTGATTATCTGCACCCTTTTGTTGTTGCACCTTGTACGAAGGGTAATTGACGGTATTAATAACATACGTTTTACTCATCTTGGTCTTTTAGGCTATACTACTTACTTAGTTTGTACTGTTCGTTGTAACGACACATTGGTCTTACCCTAATTAAAAGAAACGGCTAAAGGAATAAATTTAAATTCTACAAAGTTTAAACGTTTACGTTTTAAATGACAACGGAAGAGGAAATTAGATCATAAAGCCTGAAATCCAAGACAATCCTAAAACGTATGTTAAAAGTTTAAAAGTATAAACTGTTACGAATTAATATCAATCATGAATGTACTGATATATCGATAGCCTTTAATGTTCTGACCTACCACAATTATTGGTGCTTCAAAAAGAAACAAAAATTATTGTCTTTGAATGAATTATTAGCAATTCCAAAGCAGTCTTTTAAAAAAGGCAATGCACATTACAAATTAAAATGAATAATTTAAATAAATAGTTCCTCTCAAATTATAACCAGACCAATGTTAGAATATGAATAAATAATTGTTTATCAGCATTTATATAATCTATGACGCAAATAATGGACCAACATGTATGCCTAACATTTATTTCTTGGACATGATAGGGTCAAAACCCATGTAAACATGTTTACGCACATTATTTTAAAGTACACACTACAGTCACGAAAAAAGTGATATATCGCAATAGGTTGATTGCAAATGACCGTTAGCTCAAACGTAAAAATGCAATCATTGTAAACGTTAAAAAAAAAATATACGTGTAACACTTCCCATCCTAAAGGACAAGAAAAGTATATTCAAAGAAAATCTTTCTTTTCATCTTAGTCAAACATAATTCTAATAGAATTATCCTTAAAAAGAAAGCAGGTTAAGAACGACACAAAATGTATGCAAAATCTAACAATAGAGATAGTCTAGGTACCTGTTAATGGAACGTCGATCATGTTAACGTTTCATTTTGATGTGCCTATTATCAATATATCATTCTTACAACATATTGTTCCACTTTAACAATCTCTGAATTTTGTTTTTCCTTTTCTTAATGAAAGTACGGAGATCGTGACCACCAAACCAATCGGAAAAGGAATTGAACTAATAGTAAAGTGTTGCAAAGCTAATACTAAAGCTAAATATTCATGCTCATTGTGAAATAATTTATTTGGCGTCACATATTTTTAGAAGAATTACATACTGGTTGATTCACACCATTTCGGTCTCTTTGAATCAATTCTCCACAAACCCCTACATCGTTTGCATGAACATACATTTTAAATGATTTTCTCAAATCTGAGTTTGAACAAATTTTCGAATCTTTAATGATGGCAGTTAATTTATCAAAAGCATACGACCGTTTGTCTGATCAATGGAGCTGGAATTTCCTCCTACTGTACAAATTTGTCAGAGCATCAGCAATTATGGAAACATTTGGGCATAATATCCGATTACAGTCAACCATACCCCAAACTCACATCAGTTGGATTTTACTAATACACGCTGGGAAACCAGCGATAGCCTTGAATTTAATATACTCATTTGTATGTCCTTAAACTGCAACATAAAGCAGGGCCGATTTCACCTTTACTTGGCATAATTGTCAAATTTGCATGACTGAGTCGAGCAATGAAACTGTTAATGGTTTATAAATGATCTTAATAGATGAATGTAGATGACATCTTCTAATAAGCATCGACATGATCTAGGCCAGATGTTAGTGTGTTCATTATACCCCAAAATAGTGACGAAGAATGTTTCAATCATCATTGTTTTGAATACGTAAAGATTAATTCTTGTTAGTTTAAAGGCTTTTAACAATGTATACCTCAGACTAGAGGCAGTCAGTCAAATTTAATTCTAAATCGTCGGTTGAAAGATGTTTCTCCTTTAATAGATTCAATGGTCAACGGACATTATGTTCAAACACCATATGAAAAGGACTAAGATCTAAAAGTTCTTAAAATGAACCTTTAAAGCAAACGACAGCAAGTAAACACACCAATCCAAATGTGTTCTTGTATCAAAGCGATTTTACCAATCGTAATTTGCAAAGCTTGATGGCATATTTCTACAACGCTTTCACTTTCATGGTGAGTTTTCCTAACATTTGAAAGATGTGACACGATTTAAAGTAATAAGAGTCATCCGACCAAGCCATCGGCCAAATAAAATGAAAGAAGATGCTGCGATAAGTCTTCGTGACTCCAAAATGACTAACCAATGGAGTCGCATCATCTAGGCTAAGAAATGTCCTCCAGATATGCCAAAGGAAAGGCACTATATTAGTTTACTGAACACTTGTCGCCAAAGGGAACTTTAGGATGTTTCTAATTTCTCATAACAACCCCATGTACATAAAAATGATTGTGACCTGTGATTCCTATGTTTCCCACATAGCCTACTGACACAAACATGAGATTTCCGGAACTTGCTCCTGTTTCACTACTAGCGAGTGTATTGTGGTGCCTGATTAGAGCAAAGAGAAAGTGCTGAATAAAATGGATCATGACTGTCAATACTTCTTGACTGATCAATAACAGGAGCACGATTAATCTCATCAAAGGAAAAATCAATAAATGTGTCAGCTCAATGGATGATTTCCTGGTCAGCATCATTCTCAAAGTCTCATTTGACACTATCACTAGTACATGTGCAAGCAGAATATGAATTCATTTTCAATAGGATCAAAGTTTTCATCGGAAAATGCCCTGTCAGTTACAAGTGGATCAACCAAAAACTCATCTCCAGCTAGATCACTGCATAGTAATAAATAAATTCCAATATTTAAAATCACTGCTCCAACAGTCACGACTGCTGGAACTAAATCTTATGCTAGATTCACACAATGAAGAGGAATATTAACAAAGACCCCATCTACCTCCTAAATAAGAATCTTTTCACTAGAAGAAGACTTCGCAGATAAAGGTAAATCTCATGATAACAAGGGGTTTTATTCGTGTTTGTTTAAATATATATTTTGACTTGGCAGAATCACATAAGTGGCATAGTCTGTTTCGATATGAATGGTTCATAATTATCTATAGTAAAATCTGACTGGTATTTGTTTGACCCGATCAATGTGTTGTTTTCAATACCAAACAGTGCCCATGACCTTTGTGAAATCGAATAATTAGAATAGCTCAATATGTAATATGTTGCCTATCTATCAGCATCTAATAACTAGGAATAGCATACCCGTTCTACTTACAATAAGCGCGCATAGCTGAGACGGTTTTATTTTTCCAACACACTGCTGCCAAGAAGACTTATTGACAAAACTAAACTACTATTCAATGAATATTCATCTCCAGCACAAACAATATTTGTCAAATGTACCAACACCGTTTCCTCATCTAGTTAGATCTCGACATTGCTATGAACACGATTGTTTAACCCTTAATAAAAGTACTAATGTAATAGTTATTGTAGCATCAACAAACATGCTCTTGTATGTAAAGGGGGCGAGGTGTACTCCACCATCCATTTCTAATTATTTTAGTGTCGATTGCATTTCCCCTTCTTTGTTCTCTTTCTGTATCTGCACCCCCTATCTCCATCCCTCCATCCCTCTCTCTACATTTTCACCTGTCTTATTATCTCTCTGCCACACGTTTGTGTCCGTCGTCATTTGCGTCTGCGTCTCTTGCCTTCCTCTTTTTTGTTTATAATTCCCTGTCTTCTGTTTTCCCTGCCACTCCATCTGCTCTCTCCGCTAGTGTATTTCTTTGCATTCTGTCTCTCTTCGCATTTGATTCGTTTTATTCTTTACGAACTTGTAATTCCGTCATCTTATTTTGAAGGTAAGATTTGGTAAGTCATCTTCCCACCTTTATTTATCTATGAAAACATACTAGACCAAATTATATTGTTTTCTTCTGCAGATGGATGTACTTCTTTGACAGCATTATGTCTGTCTGCTGAGCACAAACAAAGCAAAGACTCTAACCACCCCTGCATATGATTTGAAACAAATTTCGCCGTATTAGATGCCATAATAAAACTAAGATATTGATTAGACTAACGTTGTTGCATGTGTGAAACTAAAATATTTACAGGGGACAATTGCAGTTCCTAAGTAAAATCCACAAACTATAGTCTGTTTAGGAATTACAATCTCGAATCTGATGATGTTTCATTATCTCTGACTGTTCATGATGTACCACTAATAGTGCTGTATAAAGTGACATTATATGCGGGAGGTCGTTGGTTCTATCCCTGGTCGAGTCATACCAAAGACGTACAAAAAATAAAAGAACATTTGCCTTGCTTGGCGCTCAGCATTAAGATGCTAGTATTAGGGCTAGTCAGCCTGGTGTCAGGATAATATGACTGGGTGGGACATCATGCTACATGTCTGCGGCATGATGCCCCAGTGCTAGACATCACTATAAACTGCCATACTGCAGACGTCGTAGCGATATGTCTGAAATAATGTTAAAGCTACTTAAAAAACCAAATCACACGCACACACACACACTCAAAATAATATACTCCAGAATAGATTTGAATCAATGTACACTAATCCTTAAGCAATGTAGTAGTACTCAGAGTCAATGAGCACGTTCTTATTCTAATAATTTTTTTAAATTAAATAGTTCCCTTTTAAACTATAACTGAACATAACTAAAAGTGGTTCGACTAGAGAGATGTTAAAATAAGAATACATAGTTATATTTGTCAGAAACTTATATAAAAAACTAAAACGTTAGCTGTCTAAATCGTTCGTTTACTAATGCATAGTACGTACAGCAACAATGTAAATTCATGGATAAATGTAATGAAAACAAAATATTTACACATAGCATGACAGAGGCGAACATAGATAGGATATCATTAGTGTATCAGCCTATCCTAATGTACTAGAATTTATAATAAATATAACAAAACTTAAATCATTATATAAGGAACACAGGTAGTAAAAGCATGCCTTACTTAATGCTACTGTGTTGCAGGTCAAGCTAACGAAAACAAGGAAGTCAGTCTTTGATCTTGGTGCAACACGCAAATTGCTGTTATACTTAGTGCTGCATTTGGTATATTGTAAGATTTTTGTTATTGTATGTTGTCAGCATTATTCTACAGAGATAAATAAAAGTTACTTATAATTCATTCTAAATAAAATTTGTTAAGAATTATATGGTTTTTCATCTTCAATAATTTATTTTCTTTATGTGTTTACCCAAACAAAGCCCAATGGATCCCTGCCATTGCTCGTCATCGGCGCAACGTGATTGTCCACCACTGTCCATTTTGTATCCCTCAAGACAATGTAAGGACACTGTTGTATTATAGGTTCCGATGCCATCGATTCCACCTTGAAGTATTAGTAGGCCGTGTGACACTTGCGGTAGTGGCTTATTACATCGTTTAGCTGAAAATATCAAAGTCAGACAGACAAACTAATATTTTAATTAGATTAATTTCATACCATGTTGCATTTGATACAACCACATATTTTCTTTGACCATTAAACATCATACTGTGAAGCTTAAGAAAAAACATAGTACACTAACATATCATAATGTAGAAATAAGCAGTAGTTTGAAGTAATTCATATCTTTAACTTATCGCTAATATCTTGTTATGTCCTGAATTTATATAACTCCGCTAGTTTTCATTTCGTGTAGTTTCTATTTATTTAGGATATTTAGTATTAGCGGAACGGCTGAAAATATATCATTCAGATTGCAATTTCAAAGCTACAATGTACCTTCTTATTAGCAACCTGGATCTTACCGGGTACAATAATTATACTACCTAAACGAGCATTTTTCAGGCTTATACATATAAAGAGCCGATACACCACCTACATTATAAAATGGCAAAACATGCATTTCAGATTGCATACGGTTAATGAAGGTAAAGACGATTAGGTATTATTGTTTTTCTTTCTTAGTGTCAATGATACCTTTAACAAATCACTGTCACTGGCGACATCATGTCGAAGAATTAGGAGCCAATACAGCATAATTTTAGATTGGATCAAAATAATAGCACCACATTAGTATACGCGCTGATAACGAAACTGATCTTCTATAATCACCTACCTATCTCATACTCACGAGACGTGTATCTAACACCAGCTTTGTTCGTTTTTGTACCACATGTCTCTGATTCATTTGCATAATTTCACAAACAGTAGATCGAAATTGTATGCCATGTACTATTTAACATCACTTAAAATCTAGTCTATAATTAAGAATACCTCGATAATTTTTTATGTTATGGAACGATCCTTGATACCAAAAAATCTCAAGAATACTAAATATTTTGAGGTCGGTACCTAATGCTTCGTTAATTACTCCGTTAGATAAGTGTCTACCCAACATTCATTTCACCATAATGAAATCACAGAAGCACTACATTTAATGTAACCATAAACAGATAAAGAAATACATTTAGGTCATAGCCATGGCTTTGTTGCACTCTAAATATCTTTCGTCAAGGAATGCAGATCGTACACGTTCACACAGACCGAACCGACCTCAAAACTGTACACATTTGGTATCCAATTTTGATTGTCTAGAGGACTGGTGAATGGTTTAGTTTTTCTTCTCTGGCATGTATTGGCATCTGGAATGTATTTGTACCTATATTTTTGCCTGTCGCTTTCTCAGCCCATAATCTGTTCAATTTCCACGTCCAATCTTCCACTTTTTCTTTCCGTTCGCAAATATATAATTTCCCCTTCCAATATGCCTTCAGACAATAGTATATCCCATCTGATCTAGAAGCCTCCCTGTCTCTCGGTCATTGATATGGCTTCACTTATCTTGCGCAATCTCTCCGTGATCGTTGTTCACTCTTCTTAGATGACGAGTCGACGGGAAATAAGAAAACTGGCAAACGCACCCTTTTAACTCCTTTATAGCGGAGACCAGGATGGCAACATGAATATTACTAGGTGGCTAACGCAGATATAACACGATGCATATTATTCTCAATAGGTATATTAAAGAAATAAGTGGGTGTGTGTGCACATACTACACACACAAACATAATTTCATGTACTATCTGAAAATAAAGGCAGGTATTTATTTTTTAGCTGTCAAAAGCATGCACTAACATAAAACAAATACATTGTATGGGCAATCACAGAGTATTTTATATTTGTTTATAAAGATTTGAGTTTTTGTCCAAAAAGACCCTTTAACGCATGCAATACATGACTTTAATATTACAGCATCTCTCTGGCCTTGCTCCGCAAGAATAACAATGTGTAATCGAATGATACCAGATAGACGATTGATTTCCATGAATGGGGAAATGAGAATGGTTACCGTCAATTTCCCAAGCCTCCTCTTCCGTGATAAATGAAGGATCTTGTTGCTGTTCCTGCTGCTCAAGGGCTTATATTGCCAACGGAGTTGAATGATGTGGTTACGGTAAATCTATATCGCAGTATATCTGATACGTTCATATATTTTTCATTGAGGTGGGGGAATTTAATCTTCAGTATCTCTCTCACCTGCCGTTTTTTCATATGTACAAACCGTGTTAATAGGTTATGCTTCCTTCTATATAACTTATTTGATAAGTTTTTGTGCTGTTCTGCTCAATCTGCCCCCTCTTTATATATCACTTGTTCGGGAGCACTTTATTTCCTTCACCAGACCAAAGAGGTATACACTTCATCACTAAACATTACAAACCTGCAGTAGGGACGAGTAACTTTAAGCTTCATACAAGTCAGCCAAGGCTGCCAAGACAGGAAATCGCACCTCGGTGTACGCTACAGTCGAATAATGATGTACAGCATCCCTTGAATAGGTTAACACACGTGTAAGGAGGCAGGCACTACAAACATTTGTGATTTGTGATGTGATGTGATTTTGATTTTTAACGTAGCATTAACAATTTTTCAATCATATCGCTACGATGTTTGCAATGTTGCAGTTTATAGTGATGTCTAGCACTGGGGCATCATGCCGCAGACATGTAGCATGATGTCCCACCCAGTCACATTATCCTGATACCAGGCCGACCAGTCCTAACACTAACCTCTTAATGCTGAATGCCAAGAGAGGCAGCTGTTAGTACCATTTTCTAAGTCTCTGGTATGACTCGGTGGGGATCGAACCCACGACCTCCCGCATCCGAGGCGGACGCTCTAACCACCAAGCCACCGGAGCGGTCCAACAAACATTTAATATAGAAAGTGATATACGAAGTATTTTAAAAAATAATCTCTAACTTAAGTATCAGCAAATCAATGAAGACCAAGAATTAGAATTAGTCACTTCCTCTTCTCGTACAATTTGTTTTTTATGATCAATTACTGTGGTATTTTGTCATCAATGACCACCACGTTTCTGAACTAAAAAAATAAATAAAATCGAAAACGGCGTCCATTATAAAAATGCAGACACTATTATATAATCATATCCTTGCAAGCTCACAATATTGAATTAAGTGGGGGCATCATTCATTTTCATAATACTGTCCTCCAAAGGTGATATTCCATATATATAGAAATATTGAACATTTATAAGTAAACGGTTACCCAATGTGTTCCTGGGTGCTGAATGTCATCTGTCTTTATAACAAGAGCTTGACAGTCTTTCCATTGCCGACAAGAAAGGTTATATTAACACTCATCATTTGAATCCGCGATGATGCGATATGAGAAAACGGTCCTTTGTATTCACTATTTGAAGATAAAAAAGTAATGAATCCGCACGAATATTTCCTTCAAGAGGTATATCAAGTAAACCGATAAACTGGAACTATTAGCACTGCGTGACGAGAGATCTTCCATGCATTTAGGTTCCGAGAAAATAACAAATATTAGGAAATGGCCACATAATTCTATATAATATATATCGCGATCTTCTTGTTTTAATCGAGGGTCCATGTTTCGACAATATATACTTCCAACGTTTCTTCTTGACCCATACTCAGTCATGTGTCATGATGTATATGGCTGATGATTTAGTTGACAACAATGACAATGCTCTTTGGTCTGGAGTGGGACTATTTCAGCCAGTTGTCGATCAAAACAGCAGACAAATGATGTTCATGGTATCGCTATATTGACATCTTGAGTATATATTTCACTTCTCAACGTGTGGTCTGCGACTGCTGTTTGGATATGTAGCATCATGCTCACCGGTTTCTATGGTTTGTGTTCCATGTTTTTGTAGTCTACGAACACGTCTCCCAATCCGTCTGATTTCCATTGTATTATCGAATTCTGCATGTAAGATATAGTTCGATGTTTGCACTAGGGCTGGGTAAATTGAAGTTAAACAAATAGTTATCCTCATTTTATTGGAGGGAAATTTCCCTTCTCGTTGCCAAGGTGAAATCAAATGCCCACAAACCAAGATTTTTAGTAAGTGTTCTGAGCAAACATATTAGCCAGCTCAGATGAATTCTGTCTTGAAGTGTTGGAACATAAAATGATTTTGCTCAGTAGTTTCGTTGACAGAAGAATTGAATAAGATGTCAATAAACAAACGTGTAAGATCTTGCCTTTGGAAGATGTAAATCTTGACCTCGTATCGGAGATCACGGGCAACTGTCAACGATTTAGCTCCCATTAATTGTTGTGGATACTTTGCCCGGCATCTGCACAGTCTTGCTATGTCGTTTATCACCTGAGGTTAGGAAAAAACATAGCCTGTCGTCTTGGATGACACTTTCGTACTCGATGGCACTTGCAATCAACTCGAAGACTACATTACTTTGAGTCAATCTCTAACGTACATCATAGTCATTCAGCAAACATTTGACAAGCACCAACTGTCCAAGTGTATACATGCCGTGTTTTGTAAACCACATCTGTATTGCATTTATTTTGGTGATGATTATCCACAGCCAAATATTTCTTTCTTAAAACTTGCATAATTGTTAGGTTTCCACGCCAACGAAGCATCCATATGTTTACTCTCGGCTTCTTTAACGTGCGTGAAGTTATTTTTTCTGAAAACAGTGATAAAGATATGATTCCTTGCTGCTGTAACAAGTGTGTTGCTCCAGTACATATCCAACTAACTGAACAAGGGGTGCGTAAACGTGTCGACATGATTGGTGCTGTCTTGTTTAGATCTTTGTCAGTTACAAATAAATTTTAATCAGCTTAATTTAATCTTACGTTTATCCTTTGATTTCCAAGACGATGGGAGCTGGACTCGATATTGACGACAAATTGCCAGATCGTCTTCCCCTTTGTTGACATGGCAAATATGTGGAGTTCTGAATTCATATATTTACAAGAATCTTGATACATTATCTTGTGAAACGCATCTAAACCTTTCACTGCTTACGCTATGTAACATACCTCTTTTTCCTTTGTAGTAAGTGTTATTTAGTAATTGAATATTCCTAAAAAGCATATGAAATGAATATTAGTCTATATAAGCATCGTTTTTGTGACCAGGAGAGTGCTATTATCAAATTGTCTTAAAGCGGGCGAATTTGTTTATGTTCGTTCCATAAAGTCAGAACAAGCAAGACCTATATAGCAATTAACTTGTATGTATACTACCGTAATACAAAAATGACCCCAACATATTTAGAAGTGAGTAGTTCGTCGAGATTTACGATTATACTCTGACTCATTTTCACGAATCAGCCCCTAACTGTAGTCTACCATCACGTTCTCGTTATAAAGTCCTTGGTAGCGCGTGCAAACTCCAGTATATCCTAATGGAATCACTCCCCTCGCTCCTCCGACTACGCTCCCAGGTTCTCCTTGAATTCATCAAGATGAGCATCACGGATATGAACGTTGAGGGACATCCTGTAGCTAATCATGCCGTAGTTCTTCACTAGAGTCTCAAACAGCTTCACATAGTTTTAGGCCTAGTGATTGCCCACGAAGCCACGAACCACTGCGATAAAGCTGTTCCAATCCCGCCTTCTTCTTACTAGTCAGCTTCTTGGGGAATCCATTGCTCTCAATGATCTTCTTTCTATGTGGTCTAACGAAGACACCTGCTTTAACCATTGCCTTAGACAGCTTAGGGAAGAAGTCTTTAAGGTACTTGAAGGCTGCCGACTCCTTAGCTAGAGTTCTTACAAATTACCAGTTTGATGTGCAGTGGTAGCATCATCACCTTCAGGGGATCCACCAGTGGCTCCCACTTGACGTTGTTCCTCCCCACAGAGAACTCTGTCTGTTGTGGCCAGTCCTGCCTGTGTCATTGCCGTCCCGAAGGCAATGATAGCAGGGAACGTGGTAAAACCACCTGGGAGACCCATTAGGAATGCCACAATTTGTATGTCTCCGATGACCTCCCAGCCGTACACATCATACTTCAATGCATCCATCAAGGTATGCATACTGTTGTAATACTTTCTGAGGTGGACCGAGTGAGCCAGGGGAAGATATTGATACCTGTTCCCCTTATGGAGCAGAATGGCTTTGATGCTTCTGGATGAGCTGACAATAATGAAGCGCCACTCTTTATGGTTTCAGACGATGTTGATTGCCTCGTGCAGACAGAACACATTGTGGCAGAGGCAGAGCCCTTCTTAACTGGTCATAACACTGTAAAAAACGTGGTGACTCTTCATCTGATCTGCGACCTGCACACTTTCTTCCAACAAGTTCCACTGCTTCAGCCTAGACGTCAAAAGCTCGGCATTGGACTTGGTGAGACTAAGATCGCTGATCAAGTCGTTGAAGTCTTTTTTTAGGGTTGTATGGGTTTCTCTCATCAGCTCCACGTATGAAAATGTCATATGGATCTACAATGACTTCCTGACTATCTGACTTACTGCTCTCTTCTACAGCCGGAGGAGTAGGTACGGGGAGCTCAGGGCAGTGATGCACCAGGGCGATGGATGATGGAAGGTCGGGATAAGTGATAATAAGTGCTTGCGTGCCAGTTCAACGTTTGCAAGTATCCACCATGCAGAAGTAGCAGCTTCTTGAGTAGTCCGTGGGTTCCCGCCAAATTCTTTGTATAGCAAACTTCATGACTTACTTTCCCCTCTGTACCATCCTACAAAAATACATATATTTTACCCATGACTAATGTGTAAGAGATTTTCGCAACATTTGTTTAATATATTTTTTTTGAATAACATTGAACATTGAAACACATTTTAAAATTAAACACTTTTATTATTTAAAAATGTTTAACAAATGTTAGAACATAAAGATCCGAGCAACAATATTCCATCGTACCTTCCATATTTGTTTTCCAGTGCTCGCAGGTGAAATGAGGTGCCCAGATAATGTCTTGATCCCCGACAGGCATGCCGAAACATGCCTTGTAGGCCTCACACATCTTAGCAGATGCTTTGACGGAGTAAATTGTCGCTCTTGTCTTGATAATTTGGTCGCAGACATATCAAAATGCGTCTGCCAGCTGCTTTCGAGCATATTGATGCCATCGCATAAAAATGCAGATATGTATCCATTAGAAACTGGAAATAAACTGAGCTGCTAGGCTTAAGGCCCCTGTATTTATATAAATATTGATATTGCTTGAAAGTTACAGAACGTTCTAGAAGTTACTTCAAGTTTACTCAGCAATGACTCTATCTGGAATGTTCTGGAAAATCGGTGAATTTAAAAATATCACAGTCCTGGTAACAAAAGCAAAGTTTGTGGGACATAATAACCATCTGCTATACTTTTGAGACATAAGCAATTAGGAAGTAACAATTATTACGCAGGAATACAAAATAATGTTACATGGTGTTCTCATTTCAATATTCTTTATTATGGGCATATATGTCATGTTTGTAGTGTTTTAGACGTGTCGTCTCTCTTGCCCTTCTTGTGGAGTAGAGTACGAATTAATTTTTACGTCAGTCCTTCCAGCAGTTTCATATTTCTTCAAAAGTGTTCAATTTTCTCCATGTCATTACTATTGACCATACAGTTCTTTCCGCCATGAATAGTGGCGATGAAAATGTGATTTACAACGTTTTGCCTGGAGAAAAATCCAATCTGAGGCGATAAGACGTTCTTCAATAGAACTCACTAATATAACTTTGGCGAACATTAGCTACTCTTTTGCTAATCCTAAAAGGTCGATGCGATAGAAATATCCATCATTATAATAATATTCTACAGGAATGTATATTAAGGTTGGAATTAGCTGCTGCTGTTTTCTATTTCGTATTAACAAGGATCAGTATTATTCTTATTTTTTTAAATTATTACGCCCATATCTCATAGTCGAAAGTGTTTTAATTCCAGGAAAATGGGTTGCATTATTTGAATGTCTATTTCCATGTAGCTTCGTGTTCCAAGTGTATCTACTGGGGCATTTTCGAAATGGAACAACATAACGTTTTGCTAGCAAACTCATCCTAATTGTCACTTGGTAATACTAAAACAGCAATTACTTATAGTTCTGTTTCTGTCTTCGACAAGTCACTTAATGGCAAATAATGAGTTCCCAAGGAGAATTATTTCGGACGGCTACTGAGATCAAAAGTGATATGAATGACTCGCTATGCAGCCGTTGCTGTTAGTTAATGTCGACATATTTCAGTGAAAGATTGGAGAACCAATATGATTGCTGAGCAACCTAAATAGCAGCTATTTATGTACATGGAATCAACTCATATTTCCAGTAGTTGTTACATTAGCTCAATTTACCACAAAGACCAGGCAGACAAATGGTAGACGTTTAGGAACAAGTTAAGCAAACCACACTCAAAGTTGTTCTGTTTTCAGAGATTTGATACGTTAGATACAATAAGAAGATACATTAATAGCTAATGTCATATTGGTGATTTGCGTCTTTTAATTGCGGAAGACTTGCGTAGTTACAATCGAACCATCGAAACTGAGGAGATAGCCATTGCAATGCCCATTTACTTCTTCGATTCAGATTGTTCAACCTTACGTGTTTTGATCGCTAATAATTTAAATATCATACAGGTCTTCTTTCTTTCAACATTTATATGTGCATATATTCCCATATATGGATGAGTTCTGTTCACTTACTTATCCTTTGACAAGTAGCAACCGTATCATCCACACAGGAACACAAGCTTTGTGGAAAGTGCACTTTACTTTTCCAATGCAGACACAATTGTCAGGCTATAATATCTTATTGTCTCTTCTGGTCCTTGATGTTAAAAATGAACGATTTATCACAATCACGTTAATTTTATAAATTATGATGATACAATTCATTTTAAACTTTGACTAGACGTAATAACATGTTAAATCTTTATCTCTTATTGATTTGTTCAATATTCGCATTTATGATGCTTTAAACGTTCTTTGAAATAATATATACGTCATTGTTCATACGGCTAGAACTTAACAACTTCCTCTCTCTCTCTCTCACACACACACAGATATATATATATATATATATATATATATATATATATATATATATATATATAACAATCTTGCATACAAAATTAAATTTTAAACTTATATTTATGAAACTGATACCATATACTAACGTTTTGTTCTAAAGCATATTAAATTTTGTTTCTCATTCGCATTAACTTGCCGATAAATACGTTTTGAACATAGTATATTTTAAGGAAATGGTACATTAAGGTGTATGGAAGTAAAGTCATTTCTAACTTGCATGTCCATCAAAAGAGCATTAAGACATAAAGGTCATTATGATTTCTCTCTCTCTTTCTCTCTATTTGTGTGTAGAATTTTGCCATGTAAGTATAATGATAACATTAACTAACAAAATAATTAAATACAATTAAACCAGAGTCAACGCATCAAAACACGTTATATAAATACCACGATTATAATGTCCAAATATGCAAACTACAACCAAAGAGGAAAATGTTTATCGTCATTTGCTTCCATAGATTGCATGAAGCTTCTATGCAGCTTGGTATGGGGGTTATAAAATAAGCTATTTAGGATATTGTAAAAATAAAAGAAAATTAATAATTACCAGAACACGTCAAATGCTTAGACCAAGATTTATTTGCTGTGCATTCTATGATACTCTCAGGTTCTTGAAGTCTCACTACACCTTCTGATAAATGGTACCCTTCCTCACAGGTGACAGTAAGTTTTGCTCCATAAGTAAAGTTCTGTCTTGAGTCCCCCAATTTAACAACTTTGAAACGTCCTTTTGGTATTATATATGGAGAACATTCAATAACTGCAAATTAAAATCAATACCAAAAGTTAAATGTATAAAGTTATCACCTTGGGAGAAGAGAAGTTATTCACTTTGAACCATTTTATCTCCAATATATATATATATGAATTACTGTTATATAAGATGAGGTATTTTAGGAATGAAAAAGAATACAACGATTAGATATGAAAATATTTCATAATCCTTCCAAATTTTTTGCTAATTTGCTTGGCATTTTTCATTATTAAGGATATTTTATTTGAATAAGACAAGTAGAACTTTATCTTAAGAATAAAGAAATGCAAGAATTTAATTATTGTACTACACTACTAAGATCATGGAAATTTCCATCTGCAAAGAGCTCTTCGAGATTACTAACAAGCTAATGTCAAGGAACAAATCATAACCAATTCCAACTACCTTCTCTCCAGTCGACCTTCCGGACAAGTTTACAAATTTCTTCCATGACAAAGTACAAACCATTAGAGATAAGGTTGACACCACAATTTCAATTGACTCGTCGTCACCATACAGTTAGCATAAAGAATTTGAGCGGCAACCATTAACAGCATTTGAACCTTTCTCTATGGACTTCGTACATACAATCGTGACGAAGAGTGCACCAAAGTCAAGTGAACTTGATCCAATTCCATCATCACTGTTGCTTGAGTGCTTAAATACAGTATTGCCGTCAATAACTGATGCTATTAATACTTCTCTCTCATCTGGGGAATTCCTATCATTTTTCAAAAATGCCATTGTAAAGCCTCTGCTGAAAAAAAACATTACTATACGATAATGATTTAAAGAACTCACATTTATATAAAAAATTTTAGAAAAGGTTCTTCTTTCCCAGCTTGTATCTCATATAATTCAAACAGTCCTTTTAGCAATGTACAAGCTGCATATCACCCTTGCGAAAGTACTGAAACAACTCTTCTAAAAGTAGTCAATGACATTCTCTCTGCGTTGGATAGCAGAAAGATTACAGTCCTCACCTTCCTTGATTTGTCTGCAGCATTTGACATAATAAACCATGATATATTATTTCACCGTCTCCAGCATGTATTTGGCATTCATGATACAACCTTACTGTGGCTCAGGTCCTACTTACTCAACGGGACACAATTTGTATCTGCAAATGGAATACACTCCAGCCAAGTTAATCTATTTTGTGGTGTTTCGCAGGGGTCTGTTCTTGGAAATGTTCTCTTCATTCAATACACTCAGCCGCTCTCAATTGTCATAGATCATCATTGAGCGTCTCACCAATGGTATGCTGGTGACACCAACATATACAAATCTAGCCACCCAACTGAAGTTGATGCTACCATCCAAGGTGTAGAGAGGTGCATTTCCGATGTGAAATAATGGATGACCTGTAGCAAGCTCCAGATTAATGATGATAAAACTGAGGCCATTCTGATCACAACAAAGATACTTTCTCATTCTCATCCTTTACCTCAAACAATAAATATCAGCAACGCCAACACTTAATTCACATAATCAGTACGAAATCTAGATGTTACTCTGGACAGTACTCTCACATTGCACTAACATGTCATGAACACAAGCAAGGCTGCATATCTTGAGCTGAAACGTATCAGCTCCATTCACAAATATCTTTCAGTTTATGCCACTAAAACACTCATGTGTTATTAGTACTTTCAAGACTGGACTATTGTAACTCAATTATGTCTGGTTCATCTCGATATCTACTCCAGAAACTTCAAAAAGTTCAAAACACAACTGCTCGGATCATACTTAGAGTACCACGATCAGAGCACACCTCCCCGCTGCTTTGTACCCTACACTGGCTATCCATTTGATCCAGAATCAAACACAAAATTTGTTCTCTGTGCTACGTTACACTGTCGGACTCTAGTCCAACATACCTATCCCATCTCACCCATGTGTACACAACAGCAAGATACTTACGCTCCTCTTCTGACAATCGTATACTCATTATTCCCACTATGAAAACAAAGTCATATGTACAGCGTTCTTTTGCATACTAGGGCCCAGCAACGTGGAATGAATTGCCCACTGAACTTAGACACAAGACACATTGATCACATTTAAGAGGGCTCTCAAAACTCACTTATTTCGACTGCAATAACAAACTTAAAGAACTAATAATGTTTCCTACCTGAAATGTTATCAGCATGTTATTTTATTTTTTAATGTTTTTCTACTTTCATAATGTTTGCTTTCGTAATAATATTATGATATTTTTTTATCTTAAAGGTGTTTTCTAATATTGTAAAGGGCTTAGAGCTTCTAAAGATTAGGCGATACATAGTCCTCATTATTATTAATATTATTACGATTATTATTATCATTATTATTATTATTGTTATTATTATAATTATTATTATCATTATTATTATTATTTTTAATATTATTATTAATATTATTTATCGAAACATAGTAAATGAAAATAAAATTTACTTGAAACATGTCTAATAATAAATGAAGCATGTTAGAAACGTTTCAATCGTATATTATTTTCCAGTGGAGACCATGCAATAAAGTATGTTGCTGCAGTTTGCTGAAAAAGTTATGGAATGACGTTTGTAATAGAATTTGAAAAAAAAAAAATGCGATGTTTTCCTACAAACTAATATTTATTCCTTGTACAATGATGGATGGTAAACACATTTCATTCTCCTCTGGTTCATTTTCTCAATCTGTATGCATGAAGGGGAGTGGTATCGAACTATGCCGACCTTGTTTCAGCTCTGATATTTATAACTACATTTCAGTTGCATATGGAAAATTAATTCATCTAATGTAAATGGATTACACCTTGGCATTATGTACATTTATGTTTTAAACACCATAGTATCTTCTAAATGAAATATTACTAAGACAATAAATTCAACTTGTCATTTATATTTGTATAATATGCTCCGCCTAATTGCGTTTTATATACAAATGTATGCTATGTCCATGATTGTATATTGCAAACAAGATGGTTACGTAGAATATAAGTTTTTAACATCATAAGCAGTGCATTGTTTATCATTAGTGTGGAATTTTCCATTATAAATGTCTCATAATCTTTCTCCTTGTGCTTCAAGCAAATGTTTTAGAAAAAGTAAGTTATTAAACAAATAATTCAATCCTGTTTTGTATGGCACTGTTGACAATAGAACGAATCCTGCTGAAAACATTTTAATGTAAATTATTTATGGCTACCAAAGATTCAGATAAAACCAAATCACGAAAATACCGTCTCAAAAAATATTATCGGCTAGAACCTGTCCCTAGCCAAAACAAACGAAAAACACTAAACACATGGAGGAACCTGCCATGTTGATTTATTCCACAGATTGAGAAATCAATTAGAAACAGTATCGTATTATTAAATATTATCGAAAATAATCAATGCATATGAGGAAGACAACGTGCTTTTCGCAGGAATGTGTCAGTGAATATTGATGGATATATCATGATCTCGTGCGAAACGATGTCAGGTGATTTTAATGCACATACATGAACAGCAATGCAGGTGTGTCCTTTCATATATCATGATATAACGCAAAATAAAAGTGCGTTCATGGTGACAGGTCCTAAATCGTCCTTCGTAATTCTTTTATTGATTATAGCAACGCCTATTTTCAGAATACGTATTATGTCTTTGAGAGTTATGTGATTATATTGCCTTGGCTTTCGTGTAATTGATCTCTAGTTTTAGCTGATGTATTAGCGAACGTGTAAGAGCGGAAACGTTGTCAATGATCCAGCCGTAACCTTTACAATAATCAGGCATCATGTCATTGCTATATTAAGATACAATCACAAAGTCAAATATATTTTAGATCTTGTATTGTCCGATGGTTCAATCAACACGCTGGTAGCCTCACGCGTAGAGAGTGCGCCTACCTCAGATAAACTGTATATTATTATATACTCATCCCCCCGTTAACTTTACACTGTCAGAATCGTGCAGTATTACCCAATACTGAACCCGCGCGCCAATGCACATATAGCATTCACATGCATAAACGAACTAATTTATATTCTAAAAAACTAGACACGCTATTTTCATTTGAAAGCTATATCGAACGCGCGACTAAGTTCAAATGTATATGGGCAGAGTTATGTGCGCAGTAATAATGTTGTTGTGTAATGATGAATATGCTCTTGTTCATTTAGTTTGGAATACGACATACATTCATGTACGTTGTTTATTGTAGTGCATTTTGTTTGTATAATTAAGCCTTAGGTAAAATTAAAAAAATTAGCATATAATAAAAAAGTTACTGCATTTGTATGGGAAAATACGAACTCGTTCTGTCGGATGGATATACTGCATTCCCAAGGTCGTGCAGTGTTCCATCCAAAACATTAGTTCATATTTCCGCATACTAATGCAGTAACCTATATTTATTAGATGCTCGTTTTCCCGCGTTAACTTTACATTGTCAGAATCGTGTAGTATTTCCTGATACTGAACCCGCGCGCCAATACACATTAAGCATTCATGTGCATATATGAACTACTTTCTGTTGTAAACAAACCATGGACGCAGACGGCAGCACTCTTGATTTGTAAACAAATTATGTTCACTCGCTTAAGAGGCCGTTTGCGTTGTGGTTGTTGAAATTTTATTCTGATGAACTAAATCAGATGTTTCATGGACTGCCACATAATAGCTTCTTTGTCACATTCCGCGTTGATACGTTGTTTCGGATTTAGGATAGCTACATTATACAACGGACACAAGAAACGGACCTTGCAAATAACATACAAGTCACGAAGTCATAACATACCTGATCATCTGAAGCTTGCGCTAGAATATATAACTTTCATTTTGGAGCATTCAAATATGGAGGTTAAGGAATAGCTGATATTTATAACATCCAGACGACACTATGATTATCGCGGGAATATAATTTGACTCCATCGGCGATAAGGTCAGCCGATACGAAACGAAACCCTGATAGCCAAAACAGCCACCAACGTCGCAAATTCATTCGGGTTGGTATAAGCACGTGGACCATACAGTTGACCAACTATTTACCGGTTGATTCTGGCGGATGAGTTCTCGAAGAATTAAACGCGTTAATGAAAGTTAAGCGGGTTAACATACTCCAGGGCAATGTTGACGTTCATCGCGGTCAAGCCATCGTTTAATGAGTTGACAGTTCACTCATGCAATGATGATTTGTAAAACGATATGCACAACAAAAATGAATTTTACAACGCATTCTTTTCCGTACACGATGAACGAGAAATGGTAGAAAGATTTCCTGAGGTCGTAGTTGCATTGAACGAAGACGTTACACAATGCAAAATAGAAACAACAGTGCGCGCCGCTACAATGATTAGTCATCTTAAACCAATAATGGTGGGCACTGAAAGCTCTGTCGTGATATATTTATACACGCCTGTAGAGCTAGAAGGTGGAACAAAAAGTGAAACTGATCCGATATGGAGTTTGAACACGCAGACCATCTCCCACGATGGTCCGTTGCAGAAAAGCGTCGAGCGATTTATTATCACGAAAAGCCTGCGCTTACGAAGGTTGCGCATTTCATGATAAAAGTACCGTTATGATGGTCTCGTTATTAACAGTACGGTCTGAGGTAACTACATCAGTTTGGAACGTAACATACATTGTAGTGATTGTGTTACATATACTGTAGTGATTGTGTTTGTCTAAGTCTAAGTCTACGCCACACGTACATTGTATTCGCCACATCGTCGATATGATGCTATATTTTTGCTATCAGCGTGTGAATTTTCAGTAATATGCGGGACGATTTGATAGCGGCGGCATGCTGTCATGCTATCGAAAGGTTGCCTACTGTCACCAATAACTACTGGTCACAAGTGTTATAATGTTCGATTCGCTGTTCGTCGAGATATGAAAACTATTGACAATGGAATGCTTTCGATGATAACCCATACATGCTGAGGATTTATCGTTAATCCTTTTGAAGTATGGACCGATATAGCTATGCGTCCATTAATTCTTAATGCGCATCAGCTCCACACATATAAACTGTCTCGTGTAGAATCAGTTTGAGTGTCTCATGTATGTCTGCAGCAACCTTCCCGCTATCATTACATGGATAATATTTAAGACGGATATTTGCTGATCGACACATCAAGTTGATCAAGAATACATTCACAATGATCTACACTGCCAAACAACCAGACCGATACTGGATAATGTTTCAAAATTTTCTCAGTTGCATCATGAACGCCACCAGAAGCATGTTCGTTGTGTTCGCTACTTTCCGTGAAACTACCGTGGCGTTATCGTGCAGTAACATCGCCGGTTATTGTCATGATAATGATAGGATATTGCAAAGCTGTATTGTTGCATCATGAACGCCACCAGAAGCATGTTCGTTGTGTTCGCTACTTTCCGTGAAACTACCGTGGCGTTATCGTGCAGTAACATCGCCGGTTATTGTCATGATAATGATAGGATATTGCAAAGCTGTATT
Source organism: Sinohyriopsis cumingii (assembly GCA_028554795.2). Taxonomy (NCBI): domain Eukaryota; kingdom Metazoa; phylum Mollusca; class Bivalvia; order Unionida; family Unionidae; genus Sinohyriopsis; species Sinohyriopsis cumingii. Next base: position 129,936,810 of record CM068824.1, read on the forward strand.
GTTGCTGAGTTAGACGAAATGCAGATTGAAATATACGCGTACATCGATGCATGATTAAACCACTACTATCTGAAAAATTCCATGTGCAACCACGATGACCGAATACATATTGTTATAGTAAACATCGTCGATGCCAGTCTACTCAACGACCACAGCGTCACATCATTAGGTGAATAACATACTCACTACGTTTGCGTTCTTCAAGTATTATATCTAGTTTGTATCTGATTAAAGATTCGTATGTGATACTGTAAATAAATGTATATGTGAGAAAAAAAAATTGTGGGGGGGGGGTCAGGAAATCAATAATAATCACGAGCCTGTAGATTGTTCATGCGACAATCGTAAATTTGATTAGCTGTAATTGTTCTTTGTACCACGTCGAATACACGTCTCCCTCGTCATGAACTTTATACTGCGCATTTGCATCACGAAAATACTGATGCAGCTCTGAAAAATAGTTTGGAATTGTGACCAAATATGTTCAAGATCAAACAAACATCAACAACAGCTTCGACTCGTGTTTGAATTCATTGTTGGTGTAAATTGTGCCAATTATATTATTAACAGAATCTTTCTCAATCGATAAATCATTTAAAAGTGAATCTGACGTGGCCAGTGAAATTTACCCTAGTACAATGTATGTACGTATGTTGTGTCCATCGATCACGCGATTTGATATTTTCATGATGACTTGATTTTTTTCCCTGGTAGTTTATTGACCACAAACAGTCTGGAGGATTCATACCAATGTTTTCCTCGTGGTTTGCGGCATTTATGGTCACTCTGCAATTGAGTATTTCTCGCAACACTGATTCCACATTGGTTACATGGGACGAGACCGACGCTTTTACTTACATGATCGGAGTTTATCCAATAATATTTATTGGCACATTGTCAGCCACCATGCCCTGTTCTGTATTAGAAATGTATAGCCATTTGCAGTGATTCTTCTCGATCACATGCATTAATGTTATAATTGTTCTACTTCAGTTCATTCTGCATGAACAAACAGCGTAGATGATCCCCAAATGTGTCTATTTCGCTGTTTTATTGAGCAGAGGAGATCATAATGGAAAAGGATTATTTCCCAGTCATGTCTGAGTTTTGTTCTACCTGGATGTATGGTATATATAAAAGTTTGCCTGGAATTAATCAGTTCAGTAGGATTAATCTTTTAATCAATATTACCTTAAAATATCATTTCCAGGTTCCTCGACGTGCTGCTGATGTTGAAATCGGAGATGAATCATTTATACCAAACTAATCCTTGCAGTGACTAAAGGGTTTATTGACGATTTGGATAAGCACATTACTTTGGATATTTGCGAATTATTCAAAGACTTTCTGGACTGCGTCATTGATATATTAGGGAATTGAAGAATATTTGTATTCCATGATGTTTAAGACTATTGTAAGTCATTATTAATATTCATCATTTTTGGACTGGTTATATGACATGTAGGATTATTTGAAATTTAATTAAATATACTGAAAGTCACATTTGAATTTTCAGGGTTTTTGTTTTCTAGAGTATTCATTTTTTTGCAGAATGTAGATAAAATATTTTTTTTTCTAGTTGTCATTATTGTACATATTTGTAAGACCTTGAGTCGTAACATGTTACTGCATACATTATGTTCTAGAAGGATGATACAGTATTCATGCAAAACTAATTAATTGAATCACAACTCCATTCCTAGCTTGCAAATGCAACTGGGATGACTGCACTTCTTGGTATAGCCATTTCCTAAATAGCTGGAATTGACAAATGAGAGAATAAAGGCACCCGTCTTGTCTAGCTAATGTTTGTAAATAAGATTATAATTTCTCTGTTTTTGCAACTGAAAAATCATGATTAATTTGGAAATATAATACAAAAACACCAAAGTTATTATGCAAAATTCCGAAAGAGATCGAAATATCCCCTAAATCAAGTAAACGTGTGTTTATACAACGAGGAACATTGACTATAAAGACTTGGGGTCATGTGTCTGTGGAGAAATGTGTAAAATGATGGAATATATCATAAGTCAATCGATTTAATTTGAAATGAGATGATAAATCCTTCCCAAAGAACTAAAGAAAACAGCTTAGGGGATTAAAATAGTAACATTTTAATTGCAACAATATTACCTTCATATACTTCCAACTCGCAAATGCAGATAAAAGTCTCATTTGTATTTTGTATGAGTTGTGTATTATTAAGCATTATTTCACCGATCCTTGCATCGAGTGTAACATTCACATCGAACACGGCAGGAGGCGATGTCGAGTTGAAATATATATGCTGCCATACGTTGTTCTCTAATTTAACATAAATGTTCGAACCATTCAGCCTGTTGACCACATCTGGCCCTACAATGCGACAAAAAGTGTGGTTAACTAACAGATTTATAAGCGTTTCCGTTAACATGAAGTAGAGCTAAAATTCAAGTGTTAGGTAGTTTGAGTTTGTATGTTTGTTTGTATATACACAAACATAGTGTGGGAGAATTGTTTAATATGATTTGCTCTCATTTCAGTTATCAAATTATAATTTATATAACCTTGAAAGTTCAAAACTAAAATATAACATTTCAAGTACTTTTCTGACAATCGTTTTCCCTTCATTTATTGGATATAATTTCTTAAGCGTATGAAGATACGTTTGCTTTTTTCAGGTTATCAGAAAATCGCGTTTCAATATTATCCAATGGATTTCCTCTATTATACTCTCGTAAGTAAATCATTAACTTATTTTAAATGCCGATCATCGATGTTGTTCACAGTTGAACCAGTTATGAACAGTGTTCTTATAGAAGTTAATACATTAAAAATAGATATGATAGGGTGTGCTGGAATTGTCAGTTTTGCCACGGATCATTTTAAAATCGATCGTAGGAACATTCAAATCCTTTATGGGAGCAAAACATTAAAATATATTTCGTTTGCTTTTGTTTATATATTTTGTGAATAAATCAGCAAGCATTGCCTTGTAATAAGACATACAGTTTGTATAGTTACAACTTTCCATTCTTCTGTAGTTTGCTTCTCTTGAAATGGAAAATCACATTATAGCAAGCGACACTATCTTAATGGTCAGGATAATAATTAAATTGCAAAGTCGCTCGTGTGAATTCAGCTAAAGCCTTCCTAATTGTATCCATAGATGGTTAACTGCTTGCAACCACAATATTTACAGCCATTACCTTTCAAATAAATCCTTTTTCCGCAGCTGATCTTGTCATGAAAATAATCGTCAATTTAAAAACACTACTGTGAATTATGCAATAGAAGGAGAGTACCATGAAGGAGTTGCACTTACTCCCTTTCTTTAAATACGGAAACAGTAACACACTGGTGAAATTTTTATAAGCGCAACTAAATCTTCCAAATGATAGTAATGATGAGAATAGTTCTTTTCGCACTTACTAAAATCTTCAAAAAGTAGCCTTCTAAATGATTAACTTATATTTAATGCTGAATATACAATTTCGGTCCATATTGATCATGTAGGTTTTATATTTCTTTGCGCGCATTATTAGACCATGCATCATTTTGGGCTGCAAGTCTCTAACCGGCATATAAATGATACACGCGGACTTTTAATGGATGACGCTCAGATTGAAATCGTCATCAGAAATCAGGAGACATGCATGTTTAAGGCAGTACGATTCTGAGTTACTACAATATATAAAATATGCAATATAATCGAAAGCAAGCTTACATATCCATTGATATACCCTGATGAACTTTATAAAGAAGAATCCATTGAGATTCACCGTCCACCACGCAGATAGTTGATGTTCATTTGTATGACTGCAGGTCTTGTCAATATAAAAGTTCGTTGACTGATTGCCATCTACTCCAAGAGACGCAATAAAGCTTGTTTGATTGTCTTTGTACGTAGATGATTGAATTGCCGGTTTCTTCAGTGCAACATTATCTGAAGTAGAACAGATTAACACATCAAATATAACATTATTGGAATCGTATTATTCCTTATACGATCACAAATGTCAAATATAAGTTCATAACTTAGTATTTGCATAATTACACGATCAGCATCTAAATAACTTTATCAAGGGATATTTATGTTGACAGTTCAGGTGAAATATTTCACACCAATATAATATTGATCGTCGAGAAAACGTTTTCAACAACAATCTTTCAGTTAGACGTCACACTGAAATTTTGCAATTCACAATTGTATTTACAGTAGTTGTGCTTTTGTGAAATACTGCTTACATTAATATTATAATGTTTTCTATTTGTTTTACCTCCATATGGCTCGTGCTGGCAGCTGATGATATCTGAGAGGTAGACTGCCATAATAAGTATATACCTCATAAAAGCCAGCCGCGTCATGATTATGATCTGCAATGTTTGTATAAAATAGCAATAGATTAGTGACCTCCCACTTCAAGTTACATGCTTCGTGTGTTCCATTGCCATAAGAAAGCAAACTATTCTTGGCATATCTACAAAATGTTTAAGAACATGACTTATGGACTGTAAGCGCACTATAATAGCACCATGCAAATAAATGATATGTGCACAGAATGGTGTTAAACATTGATAATTTATAGCACATAACAACTAGAAACCATCACATATATTTGTCATAAGACAATATGAAGTTGTTAGTTTGTGAGCATGTATTTTAAAGCAGAGAACACGTTTATGATGAACAATATACGTGTATATTAAATTTGACAGTCTGACCGAAATATATATTCCAAATATGTATTTAAGAATATGGCTATTATTACTCACATGAATTAATGATGATAATGACTATCATGAATAAACAACGTACCGTCCACATTAAAGGGGAAGTAATATCGAGATAATAGTACTGTTAAACTTGGTATTCAGGATATTGATTACGTATCGTTAAACTCTTATGGAGAATGAATTACATTTCAAGAAGAAAACGTTACGTTAAGAGTTTGTTGCAAATCGAATTTGAATTTTCATAGCTACACAATGACACTTAAATTTCTGCTCATATATCACTTGCAATCTCCATTTGAATACATTGTCTTGTCCGAGAGAATTTTATTCTGCTGCATTAAATCTTTAATGAGTTTTGGAGGGACAACTGTGCCGTCAAGGAGATCTAAATATCCTGAGATTATTGCCTGAATCATAGTATAACACAGTGCTATCCAATTATTCTATCAAATCCAATCAAAGTGGCAAACGTTTAGTAACACAATGGTTTATCAAACAAACGTACTTAAAAACACAATATTTGGAAGTTATTTTAATGCTATCAATTGCAGTATATTGCATGTCTTGTCATTAATATAAATATTTCCTATAAAATTAGACGAATCCATGGAATTACAATGTAATTAATAACCTCATAAAAGAGTTCGAATACATCATCACTTACTATTATGCACCTGGAACAGATCACCAATGCATTAGGCTCAGCAATCGTTAGTCATATAGTATCAACTTTACGTTGCGACAAAAATGTAGAATTTGCAAAAATATTGATTTTACCTCTTCTCGATTGATTCGCGACCTATTCAAGATATGTTGATTAAAATGCTCGAATACATTTTTATATATGTGACCCGCTTACATAGTTTTAAATTTAATTATTTCTTTCTGCGATTGCAATGATATCTTTTCTAAATCCAATAATGTATATGGATTAGGTAGGCCAACCCAATGGCCACGTCTCAAATGTTTGTGTGTGGTAAACGTTGTTTCGAATTGGTTTAAGAGAGGAGTAGAATTAACTTTCAATGCATGCGAAGCATTTTACTTGTATAACCATAGAGCACTCGAAACAAATTATTTATGTAAGTTATGAGAAAGAAATAGTTCATGGGCCAGTGACGTATACGAAGAACAATGATGTAGGAAGCCTTTGATAGTATGCTACAGAAAGTGTATCTTGATATAAAATAAATCGAATGGTCAATATGTTGAATAATACCGGATAAATATCGAATTAATTAATGAATAAATGAAACATACATACAGCGTATTGATCTTTATATTTTCACGAGGATGTTGTTACTCATTGGTACAATATAAGATTTATTAATGACCGATATTACTGACAGGTGTTTAGTCAGTCGCCATTTGACGTATTAAATTTTACATGTTTTACATCAATACTAAGTTCATCCATAGGGTTCACATTTTGGAGCACTCTGACGCCAAGGTTAGAAATCCTATGTTTCAAGCAAAGCAAACATGTTTAACATTTTACATAAGTTAAACAATATGGTCGACGAGGCATTATGACTCCATCGTCATAAAAAAAATTAATGTGAAAGAGTGAGGAGCAACAATTTTTATAAATACCATCCAATCGTTATTTCCCTAATATCAGTCAAAACGTAAAAAAGCACTTACGGTACTGCGATTTAAATTCATAATGACCTAAGAATTATAGACACAAGTCCTAATGATTAAAGATCTGATTAGACTTTATTGGAAAGCCAAATTAAGTACAATCCTGGAAGTGTTGAAGTGTCTGAGGTGGCTCGTGTCGCAGTTTTTTACCAACACTCTTCTGTTGGATACAATTATATAATCCAATAATTAAATTCTTATTTAAAATTTCGCTATAAATTTAAACCTCGTTTTACAAGGATATTATTGACGCAGATAACTTTATATTTCCAGAGAGGAAACGCTTGAATTAAATAACTTTAATTATCAACATTTCAGCCCATATAACTTAATTGACACAACAGTATTACAATTAATTTTGTTAAGACTTTAAAGCACGAATAAATTATTTGAAGAAATTTTTTTATATAGTCTTCTATATGACACCAGGTCACAATCAGCAGTTTAGAAAACAAATACCTACTGCAAAATATTATTTTTTATAAGTAATTGTTATCCATGTATTTGCTGCCTACAGAATAAGAAGAACCAATGTATCAGGTCAGGAAGATAATGAACTCAGTTTTGTATAAGTTCAAGTCCGGAACATAATTATTAACATCATGTAGTGAGTATAAAATTAACAAAAAACTACAAATCATCCATGCAAATTAAACATATATAACACCTCCAATCATAAAGGAAAATAAAGATTCATGTGACAATTATTTATTATGCAATTAGTTAAATATACATGTGATAAAAATACAGGGACGAAATATTATGAACGACACAAAGAATACATTAAACTATATACTAGTTCTATACACGGGAACGTACATCTGCTATTAAACTGTCTTCTCCGTTGGCGTGCCTGATGTCAATATTGTATTGTTGCAGAATCAAAGTTCACATTAATACCTTTTCAGCTTTCTGTTTTATCTTGACGGTGAAAGTGAGTGGGTTGTGATCACTAGGCACATTAATCGGAGAAGAAGCTGAACTAACGTAGACGTCAACATCTTACTGTTCCAATATGAAAGCCAAACATTCCTTCGCGATTGTCGAATAATTTATCTGGTGATTATTTAATTTCTTAGAAATATAGTAGACTGGATGCCTTACACCATTTGATATTATTGAATCAATAATGCTCGTACACAAAGAACAACATCAACATACATTTTAAATGATTGAAATTTTGAGCTGAACAACTTGTGCACTCTTAAGTATGGCCATTAACGGATCAAAAGCAATCTGATATTTTTCAGACCAATGCAACTTATTCTTGTTTTACTCATTAACATTGTCAATGGTTCAGCAATTTCGTAAAAGGTTCAAATTTTCCGATAGTATCCAGCAATACCCAAACAATCGCATCAGCTGATGTTTAGTGACAGACACATATAATTTAGAAATAGCCTTGACCTTAATATCAATAGGTTTAATGTATCCATGCCGCACGATGTCCTCGAAGTGTAATACAATCATAAAAACCTCATTTTTGGATAAAATTAATTATAAACTTTGCATTAGTGATTCTGTCAAAGAATTTCCGAATTGTCTTTAAGCTATCTTTCGAGGTGTCGCTGTAGATGATGACATTCACGTAAACATCATAATTATATAGACCACATATAATTATATTTAAAGTTAAAAGTACAATGCGAAGGGTATCATTTGATATTGATGAAGTCGATCTGAAATCAGGAATGCCGAAATTTCATTTGTCCTTTCTGTCAGTGAAATTAGGAAGAATCATTTCAAAGGTCAAATTTTTTCACAGATTTAGCGATTCCAATTAATGTAAATGCAGTCGTCGATTCTTTGTAATGAAACCGAATCTTATTTTGTTGTCACACTATTCATTTTTTCTATAGTTGGTCCACATGAGAAAGTTACAATCTAGTTCGGATACAAGAGTGCACGATGAACTCCAGGCAAGTTAAATCGGTTCTATGAAACAGTTCTCCAGCATTTTATTTTTTCAAACAGTGGAGAAGGTATGTCCTGCAAGGATGCTGTTTCACAATTTCAACATCATGGTAGATTGTATTTGTTAATTGTATGCACACCTGGAAACAAGTAATAATTTTTTAATTAATTCGTTTCCTATGACTGAGGATTTGACATATTTTAGTCAACACGATTCATAGTTTCTGAATTCCGAAGATTGCTTACTCCTTCTCATAAATCATCATTGTGTGGGACAGAGACAATTCAATTATGTGCATTATTAACCTGACTATATCTAATAAATTCCAGTACTACTTTAATAATGTTTACATCCCAAGAGTACTAATAGGGTAATGTAACTCATTGCCTTTATTTTGAACTTTGAATATACCATAATATATATTCTGAAGAAAACTTTGAAAAGCAAACCAGAGAGACATAACTCTATCACCAGAACGAACAATTCTCTCCATTGCAGTTATGTGGTACCTTAATTTCGTTTTTGATCTTAACATCAGGATGTCTAACTACTGCATAACTTGCTTGAAAATACCAAAAATAAAATTTTTCCCATGACCTGACAAATAAATTTGGGCATGCCAAACTAAGTAAAAAATGTCTTTATATAGCTTGAAGTTTAATATTCCTTAAAGAAATTGCTTCTTGGAATCTTGTCGATATACAGATTATGGTCAGGAAGTATTGGCTGTCTGACGTAGTCGAGGGTAATTTAATATTTAACATAAGGGATAAATAATTAATACATATTAGTGTTGGTATTATTATATATGGTTGTTTCGGCCACCAAACCAGTTAATGCAGAATGATAATATTGCGCTCTTTGCAAAAGATGGTACACAGAGAGGTTTCGGCGTGCCCATGTCTAGAGATTGCCAGGGCTTATAGTCTTAGGGTGATTGATCCCACCCACCCGCATGATGCCCCACCTCGAAAAAGATATGTGAAAAGACACTATGCGTTCAGGTTTCTCCATACCGGCGTTGCAATGTCAGGTATCATCAACAAGAGTTTCCATACATTTATGCTTGTAGCCGACTCCCCAGATACCTAATCCTAGGACACGGTTATACAAATATGTGTAAATAGAAGTGTAGTCAGAAACATGGACAAAATCATTTCGAAAGACACTTTACTGTTTCAGAAAAGATCTGGAAACCGTTTACAGGCAAAACGTACTTAAGAAATCTTACATCTAAATCATAAAGCAACATACTTATAAAATGTCAAAGAGTATATTTACGCTGGTTATATCTTGAGTGTCTCAGAGATCAGCGGCACAATCAGGGGCGCACTTGTAATGAACAACGTAATAAAAAATGCACACGACCACCTCAACCATGCAAATGCCACTACACTAAAGTTATCACTAGCCAAGATCAAGACACAAAAACGGACTCTTTAGAACCAGTGCCTGTCTAAAATCCATGTAAGCGTTTGTTTCCCGCAGCCGACACCTTGTTTAATCCGTAATCATAATTAGGTCTACAGAACGGGCAGGCAATACTTTATATCGCGGCATTTATAACCAACGTCAGTAGGCCAGTCATAGGGACTAGTTCAAACAATTCATATGGATGCTATACGTGGATCATCTCAAAACCTTCAAAAAATTAGTAATCGCATCGATAATAATAACAATACTCGTCTTTGATCGTCTTATAACACAATTGACTAGTCTGGATTACAAGCAATAACAAATAATAAGCAAAACTGGCTCATTATTTCTACATAAGGATATATTGGAACCTATCTATAATTTCCATTATAGGAAACGTTTCATTTCTGAACAAGAACAGTTGCCAAACACTTTACGAAAGGTTTAGGCGATCTGTATTGCATTGACAACGCAGCTCATTTCAGATCTTATTATTGCATCGTAATCTTTCCATAGAATGTTGCTCTCCCTCTAGCAAAGTATCTTTACAACATTGTATAACTATAATTATAAAATGGTTCTCATCTAAAAAAAAAACTTGATGACCCCAAAACATCCCCATTCATCATGAAAATGGTAGATTTATGACCCTATTTACAAAACTTTGTTTCCATGTCTATTGTAGGTCATGGTCTTGTTTTGGGAATCTATCATCAGTAGCGTTTAATCATTTGAGCCAGTATTTTTGACTACCATATATGCTTTTACTTGTCTTGACATTACACATAATGCATTCGTGTTGTTTGTTTAATGCCGGAATGATATTAACAAAATGACATATGTACAGCCTCAATGTAAAGTTCTTTGGAAAACCTACAAACTTATAAACCATAATTCAAAATTGGTGTTATTTTAGTATAGAATATACCACAAAGAGCGAATCATGCTTCAGACTTTACAATGCCTGTACTGCTTCTGCTTGTAGTGTTTTTGCTATTTTGATACATATACTAGCAGTGTTTAAACGAACATATACAACCACTATACTTATATGTTACCGTCTCTATCAGGCACACAACGTTATACCACATTTCATATCCTCTCACATATCTCCCTTTCCAAAAATCTGCTATTTTGATTTTGTATCAGGTGTGGCTTTGGTTTGAACCTGTGGCACTATTATTTAGCGCATTTAGAGTTATTTGAAGCTCAACGGCTATTTTTGCGAATGCAAGCAACTACATCATATGTATCCAAGAAAATGCAATGAACTTAGCAAATTCTAAAGTTACACCGTCATTCTGGTCATGAATGTATACCTTTAAGTCGGTTATAAATAGTAGAACAACAATCGGTCAAAAACGGCAACCTTGCATTTGCCAACTACATAGTTGTTTTATATGTACTCCAAGCCAATTTGGCGTTTTCGCACAAGCTTTGTTTGTGTGGCTGTAAGTATCGCAAGCTCCTTATGGCTAATATTTTCCTGCACTAATTTATGATAATGTCCTATCAATAATGTTAAAGGCTCTTTCATGATTAACACAAAGAGGATAACAAAAACTATTTGCTATCGGTATGTGCTTATAGCTACATTGGAATATCTACTTTTAAATCCAGCTTTTCCTTCACCTAGAAAATTGTTATTTGTCCTGATTTTTTTTTTTGCCTTTCATTTAAATATAAAGCAAATATTTTGCCAAAGACTGATCAAATGAAAATCTCGGTATTGCTGTCCATATGTTTATATTTCCTTTTGTGAATGGGTGCGATTACAACAGATGTTAAGCACACTAAGAAGCATGTACAATCTCATAAGGTATTAAAAGTATATATTTTAATAGGTTCCCTGATATTTCCAGTTGCCATAAATGACTCACTACAAAGATTATTAAATATCACCTGATTTTCCAGACTTTACACTCTTGAAACCATGTTGCCATTCTTATCAGGCATTTTGCCATCCTGGTTTTCATGGAAAATACAAAGTTTTTCGCTTAATCTAAAGGTTTGGTACATCAGTGTATTACATAATTCCGAAACGTAATTGTACCATTAAGTGCGGCTTTGTTTCCATTTAACGTGGCCTTTTGACATTATGTCAGTTTGAACAAGCGTTTCAAATCTTTGTCTAAAAGTACTGTTTCAAACACTTCCTTTTTATTTGATCTATGTTGACTCTGCGTATGCCTATTTATGCTTTGCTACATATTTCTTTGTTGCTGATGTGAAGGCAATTTATCTGCTAAATGATTATTTATGAAGTTTCTAAGTGCATCAAATGCGCGTTGTTTTGCTCCTTTACAGTCTGCATCATGGCAAGGTTTTTAATGACTGTTAGGTGATCATTTATAGTATCGATATCGTCATGGTATGTGCTCCTTCACAAAATTTGTCCATGAAACAATTTAAAGCAGTGTGTCTAGTATTTGTATAATCCAAATATATTTCATTTGCAATCCTCATTTCAGATGGCCCACAAAACTTCATTACACCCTTACCATAGTGATTAAATTAATTTCTGTCCGTCATAGCAGGTCGTTCTTACTACATATCCTCGACATAAAATATATTCTTATTACTGACATCGTCACTATCATGTATTACACAAAGAGATTCCGTGGAGGTATATACACTGAAATCTCGAACCAAATAGTGTGGATTGGATAACTGCCTCGAAACGTTGCCGTTTTTGATTTTGCCCTGGACGATGCTGGCATGCCCTTAGAGGTGCAACAGGCTAGAACCACTAAGATTAACGATGAGGCACATATAGCGGTCGACTCTGAGGCGTTTTGTGCTATCAGAGCTACAACGACAAGGAGTAAAATGAGTTTCTGTGGAGTCTCAACACAGGAAAACGAACAAGCGCAAGCGAAAGAGAACCAAGAGAGCAAATTATGTAGCTGATAACATTGGTCACTGAACATATAAGTGAAGTAAGGTGCACCAAACAACTGAGTCCGGTCTCTGACCAACATAAAGACATAAATCATGACAAACGTATTTGCTATGGCTACGGCCTATTGGATCATTTCAAGAAACATTGCTCTGCTTACAAGCCAGATACAAATAGTTCGCAACCGACCCCACTTTCGTTTGGGTTACATTGGATATGACAGAGATTTAAGGCAAGGACGCACGATGAAAAAATAACATTGCAAACATGGAAACCGATCTTTGGATGCGTACGTCGGTTCCATGTAGAAGGTACCTTTAAAAAAAAACTGGTGTCGATCTCCTGGTTAATGTAAGAGCTAACGTAACAGTCATATATAGATAAGACTAGCGGACGATCAATCCGTAGAAAAGGCCAAACTTGATTACTGTGAGAGGAAAATTCATTTTCACAAATGGCAAGTCTATGTTATTGTCTATGGGAACGGACATTTTGTAAAGACCCGACATGGGTTTCATTGACGACATAAAATGCTGGCTGCCGCTAGCCCAGCAGAGGGATTACTTGGATTGGAATTTCTCAAGATTAACTCGAGTCATTTCGATGTTAATAACAGTAGCCTTTCTCACAACGGGGATAATTTATTGTTAAATTGAAAGTAGGATTCATCCTAATAGTTGTAGTAGACACAGTAACCGTTCCAGCGCTGCACGATATTTGAGAAAGTGTCGTACGCACTTGTACCGGACTTTTGACTGATATTGCAATATTAGAAGCTTCGTGATCCCCACGACCTCCTATTCACGAGGACGTTGGTCAGAACAGGTGAAGGGAATTTACCCTTAATCATATTAAATACAGCTGCAGATAACCAGACGCTCTATGCTGGGGCGCATATTGCTGTTTTAGATTTAATCGGCGAAGTCGTCAACTTGGATGGAAATTCGACCGTTCGATGTCTGCAAAAAGAGAGCATATTCAAGTATCGAGTCATTTAGAAGAACTGGTTCAAGCGTCTATATAATCAATATACAAAGAGCAGGCATGAGAGGTGCATACGCTTCTATGCATCCATCTGTCGCTACATGATGTAGCAGTAGCTGATGATGATCTAGGAAGGAAAAGGACATTGATACTTGGTGTTCGAGATCAGTATAACTACCCCCCAAGGAGGGGCATTATTCGTGAATTTGAAGGTGCATTACATGTTTCCTAAAATAATACTTTCACAATATTCCTTTTCATGGTATTCGACAGTGGTTTCTGTAATGATAAAGGAAAGCAAAACGACGTGTTGCATTGACTACCCTGTCGTTGACGAAGTGACTGCGAAAGACGCCTACCCTCTATTGCAACTAGTTGAAAGGTACAATGACGCTGTATAATGACACTAACAGGAACCCTTCAGGTGTCCTTAGTACAGTTTCTCCTACACAATTTTCTTTTTATGTCTTGCTTCGTTATTTTTGGCAATAATTAATGTTTGAAAAACGATAAACAGTGCTAATTACCAAGAAAATAAATTATATGGGCAGTGGGCTAAAGAATAACATTGTAGCTTTTTTCCCTCTCGGTCAAAGAAGTCAGACACTTCATTTCAATTCGTTTTGATGTCTTTCTTGAATTTGTTTTGCGTTATAATTCATTTTGATATACCTCCCCGAACACAACGGTCCTATATGAATGTCACTACATATTTAAATAAATAAAAATACGCTTAGCAGGTAGATACTTAAAATTAATTTGTTGTGTTACGACATGATCTCAAACTAAGTAATGAGAAAAATGAAAACCAGTTTTGTAAAATTTAATATATAATTAATTACCTGAAAGAGAATGTAACAATTTAAAAACAAAATGATTTAGAGTCTGGTGGATGAAATTCGGAATAGTCCTAAAAGTTATAAATGTCCAAAAGTCTCGAGTAATCAAAATAAGTTCACACCATTGTGCTAATATGCCAATATTATGGATGCATCACAACGATTTAACCAAAGATGGCGTTAAATGAATTTACGAAAATTCAATACAGCTACTAAATCGAACAATTGTGTCACCTTTTAATTCCAATGAATGATTGAAATAAACAAATAAATCGACTCAAATGATCACAGATATTCGCCTCTTCTATTATTAATGTTAATTCTAGGAAGAATTATTTTACAATAAATCATTCCTTATATCAAACCCTGAGACTCGCTACAGAAAGAAGAATGAGGCTTTACTAAATAATGTCGAAGCTGTTAAATATGAACAAAATCAGATATATGATCCGCTACCGATCAAAACTAGGTCAGTTAGATTTCACATGGGGAAGCCCATAATATGTACTTAACTCACCAGTATATTCACTTCAATAAAATACATCTCAGTATTCTAGATACAACCTTGATCCTGACCCTAGAGGACTCGAGACACTAACTTTGCTTACAGTTTGATCAGTTTCTATTTTAAAAAATTCCTCATTAGGGTCCTCTTATTGTGTCTTGGGTTTTATATTAAGTTCGTTCATAATTTGAGAGGATTTGTTTAAAGTTATCAATGAACTTACAACGTTATTACTGACTTTGTGACAAGAGCATTATTTTGGAATTAGTGTGGATTCATTCAGTGATAAAATGGATTATATCATTTTTATGCGACATGATTGTTAGCACTACGACCTATTGAAGGCTAATAACACCTCAACTCATGGTGTACTATAATTCATTCGGAACACTATATTTTTGGACTTGAGATAAGACATTTTGGATTATTGGGGATTAATTTAAAAATACTGCGAGTTATTTTATAATGTTCATCATTGAGTAGAGGATAATACATTATTTATTGAATTTAAGTAAACTTGTTTTTTTTCCGTTTACTGTTAATTAGCGTACGCCTATTGAGTCGCAATGCAATAGTGCACAATGGTAAATTGATGTGATGTGATTTTGATTTTTAACGTAGCTTTAACAATTTTTCAGTCATATCGCTACGATGTCTGCAATGTGGCAGTTGCACAATGGTAAAGATGAAACAAATGGTTAGGTGAGTGGAAGGAGCTTACTCCATCAACATCGACCACTAAAAGTTGTGCATGGTGTTACACGTTAGTTTTCAAATAAAACCCTGTAAAGAACCGATAATGAGCTCCGAATTATCGCTTAGCATCATCAGCAAAAAAGATATGTTTGATGATTATATATATATATATATATATATATATATATATATATATATATATATATATATATATATATCACAATGGATAACAAATAGTCATGGTTCATAAATATATATTAATGACTCAAATTTGCTCTCTCTCTCTCTCTCTCTCTCTCTCTCTCTCTTGATGCGATGCATAATATCGTTTCAGAAATATACCTTCTGAACCATACGTTGTTCCTTGTATATGGCAGGAGCACTCAATAACAAATTATCTAGGGGAGAGCTGTGAGCATATAAGAGTCACATAGACGTATTGAAGTAGTTTCCTTGCTCGTTATCAAACAAGGTTACTTTTCCGCATGACAGAACGTCTTAGGTTTAGATGTAACTTGAAGAAAAAAAACATTTGAAAGGTAAAGGATAAAGTGAACACATCATTTCATCAACTACGAATATCCGTTAGTAATTTTGAGAATGTCATATCATTTCAATAGTTGCATTTGGCCATGCAATATCATTGCTTATAATAGATAGGTCTGTAGATATATGGAATAACCATACATTTTAAATTTCTCTGTGTTTATAAATTTTGTTTTATATATAAAGATTTCATATAGTGTGTGAATTGCGTTACAATACAGAAAAACAATAACATGCTATATTAGAAACAATAGATTCTGCAAATCATTGTGTTCTTCCACGGCGGTTTAATGAAGAGCAGCATGAGTTAGTCAGCTGTCAACTATGGTTCTTTTTGATTGAATATAACCTACAAAGAGTGTGAACATTAGTTTTCTTATATGTAGACAATTCGTATCAACCCTAGTTATGAAATGACTGTAAACAAGCTAACATTGATAAACTTCAACTCGGAGAGACAAAAGAGCAAAACCAACAAAACTGTTTGGCAAACAAATTCTCATAAGAATCGTGTTTCAAACGAATGTACTCACCAATAAATTTCGTTCCCTTTTCAGCTTTTGTCAGCTTGTTACCCTTAATTAGAAACCCCAACTACATCCCCTTCTCAGATCATCTAGCATATGGTTTCACTAAAGTAATGGTTTATGCACCTTTTGCCAAGCATGCATTGTCATTTGTCTGTTGTAGCTTATGCAAACCCATTGCAAATTATGACGCTTATTAATAATGAATTAGTTAGCTAAATTGCATCTGTCGCAATAAGATTCAGTCTTAATCAATGTCCGTCTTCAGAAAACAATACACATAACACACACATTTTATAATATGTTAATGTGCAAATGTGTGTGTGTGTGTGTGTGTGTGTGTGTTTGTGTGTCAGAGCCTTGACAGAAAATGTTGTGGACATTGCGTGTGATCATAAAAGCAATACGGCAGCAACATTTAAGCTTTGAAAGATTTAAGCTTTTAAATCATACCATGATGCGCGCTAATTTTCACGACATTTTACGAGATAATGTGATGGGATCCTACAGACACCGTTCTCTACGGCGACATATAAAAATCAAACCCTTTGGTTAAGGCAACTTCGGGAGGAAAACTGGTTAATGGACAGATATATAATTTTGGCCTAACTGTGGCAAAAGGCTTAGCGCAAGAAAGGAAATAAAGAGAACTGACGAAAACGTACGGTATTGTGTAATATTTTCGTAAGCATGTCACTGGCGATCTCGGGAAGGATAAATGTTTCTTTAAAGGAGACCAGTAACCAATGGAAATATAGAATAATAATAAAAGTACTATAGCAGAAAACCTTATTCTGAAGTATCATCTGCGACCGTAATGCGAATATTTAAATATTGGCCTATCTTCTAGGAGCTGAATTTCCGTGACCTCGCATTGCAAAATTTCCGCACCTATTCGGTTACTTTCGGGATGTGACGTCATAGTAGCGACTCCAGCAGCCCAAGTGGGAGTTGCCAGAGTAAAAGACAATACCGTTTTGCGTTGCTTACGGGTGTAATATAACATTAGGAAAAGCCTGTTGACATAAAAAAAAACTTTTCCGAAAGATAAAGGCATAATGAAAGAAACGGTACATTATTACAAACGAGTCGATTTCAAAGCAACACCAAAGAGCACTATGTGCTGGTTACATTTCTCAAAGGAATGTTACGAGAGGGATCATCAAAAAATAGCAGCTCAAAGATACGCAAATGCTAGACCTAGATTAAAAGTTGGCGCTGTTCCAGACATACCTTTCGACATTTTAAATCCTGGGAATAGTGTTAAATGTGTGAGTTACGAAAACAGGCAGAAGGACGAGTAAGTGACCACAAAATGCAACAATCAATCCACATCTTTTATCTAAAAACAGCAGTGCTAAAAACAGATCTGATAGCCCGACACCCTGGGCCCCTTCTGGTTTTAGTTTCGGCCCATCCTGTATTCAAAGTGAGGTGCCCGTCAGATTTGTCGAAACAAAAATAGTTTGCATGAGGAAACTTTGATTGCGCTGGTGAAATGAGTAAATGTATTTTCAAGATGTTGACATACATGCCTTAACACGGCACAATTTAAATCAAATCACCACTGTCCTAGGTGAAATTTAGATTTGATTTTAATCAAATGGAAGCTTTGCTAAAAATAAGATTCTAAACCTGTCGTGTTTCGAGAAAACACAATTTTCCGTAATCTTATAAAAATTAAAAATTTTTAAAAAATGCATTGTATACATGTAGTATGCATAAACTGTAATCTGTAAAAATTGGAACTGATATAAAACTATTCTTTGGGCAGTTTAAAAGCAGCGATTAAATAAAAAAGAGGTCAAAGTTTCACATTAACTATCTGACAATAGAACGGAGGGGGGGACTATTGACCCCCTCCCATTGCCCCAACGTGCGACCGCCCATTTGACGTGCCTTTTCTCCCTGTGATACGCCTTATTATTCCCCCATGACAAGCCCCTTTTGCATATTCTGGTCAGTTCTGGCTAAATTGCAAAATAGCTAAAGTTTTGATTCAAGTACGCCAACGATAAAGCCGGTGTGACTAATGAACATAATCCTTATCCTTGCATTGATCTTGTGAAAAGGACTGCCCTTCGGACATACTTCAAAGAAACCATGTTCGACAGTGTGTGTATGCGTAAGCACCAGCAATTGATTACCAAATAAACGATGCCTATTTTGTTGTTACTTACGATGCCATGGACTTAATTTTAATAGTTCAAATCTGCAGACACAAGTTACCGTACTTGTGGCAACTGTTTTTCTCACGTTTTATGCCCCACCTTATTTCCTTAGGTTTAAGTCTTAATGCATGTAACACTGTTTGCTGAATAAAATATATATTCAGAATTAGTTCTTTAGGGCCACATATACTGCATGGTATATTTTGTTTTATTCCTTGTAATTTAATCATGATAATTAAACTTTTCATATACGGTAGAGAACTGTCAGGTGTTAACTGGCCGAGTTTCTTTGGCGGAAATGGAGATGCGATTTTGTTTGCAGAGAAAATTTCAAAGTGATCATTCATTTAAGCTAATTGGTGACAATTTTATTCTTTTAATTTTTATAATACTATAGTACTGTTGTAGTTGTTTAAAAAATCTGAAATTTACTTGAATAATGTTAAAAATGGTTTGGGGTTGGGTTTGTTTCTTCTGACAAATGAAAATTGACAGACATAATGTAATAATCGGGACTTCGCTGCGCAAAATTGAGATATTACGAGATCGGGAGGTAGATGCGGAAATACCCCTAAAATCGGGAGGTTTTTCTCCCGGCTTGAGAGTTGACAGGTATGAACTGTCCGGGCTTGTGGAATTTCATTCAGGACTTTAGTTTATTTAAGTCACCAACCCGGGGCCTGTGCCTAACAAATTTATTTTAGCACTTACCAGTACAGTACATAAACTGTTATATCAGATTGCAGATTCAACTTTTGAATGTGCAACCCAAATGTGGTCTCCTGTCTGCCTCGCTCGCCAATGTTTATGTTTGTATTCGAGGACTGGCTAGTATAGCGTCACGGTACCACGTGATCTGTCGTCTCATCAAAAGTCGGAAAAACTCGGCAATTTACGAAATCGTGGTATCTTCCACGCAATATAATCACTACCCGCTTACGATATTTAATTTATAAGCATTGCAGTCGAATTAAAATCTGAAGAGAATTACATACGTAAAAGGAAAATTTTGATTTCTAGTCTCCTTTAAGGTTTTTGTGGGTGTTTTATTGTAATGACGCAAATGGATAGACAGAATAATTCACTAGTAAAAGAACTACATCATTAGTAAAGTCAAAGATCATAGTACTAATTAATGTGTATATTTGTGCAGATTTGGAACTTTGTTTTTGGTAAAGAGCCCTCCTTGACGCTAAATAATAAATATTGAATGATGATTTAAGGACATTTTACTATTCTCGTTGTAAGAAAACAACAGTACTTTTTACTCAGGATGTTCAAAGGTTCTCCAGGTTTCCTTCCATGGATGCAAAAACTGGATGTAATTTATAAGCTAAACACAAAAATATCATTGAATGTTACATATCGGTTCATAAATAAAATTCATCAAATGTGCCGAAAATTTAATTTAGAACGTTAAATTTCATGTATCGTGTACGCATTGCCCACATTACCATCGTTGTGTTTTTATTTTGTATTCAAACTGTATTAGATAAACAAATTGAAGACCTGCTACTACCGTATTACTTTTGGAGAGAGAGAGAGAGAGAGAGATACAGACAGAGACTAAGTTCCCATGTCGAAAATTATGGAGGTCCTTATTTAGTATTTCAGAAAAACCACACAAGGAATACAGCATTAGATACGTATGCATATCAAACTGACAAGGCATTGCTTAATTAACCTTAAACTAATCTAACGCTTTCATGCCTAAATGTCACTTATTTCAAATGGTTTACAAAAACACAAAACATGCAAACAATATACAATAATGAACCAAACCAAATGATTTTTGTTTATATTTTCTTATTAAGAAAACAAAATACGACAGAAAATGGAAAGTTGAAATAAAATGGTCGTTATTGGAACTAGTCACGATCATTGGCTGTTCCTATTTGTATCACAATCAAAGCCGCATAGTTTAAAATTTGGATATATCTAGTACATCAAGCTCGATAAAATATTCCTGCAGATCGACTAAGCTTCATATTATATGGAGCCAAAACCTCTTAAACTCTAACAAATTTAGAAAGCGATAGTGCCAGATATAGATGTATGCATGTGTGAGTGGGTGATTGGATGGTGGGGTGAAGATCAAGTGTGAGAGAATGAAAACTGAGGCCATACTTGTGAATTGCATATCCTGTAAAAAGGAAACGGAATAAACCGGCACTGTGGTCTTATTTAAGGTGATGAAATAGTTGAAAAGTCCAGTCGGAAAAGATATATGTACGTGTTCTGATAATCATATAACACGTACCTGGCTGGTTAAGGTTATGCCCACCACACAAGAACATCATTTATTTTGTATACGTACGCACTTGACTGAGCGCAAATGTGTTAATATAGTTAACTCCATGAAATAAGTCGAGTAATGTTTTTTAAACATAATTAGGCAAATGTTATAATCTAATGGATGTTTGGCTCCTGTGTGGAAAAGAATTGTGACATAAAGAACAATATATATTTTATTAGAAGTGCAGTATTAGTCAGAATCGTATATATGAATATATAATGTCATTCACTACCTTGTGAGAAAAATTTACAAAATTGCCCATCAAGTTTCGTGCCGCTCATGACATGTATGTTCTATAAAGATTAGATAAGTCGACCTCTTTTCGCTAATCTACAGGCAATGTATAATACGTATTAGCTCCTTACATAGTCTGTGTGAGCTAAAACCAAGAAAACTCTTATTTTAATACGTAGATTGTATCGTATCTAACATGGGAACATGTACGAACAACTACACTTTTGTGTGTGCTACAGACAAAGTAATAGAGTATTATTTGAACGTATAAGTTGAATGCATTAATCTTTCAAATAAACAAGAGTACGAAGATTGGCAGGTTTTATTGCATCATGAGATGCCACTCTGTCAAAGTTTCACTAGCATTGTTCACTTCACCTAAAGCTACGCTTAAATATACATATATATAAGCACACATAACTGTAATACAAATCATTTTACAAATTAGATCAATAATGGTAAATGAAGGGACAACATAATCACATTAATTGTTTTCCAAATTGTATAGGAAATGTTTATATGTCCCTCACACATAAAAGTGATTTAGATTTTCAGCAGTTAAATGTAGGTAATTCAAATATAGTAAAATATCGTCATGCTTGCAGACTATGATTGTAAAAGATAATTGGACATATTAGAAAGTAAGCCAATGACACATTATTTAAATAAACATATTACAAAATCAGTTTACCATTAAGATCAATCCACCTACCTTGCAAATTATCTGCAGAGTCCTGTTTACGAACAGCCTTTAAGATAACTATTAGACCCATGGTCATGTCTCTGGTTTGAACCGATAAACACACCTTGAACCCTCTTGGTAAATTTGATTTCCTTTATTATTCACATCTGACCGGAGTAGAATGCGGAGAAAAACAATCTTACCAATACATGATGTGTTACATTGTTATTTACTATATTTCAAGCATGACAAGTATTTCGTGCATTTCTGACTTATCTTATACCGTCTATTTTGTTATCAAATTTTGCAATTAGGTAACTGCATCGTATTCCTGATTGTATTTTCCCTTCATGACCCTCCTTAGATGGAATAAGTGTCGCTAAGAATAAGATAGCACGGTATCTAGGCATGTCAAATAAGAATGCGCCTTCCCTGTAACTCTGAACCCAATATGAACTTTATGG
This sequence comes from Sinohyriopsis cumingii, assembly GCA_028554795.2. Classification (NCBI taxonomy): domain Eukaryota; kingdom Metazoa; phylum Mollusca; class Bivalvia; order Unionida; family Unionidae; genus Sinohyriopsis; species Sinohyriopsis cumingii. The sequence continues at coordinate 129,959,347 of CM068824.1, forward strand.
ACGGCTTGATAAATGTATGTTACAAACAGAAACATAAGTAGAAATAAATATAAAAGAACATTTTTTTTGTGGAAACTAAAGGGAGTGTGAGGTAAGGGTACGAAAGGAATACATATATTCCATACACACCTGCATATCAGTACAGACATAAATGTAAAGAACTAGTCCATATACTGTGATGTGTTGTGATATGATTTGGATTTTTAACGTAACTTTAAATTTTTTTAGTCATATCGCTACGATGTCTGCAATGTGGCAGTTTATAGTAATGTCTAGGACTGGGGCATCATGCCGCAGACATGTAGCATGATGTCCCACCCAGTCATATTATCCTGACACCAGGACGACGAGTCCTAACACTAACCTCTTAATGCTGAGCGCCAAGCGAGGCAACTGTTAGTACCATTTTTGTAAGTGTTTGGTATGACTCGGCCGGGGATCGAACCCACGACCTCCCGCATACGAGGCGGACGCTCTAACCACTAGACCACCGGAGCGGTTCAGCATATTTGACATACAAATGAATAGTTGAGTATTAAAGTTTTCTCTGCATGCATTTGCACATAAAACATGTGAGTCCCAAGGGAATTAAATTTGGATAGTTTAATTTGGTCTCCCCGTTCGATATATTATCACACATTCAACATTGGAGATGTACCTCACTTAGTTGTATGTAATAAAACATTACACATACAAATGGAAGTAGTAATGTGTATTTTGCGTATGCTTCTTTCACAAACACATACTTCATATACACACATACACCCACATAAAAAGAGAATGCATATGCTTATTAAGTTTCAATAGATATAATAGGGGTACAAATGGTCTCATCTGAAAGTTGCATCCTAACACTCACACATACAAGCACACTGATGGGGTAAGGTGAGGAATATGATGTGGACACAAATGCAAGTGCTTAAAGGCAAACATCAACACATGCAAACAAAACAGATATAAGAGAGATATATCCATTTCACCTTCTTAGTGTCTAAGATGTATTTACATAAACACATCCCAGAAGAAAGAAAAAGCACACATGTAAATAATGTAACTGCCAGTGACTATCAAAACAAATATTTCTATAAATAGAAAACAGTTTAAGCAATTATATGTAAACAATTGAACATTTAAACTATCTTAACAAAACAAAATTAAACCAATGTTAAGATAATTAATCTGTACAAAATAATTTGCTTTAAATTAAACACCTGACACAAACCATGCTAAAATATATCCATTTCAGAGAATAGAGAAGTCACAATATTTTCAATGGCTAACAATTTGAATGGGAAAATTGTTGTTTACCTTTGTAAACTTCCTTTATCTGTTACGTTTTTAAATATGTATTTACTTTTGGTTAGCATTATTGTATATTTACATTTTTTTTCTCAGATAAAATGGTTTAATATTTTTATTTTGGGTTAGATTTCTTGTGGAGGGGAGGGTACAATTTTGAAAGTTGTCTCTCTTCTTCTAGTAATCATTTTATTTTTTAAACTCCTAAACTTCCGTTTGTCGTTTTTATTTTAAAACATTTTGTTTTCTATCTTGTACGTGTTCCTTGGTTTCTCAAAACAATTTTTTAATTAGTTTCAATTTTGTGATATATTTTATCGCTGCAGCTTAAATGAAATATAATTCATTAACAATTTTATATTATCTAACATTGTCTTTTTCATTTCTTGGAATTTTAAAAATTGTTCGTTTGATAATGACTTTATTATCAAATAATGTTTCTTGTTGGTGTTTTCTCGTCTGTAGTTTTATGTATAGATTTTCTTTTAATGTTTTACTCTTTTGTTTTGTATAATTTGTTCAATTAGCAAATGTTTCTTTGTAAATTTTCTTTGAGACAAATGCGCACTGTTTAAATAACTTTTGCAAAAATTTAACCTTTCTGTCAATGTGTTTATACTGTTTGAAAATATTCGTACACTTCAATACATTTACATGATCTGTTGGTAAAATATAAATGTGTTCTGTCCAAAAGAAATATGAATTTGTTATTCAGTTTGTTATAACTCTGCACATATTACACTTCTGTTCAAATTGTTATAATTTTAATTTGTTTTCTTTTTACAATATTTTTGGGGGTGCATTGGAGCGGTCGCTGCTAAATAACACTTGGCAGATTCGAAGTGTAACATTTTTAGTATCTGCTAAATTCCGTTACATTTGAAGAACTTTAGCAAGAGCTTTAGTTTCATCCAGTGTACATGTAACAAATTATTTGGTTACTTTTATTATCTACAAATTTGCAGCGTTAGTTTCGTAACTTTGTGCTACTTTAATTCTCAATCACTATTTCGAAAATAATATTGCGTAGTTTAGTTTTGTATTCGCTATATTTCCTACAGATTTTGATATTAGCACCTTTAAACTATGTCATTTTGAAAGAATTATTACCAGTTACTATTAATCTCGATTATATTCCGTTTCAGTTTCAGAATTTTATTACAGCCTTTTGATAAGGACATGCATTTAATATATTCTGGATTTATGTTTAATATTCGCTCAAGTGTGTGATTATTTCGGAATGAAACACTGTTTGCATCCTCTGCAGGTTTAATATTATATTCCAAAAGTTGTCTGGTCTCCGTTATATTCTGTGTCAAGTTCATACTTTTATTCATGTCTTTCATTTTAATACCCCAAATACCACCCAAACAAAAATGATAAGAAATATTTATTTTTGTCCATTCTCGCATGCACCCCAGTCCCCGCCCCCCCCCCCCCCCCCCCCTTTTTACCGGTTCCTCATACAATTACTAGGGACATAATCCATTCAATGCAGGATGAAAACATTAGCATATCTCCTTTTTTTTTTTTTGCTAATTTTATACTGTCAGAATCGTTCAGTATTCAACGATACGGAACACGTTGATATTGCAAGCACGTGCACGACACGTGTGAATAAAAATAGTATAGTGTATTAGGAAATACATTAAAAACAATCCATGTGTACTATGTAGACTTTAGGTTTCAGTTTATTATATTTGTTTGTGGATGAACTAAAACAGCTGTTTCGTCTATTTGAACGTAGAGATGATAAAGTGAACAATGTGAATGAATTTACCGAGTCACACCTGAAACATTCAAAGGAACAAAACTACAAAAAAGCGGGAGAGAGGAAGTATTGAAAAAAGTACCAGTCCAATCGTTTGTACTGTTATTTACTATAAATGTTCGTTCTTGTTGTTTTAGGGTTTAACGCCATTTTTCAGCACACGATAGGCTATACATGGCGGCCAGTATTAATGGTGGAGGAAGAACCCGGGAAAACCCCACAAAGAACCACCGACCCACGAGAAGCTACTGACAAGCTTTCTCACATACCCACATTGGCTGAATCTGAGACTCGAACCCACGCAGGCAGAGGTGAGGTGGCGGTGATCCGTAACGGAGAGCGCTCTAGACCACTCGGCCACTCGTGGCCCAATACATGTTCGTAATTTTTCATACATATAATGGTTCAGACTATGACCAGTGCTATCTTGGGTATATAAAAATAGCAGCGAAGAAATGATACTGAGGCAGGGTCTATTGGATATCTATCAAACAAATATAATTTTATAAGCGGAAGTACTACATTCGTGGAAAAAATGCAAGTGGAGGTTGCTCGTTAACTTTATTGATATAATGTTTCGGACTTAGGCTAGCGACCAGACATAAACATGTCCCAGCTGGTATCCATTAATCTGCGGTTGTGTATTTATTTTGAAATGCAGCAAAAATTCAATTATTTTATTTCTTGTAGTGTATTTCTTTATATTTTAAGCCTGAGGTAGAAATAGAAAAAAGAGTATATAATACAATGTTACTGCATTTGTATGGGAAACTATTAACTGGTTTCGTCGGATGGATACTACACTCAACAAGGTCGTGCAGTATGTATCCGAAACAAAATTCGTTCATATTTCTCCATTACAAATGCAGTATCCTATAATTACACAACAAGATTGTTTTTATTTAGTTAGATGGTTTATGATGAATAAAAGAACTGGATATAGAGTCTGACTAGTAACTGGTAGGACACGAACTTCAATCCCAAAGCGGATGGGCTGATTTGAGCATACTTGAGCAATCGTACTTTGTACACACATCCTATTTTAACCGTCGATTGTGGCTAAACATAAAACACAATACCCCGCTAATGCAGCATACTGCAAATTTGAAGTAACATTCGAATCAAGATTATTATATTACACATACTTTAAATGTTCACAACACTTATGTAATGGGCACATTTGAGATAAAACTAAGTTTGAACTGTGGTTTAACGTTTGCATTGACTTCCCCAACTGATTCATCCCATCGCTATCATTATCGTTAGCTTCTGAGGCTGAATGTAGCAACTAATTTATGTGAGGTGCACTGGGCCCTCTTTTTCAAACAGATACTGTGCATAGCCAACTCTGTAGGACCTAATTGTGAATCTGCAAAGCCAAGTTGCATTATTTCGCCAGGAAAGATTCTCCATGTAGCCAACATTTCACATGAGTCAGTCGAGTTTCGATGAAAGGTCGAAACGTCCTTTTTAATCCTTCTCTGCTTTGTTCGTACTTTCGTCAAGAAACAGATCACCTGAAAACATATGAAGATGTGATATGGAATCGCAGGTAAGACTATGGTGTATCAAACTAAGTAACATGAATGGGCAATGATCAACAAGTGTTATAAACTTCAGCAAATAATGTATTTTCCAAGATGATGTTTTTGTCCTTGCTATTTATTGAAATGTATGTAAGTTCCAGTTTACATCAGATGGTTGTAGAAAAACGACTGATATAGTGACGACTTGTAAATGCCCGGCTATGGATGATGAGCTACTGTGATACCAGGCCAGTATATCAGATATATCTGTACGGTAGCACACACACACGTGCAAACACACACACACACGCACGCACACACACACACACACACACACACACACACACACAGATATATATATATATATATATATATATATATATATATATATATATATATATCATAAACCTGGAATATATTGCACAAACTGTAAATAAAGTTCAAATACGTTAAAGTAAATAAACCAACAGCAAACCGATATATGTACAGCTTGTGTTTAAATTAACAAGTCAAGACTGAAGAATTTTTCTTTAAACAGTGAGGACACCTTTACACATATTATATCTTCAAAACTATACATAAGAAAATTATTTAAGATGAGTCAATTGGGCAGAATACTGTCACGTGTCACATACATATTACGAAAGTCTCATTCATCCGAACATAAATGCATTTATGTTCGGATGAATGAGACTTTTGTAATATATATATATATATATATATATATATATATATATATATATATCACATTACATAGCGTTGGCCACTTTGTTTCAATACAAGTTTTAAACCTCGCGCTACTTCACAGGTCCTATCTGATTTTACACGCACGTTGGGACTCGAGGCGAATATGTACTACGTGTAGTATACAAAAATAAGACTCAAAGTATGTATTAACTCGATTTGCGATTGTTAATCAGATCATGCTACTTTAGTTTGATTGCTTTGTCATTTTCATCCAAAGATATTATGTAACCGTGATGAAATCGGACCAGGTTTTGAAACAATAATCGATATGTTAGAATATAACATTCAAGCAGTTTCGAGATGGTCTCTTCCCAAGTGCGTGGATAATCATAATGAAGTATTCACAGTCTTTGTTGTTTGATTTAAATGAATGAAATTAGACAAAAAATAATATATGAAAAGAAGAAATACATTATATGTTGTAGAGCATAGTGTTGTAATGAGATAGGATATCGCATAATTTTTGACGAGTATTAAAATAGAATGCTTATATATCTTCTTGATGTGAAATGAAAAATATGTTCTTTAAATGTAATTTATTAAATACCTTGCTTACACTAAGCTTCAATGTCCACATTACATGTGTATTTCGATCATTTGTACGGTTACTGTACGTACGAAAATGACAATGCAAACTAATCAGCAATATGTGTAAAGTGATAATTTGCCATATTCGTTTGCAGTTTAAATGAGTTAAGTTCGTGTATTTATATTTATTTAAGGTCTTAATTATGATAGTCATATCTTGAATACAGATAATTAGAGACACACAACATATGTACTCAGTGCGAAATATGAGATATTTAAATGATGGCATAATTTTCATTCTTAGTTGGTGTGCAGTTGGTTAATATATGAATCATTTACTATAAAACGTGATGGCGCTGGCAATTAGTTTTTGTAAAACTTTTACATGTAATATTGATTGTTCTAAAAACTAAAACATATGATTGCATAATCATCCTTGTTAAATGCACATCATTTTAAATTTGCATACAACTCTAAGTGGTTAAAGAGTCCGCCTCAGATCCGCGAGAGTGAACCTTGGAACCCAGGCTGAGGCATGCCAAAGAGTTCTAAATATGATAATAAAGCTGCCTCGCTAGGCGGTCAGCATTAAGAGGTTAGTGTTAGGACTGGTCGGCCTGATGTCAGGATAATGTGAATGGGTGGGACATGTTACATGTCTGCGGCACTATGCCCCAGTGCTAGACATCAGAATAAACTGCCACACTGCAGACGTCGTAACAATCGTAGTAATACGATGGAAACATTTTGAAAGCCACGTTAAAGTCCGATGATTACTTTAACTTTCATATTAGTAACAATTGCTAAATCGTCATTAAAAAAGTATTTCTAATCGTCAGACTCCAACTATCATTACTGCATGAAAGGCAACAGTAAATATTGGTATGTTTAATTTAATTTATATGTTCTTTATAACTCTACACTGTGTATTCAATACACTGCATATATTTAATTTCCCATATCCCCTTTGTACCCAAGAACCAATATAGATTATCAGGACAATCTCTCCAGCACATGATAGCTCTGTTAAATTTGTATTTCTTTTTCAGTCCATGATGGAGAACAACCGCTTCTTACACGGTCTATTTTTCCCCGGCACACGCTCTCTCTCCCCTTCTCTCTCTCTCTCTCTCTCTCGAAAACTGAATTACATCTTTTTCGTAATGCCTTTTGTATATGTATTACTAACTATGTCTTGTTCAAGTGTTAAACTTTTCTTACTGTGCCCTAGTTTTTTTCTCGCACTATATGTCAAAGGGTATGAAGCTACTGTTGTGAAGTACGTTTCGCTTTGTGGTTCTGTATGGCACGTTTTAGGCATGGGTTTGTTTGTTCCAACAAAAAATGTATTTCAGCCAAGTGATATCAATTTAATTCAATAGACAGAGACCAGCATTCTCTGCTCCAAGTTTGACCATTCCAAAGTGGTAGTGAGGAGAAACCTCGCATCATGTTTCGTTTCTCATCATTGTTAATTATAATAAAATTGCGACTACTTTTCTCTTTCAGCAACACATTGCCAATATTTATGTTATAATGAAATGTTAACTTATGATTCCAAAAGTAATAGGAGATACAATTGAAAACTTGTACTATCTATTAGTAACGATCTATTAAAAAATATAGCAATTCAGCATTTTCACTGATTTAAAGCATGAGTTTTGTTTTTACTGGCAAGTAGGTAATCACACACTAGACACTTAAGTCTGACCCGATAGATAGAACATAAAACGCTTGTTTTCTCCTGAGATTCGACACTCGAAATCTAATTGTATATGAATTAAGTTGTTCGTGTCTGACTGGGACACGTCTGACAGGTAAGGCAGTTTATTTGTAGCGATGACAACGGTGCTCCCATCGGCCTGTTTTCGCTGGAACAACATTTAGTACCGTAACATAAATTGTATCTAAACCAGTACAATAATAAATAATCACCAGCAGGCCACGAGACAAATCGCCGGCTGCTTAAAATAAAGTAATGTGAACAATGATAGTAGAACATTAGTACTAGTGTTATGGCAAATGACTAGGTCTCGGCACACAAATTTATTTATTTCGGAGATTTTGTTTTCTTTTTTGGGAGATTTATAAGGTGTGTTGGGCGACCTCCGAGAAACGCGGGTAGGATGGGGTGAATCAATTAGCTTCTTAAAAACACTCATAGTCGATATTGGTTTGTGTTTTGAAACCTGTCATCTACCCTAAGACCTAAATGAGCTTAGTCTTCAATAAAGTTTATGATCTAACAGACTAGTGATGTTTATTTTGCAAACAACATCATACATAGGAAATATTCCTTGACTATTATATATTAAATATTAAGATCGTTATTAACTGTAGACATGTTTACTTCAGCTGGAGTTGTTGATACAATATTGATTCTGACCTTAGAAGGTTCCAGAAACAACCTTTCCCATTAAGATGACAAAGTATTTCCAGGAAATAGTAATTGCGAACTAGGTTAAGTGGAGAAGTATATAAAGTTATTTGCCTTAGGATTGATTATTCCTTCTTTAACATCTGAAGTGTGATCAATCCGATTGCCGAGTTCAGAATTTTGATTTAGTTAGATTTATTTATTTCATATTATTTACAAAATTCTCGTTTATATTAATGGACTAAATCGTTAATTTGAAACTATAGTGAATTCAGTCAATTCCAACTTGGTTTACATTATTGTGATACGCAGAGATAATGTTAAGACACGGCCACATTCTAGGTCATTGACAAATTAAAAATTCGAGCCTACAGGCACAATAACACATTCTAATTTATTTAGAACACCGCTGAAATTCAATTGTAACTCAATACATTTATATTGTGATAGTAAATTGTAGGACTATTTAGGATCAAATTCAGAATTCGATAAGTTCTTTAAAAAGTGTTATCTTTAGTAATCAAAAGTAAATAGATTATTTGTTGAACGTTACAAAACTGGCTGGTGTTCGCTCTTTTATGTTACTTAGTTGTAGACCAAAGCGTCTTGCGTAGCAAAGCACTTAAAATAAACATTTTAAAAATATTAGCTATGTACTATCGTTATAGTGTATACAATCATATATTCAGTTATTCTCAGAAGAGACCGCATGGACACCTGAAAAAATTTCTCCTCAGTACTCGAATTTTATGCACCGTTTAACATAATGTACAACAAACTTTTTTCATTAATAAACTAAACGGGATCGTTAGCATTCTACTCTTTCCGGCTTCTTTTATCACGAACGCTGATAGTTTGTTTGTCAAATGACGCACGCTGTTCTATACATGATTGTGTCGGGCTATTAAAAGGATACTTTTGCAAAATTTCGTCTTCATCATTTCGTTGTATTGTTGAATGTTGTTTGCATTTTTTGTATGGGCATGCTATCAAAGGAATTGATCATTTACATTCTAGAGGCAGCTGTAGTGTTTCGTTGATACATTACTCCTCTATTTTTAAACCGTTCCGGTGGCCTAAGTCGTTAGAACGTCCACCTCGCATGCTGGAGGTCGCGAGTACGAATGCCAGCCAAGTCATACCAAATGCTTCTAAAAATCGTACTAGCAGCTGCCTCGCTTGGCGCTCAGCATTAAGAGATTAGTGTTAGGTCTAGTCGAGGACCTTCGTCAGTGAAGCGGAACGTATCTTAAGAGACACGACTATATCACATAGTTAACAATTATAACAAAATGGTATAATAGAAAATGTAATGTAGTCAAAACTAATAGTCTTGTTACTCCTTTAGAAAACTGAATACTTTGCGGCAAAATGCATTGTACTGAGTACGTTGTGAGTTTTGACCTGACTGCATTTCTTCAAATATTTCAGATTGTGTTTCACCTGAGATTTGAGCGTAGCAACAATAGTTTAGCCCTACATACAGCGTGCACAAACGCATAACGTGTTACAGTCGATAGTTTTAACTCGATATTTCAAGGTGGTTTATGTATAGTAATGCTACAAAAAGAACTTGTACAATGGAACTTGGGCTGGTAATCTAACAAAAATCTTTTATATTGCTGTACACAATACAAGTATTAATCCAGTGATAATGATAAAATATGGATTCGCTTGACTGTATCCTAGGGAAATTATTTAATTGAGAAATTACTAGCAGCGGCACACTTATGTATGTACAAATGCAATAAACTGACAACCAATAGTTTCCCACTGCTCGTTGTCAGGTTATTGCGTTTATTGCATTTATCTTAATCAATCCCTGACACACGTGATCCCTAGCTGGATCCAGTACACGTGAAAGGATTGTTACTCGCAAGTTGATTTGTTGTTGTTGTAGGGTTTAACGCCATTTTTCAGCACACGATAGGCTATACATGGCGGCCAGTATCAATGGTGGAGGAAAAACACGGGAAAACCCCGGAAAGAACCAATGACCCACGAGAAGCTACTGGTAAGCTTTCTAACATACCCACACTGGCTGAATCGGAGACTCGAACCGACGGAAATGATATAGAGGGGCCCCGAGTGGTCGACTGGTCTAAAGAGTTTTATGTAAATGTTCTGCAACAATAAACATATATTAACCGAACTGTTGGTTTATATGTTTCGAGCTCGCTAATTTATTCATTTGTTCGTGGTGTTCGCTTGTCTGGGTTTTATAAGTAATAGCTTTTGATAGTCAACTAAAATGTATGAGTCCATGTTTTGTATTCGATTAGCTCACGTAAATAATATTACGGAAATCATCAGATGACCTTGATTCATGAAAGTGTTGTGTGAATTTATCAATATTCGCATTTCTTAAATAGTTTTTCCTCCATATTTCCAGTGTTACCTATAAGATGATTCAAGATGGCCGCTATCGCTTAACCGGCTTGATGCAGCTGTTCCGTTTTTTTGTGCCGTTTTCATGATATTTGTACTTGTTGCCTGTCTTCGTCTACCTTTTTGTGTTCATTATGTATTGGCTGTTCAGTTCGTATGTGTTTCTTCATCTCCTTGTTTTGGAAACGAGAAGAATTAGACTTTTTCTCAGTTGTCTTGATCCACTGCTACAACTACCATTTGAACAAACCGCCATCACGTGATACTCGCCAGTTAACCCGTTTATGCTATGATGGACCCTCATTAATTGCTTTAAATGACTACTCCTTGGCTCTCCACACTATATTGTGCTCTAGACTAAATGAACTGGGACTACATTCATCATTACCTAAATGTAAACAGAAACAAACAAAAGAAAAACGTTGTTTCAAAGCTGGCCGGCATAGAACAGGAAGAAGAATTCCAGTTATCTCCCTTATGCCCTTTCCCGCTTGACAGTTTAAAAATTCGACCGTTAATTTAGATAACCTAATTAAAATCCCTATTAATTCGTCAACCTTCGTGTAAACTATCCAAGAAATACCTCTGCGTATTGCATTATTCAAAACCCAATCAGTAAGACCACCGGAAAAGCGCACATAAATAGATAATTTTATCAACGACCAGAATATAGATGTCTTTTTCCTGACAGAAACATGGCTAAAAACATCAGGCGATGAACCCAATTGTGCGGATCTAACACCCACTGGTTACTCCATCAAGTCGTTCCCCCGTAACTCTCGCGGAGGTGGAATTGCTGCCATCACAAAAACTCCATGATCAAATGTCTTAATCACACCACAAAATTCAATTTCGAGCACACACACACACACATCGTTTGAACTAGTCCAAACCAGACTCACACTGGAGCAAAGGTCAGTCCATTTTGTCTGCCTATACCGCCCTCATCCTAGTAGAAAAAAACAAGCTGACTGAATCTCTCTTTTTCGAGCAGTTTACGAATCTCCTGGAGTATGGAAATTCGATAGGTGGCAACCTGATTATTCTTGGAGATTTCAACGTTCACTTTGACTGTCCCGGAAACCCAAACACATCAAAAACCCTAGATTCCATTAATGTTTTCAACCTCAAACAGTCAGTTAACACACCCACCCATAAACACGGTCACGTTTTAGACTGGATTCTTCATAGACCTGATGATAACATTCTACGGTCCTCCCTGGTATCCCATGAACTTGCATCAGATCATTTCTGCATTATATGCAATCTTGACGTATCAGTCCCTAACCCTAAACCTTTATCTGTTACTAAGAGAAACCTCTGTATGATAAATAGAACCAAACTAATGCATGACATCCAAGAAAACCTAACAACTTGCTTACCTCCTACAGAAGAAAAACTCGATAACTGCCTACGTTCATTGCTCGACAAACATGCCCCAGCTACCAAGTGCAGAGTATCAATTCAAAAGTATTCTCCATGGTATAGCAGTGTTCGGGACTAGCTTCGCACTGCTAAAAGAGACCGCCGTAAAGCTGAAGGCTTTGGCTTTCCACCAGACTCACTATTCATAAGAAAATCTATGAAGTCGCTAAGAAGAATTTCATAAATATAGTCCATGCAACGGAATCACCCCACTATATTACTAAGATCATGGAAAGTTACAGCTGAAAAGAGCTGTTCGAGATTGCTAACAAGCTAATGTCAAGGAACAAATCTGCACCACTTCCAACGACCTTTTCTCCAGTGGACCTTCCGGACATGTTTGCAAATTTCTTCCGTGACAAAGCTTGACACCACATTTTCAATTGATTCGTCGTGACCATACAGTTTGGAAACAGAATTTGAGAGGTAACCATTAGCAGCATTGGAACCTGTCTCTATGGATTTCGTACGTACAATCCTGATGGAGACTGCACCAGAGTCATGTGAACTTGATCCAATTCCAACATCACTGCTGCTTGAGTGCTTAGAACCAGTATTGCCTTCACTAACTGATGTTACTAATACCTCTCTCTCATCTGGAGAATTCCCATCATGTTTTCAAAACTGCCATTGTAAAGCCTCTGCTGAAGAAACCAACTCTAGACCATAACGATTTAAAGAACTACCGTCCAGTTTCTAATCTCCCATTCATATAAAAAACTAGAAAAGTTTGTTCTATCCCATCTTGTATCTCATCTGAATTCAAACAGTCTTTTTAGCAATGTACAACACCCACAATGTAGAATCTGCATATCGCCCTTGCCACAGTACTGAAACTACTCTTTTAAGAGTAGTTAATGACATTATCTCTGCTTTGGATAGCGGAAAGATTACAGTCCTCACCCTCCTTGATTCGTCTGCAGCATTTGACACAATAGACCATGATATATTACTTCACCGTCTCCAGCATGTATTTGGCATTCATGATACAGCCTTACTGTGATTCAAGTCCTACTTGGTCAACAGGACACAAATTGTATCTGCAAATGGAATACACTCCAGCCCAGTTGATCTATGTTGCGGTGTTCCACAAGTGTCTGTTCTTGGCATGTTCTCTTCATTCTATACACTCAGCCGCTCTCAAGTGTCATAGATCATCATCCAGTGTCTCACCAATTGTACGCTGATGACACCCAAATATACAAATCTAGCCACCCAACTGAAGTTGGTGCTACCATCCAAGCTGTAGAGAGGCGCATTTCTGATGTGAAATCATGGATGACATGTTACAAGCTGCTGATGAATGATGATACAATTGAGGCCATTCTGATTACAACACAAATACATTCACATCCTTTACCTCAAACAATAAATATCAGCAACACCAAATTTAATTCACACAATCAGTACGAAACCTAGGTGTTAGTCTGGACAGTACTCTCACGTTGCACCAACATGTCATGCACATATGCAAGGCTGCATATCTTGAGCTGAGACGCATCAGCCCCATTCGCAAATATCTTTCAGTTGATGCCACTAAAACACTTGTGTGTTCATTAGTACTTTCAAGACTGGACTCTTGTAACTCAATTATGTCTGGTTCATCTCAATATCTCCTCCAAAAACTTCAAAAAGTTCAAAACACAGATGTTCGGATCATACTTAGAGTACCACGATCAGAGCATACCTCCCCTCTGTTCTGTACCCTACACTGGCCATCCATTCGATCCAGAATCAAACACAAAGCTTCCTACGTTTCAGTGACGGATTCTAGTCCAGCATACCTATCCGACCTCACCCATGTGTACACACCAGCAAGATTATTATTATTATTATTATTATTATTATTATTATTATTTGTTATATGATACACCACACACGTGTCAAATACATTTTCTCTATGCTAAATGGTACTAGGATGCCATTATAGATTATCTGCACCTAAAAAGCGAAAACAATGGAGTTCTTGTGCATACAGTGTTTGACTGGAATGGATTCTTAAACAAACTTTGTTTTACGTCTTAGTGATTTCTGGAACCTCAGCACAATAATTACTATATGGTGACAACAAAAGTAAGGTTGTAAATGTATAACTATAAATAATTGCAAAAGTTTAATAAGATAACACATAACAAATAAATCAATGTAAACATTAATGCCAACTGTATAAAATATATATAATTTAGTCAATACATTTCTAAAGTTGTCATATAAAAAACGATCCCTAAATAAAATTCAAGATTTTATCTGCTGGCACATATTCAAAAAATACGCTTTAGTGAGTTAACATTTGAAAACTATAGATGAAAAACATATTTTGTTTTGGAGGGTTGAAGCCGTTACACTCGACGAAAATTTGTTATACTACAAGCCGACAAATCTATATCTAGATTTCATCCATATCACCAGGAATCTTGACTCCAATGCTTTTTTTCCGAACATTATAAATGGCTAGAAGAAGATTTTGGTAGCTTGAACTAATTGTATTGCATTTACATATATGTGAATTGTTGGACAATGAAATGGAGTATACGTCGAAATGATTGCAAAATAAATATTACATTTGTTTTCCTCTGTCTGAAAGTTAGTATTTTATTATTGTGACAATTCCGCATGAAAAATGTCCCACATAAATTATTAACTAATACAGAAGCGAATTTTAAAACATGAACTTTGGCCAAAATTTTACATTTCCCTTTGCTCTGGACAACGTGTCAGCATATGTCGAAATTAACGAAATGGGATATAAATCAATGTACGTAGTCGTCGAAATGTTGCTTCATTTACCTCCCTTATTCTTTCTGGCTTCATGAATTCAGTAGACTGAGCATTAAAATCTTATCATCTAAAACTCAGTCGAGCGTTACTTTATGTGTGCTGAGAATATTGTTTTTGATACGGATGCAGATTTAACGTGGGTGGAATTTAGCACAGCATTAATTAAAAATATAGCTTTCCTCTCGCAAACTATTCACAGTTTATTAGCCGAAGTGTGCGTGGCTAGGTTACTTCATTAAATGTACACTACTGTCTCGATTTGTAGCCGATCATTATTTCCAAAACTGAATATTTAATTATCAGGAGAATATCTATCTATCTATCTATCTATCTATCTAAATAGATAGATAGATAGATAGATAGATAGATAGATAGATAGATAGATAGATGTTAGAGTCTGCATGTACTTGTTGTGGAATGTTGCCATTGCAAGTTTGACCTTGCCATTTTGACAAGTGCTAAATTGTAGAGCATACATAGAACCATGTCTCTGTGACCCACATTTCAGCCTAGGATTGTTTTTGCTCTAATTATACATCTTGAATTTTCTCCGACTGTTGCATGCTGATAAATAAACATGGTATTCAAGGTATCAGACCATCTTGCTAAGGAAAGGTAACTTCTCGTTCTTCGTGAATCAGGGATTTCTAATGAACTCGAATGACACCATATCACTGCGGCCTTTTGTGCTTTGAACAATTATGGAAAGTCTGGTCAATATTTTATTATTATCATAGAGAAGAATTATTTGTCTTGGTTGTACTCCTGTTAATTGAGTAGAACAGAATATGATTTTTAGTCTTCCCAAGTGTAGTGTAGTGCGCAGTCCAGTAAACGTCATTTGGTTATCCTCGTATTTCTCTGAGCTCTGGTATGTATGTTCTATGTTTGCCCCCATTCTTTCAGCTAAAGGTAAGTTTGATACTGTGACAGTGTATACAGTCGAAATTCATTAAATATAGTGGACACATTATAACTGAGATTTACGAATTTCAGGAATTTATAGTCTAAAAATACTCAAAATGAGTGATGGTGAATGCAGATGGTATGACTTTATGAACCTCACTTCTACATAGATACTATTATAGCTACACAACCTTTTTAAAAACAACTCAGCTGCAAATGTTAAATACTTATTTCTTTTATCAATTTACTTGTTTCTGAACCAAACGACCACAATAGTACCATTAAATAATTAGAAGCGTAATGACAAACTTGGTATAGTGGTCACCTTTTATATATATGAAGGTCAGGCAAAATATGAATAAATCAGTGCTAATCAAGGTGTAATAAAGTCAGCTGATAATACTATTCAGGTGTCGCCAGTCACATAAAAGACATTGCAAACAGTTTTCACTTCTTTGCATTATTAACTGTAACTCTTGAACTATGCGACAGACGGGTAAAGTTCATGATCAGAACGCAAAAAATCATGTCACTAAAAATATTAAAATGCTGCAAAATCAGTAGTGGATCTCCTCTATGCATCCGCCTTCTTCTATAAAATTACATCCACGTTTTTTTTACAATCGTCTTTTAAACGAAGCTACGTATAAATGCAATATATATATATATATATATATATATATATATATATATATATATATATATATATATATATATATATACAATTTGTTGATAAGTCCTCAAGTTAGGTAATCGACCAAGAAATCGTTTGTAATGTCTCAGCAAAATTGTTTTGTTGTATTTGTTTAGACTAACCATGGGAAATCAGGGATGGGTAAAATTCATGCTGTCGTCCTAATACAAAATATGGGCTTGGCTCAGACACCCCATGTCAAAGCCTACTTATATATATATATATATATATATATATATATATATATATATATATATATATATATATATATATACACATCTAAACAAATACAACAAAACAATTTTGCTGAGACATTACAAACGATTTCTTAGTCGATTACCTAACTTGAGGACTTATCAACTAAATGTATCGTCGTAAAACAAAATTTACTTGGCTCAGAAACAATCCTGTTTTATAAGACTACTCAGAAACAATCCCGTTTTATAAGACTACTGCGGTTTTCAGTTTATATTTCACAAATGTTTTTACTATTCCTGTTTTTGACATACACACACCGTTTGCTGTAATAAATAATATAAAAATCCACCTTCCTAAAGACAGCGTCAGATATTTTATATCGTAAAACAAATGTATTGCTTTCATAAGATCAGTATATCTTGTCATACAAATCACACATACCAGATTTTATGATGACATCAATCTTAACTTTATAACAATTTCATATTTGGCCATCATCTCAACATAACCAGAAAATATGTCTAGAGTAGCCTGATTATTATTGAATCATATTACCGTACCAAATTAATTTATTTTGATTCCTTTTGCTCGCTTTTTTTTAAACTTTATTATCAGCTAGTTTTAAACGGCACATCTTACTCTGTAATCCGATAAAATCGACGATAGGAACAAAATTTGTTTCATCCTTAAAGTTTCCTATTGCTCTTTTGTTATTGTCACAGTGAAATCTGCTGTTTATTGGATTATCTGAAAGATCCAATAGTTCTCGGCTATCGTAAAGCTCTTAATAAATATCATCAGATTCTGTCTTGAACAGTCTGTAAATAACAGCTCTGCATCAGGCCACTTAACCGTAACAAAATCACAGTGTAGCCAGTGCATTACTTATTTGATATCTAAAGCCAGTGCATTACTTATTTGTTATCTCAAGTACTGTCATACCAACATAAACCGGCTTGTTCAACTTCAAGTTTCAGTTTCTTTTATAAACGGCTACTAGATTTTAATTAAATATTTTCATACTATGACTGATTACATTTGAAAAATGTATGAACTTTTCTTAACACCAGACCATGATCAGGTGCCTGTTTTAGATATTTGTAATGTAAAACGTATCTTCGTCTGTTTAGCAGACTAGGAATTATTTTCACTGTGAATAATTTTGTTGCTGGTCTGATACTAAACTAGTGTATTATCATTGATTCTGAAAAATGCGGATCAACCGTTTTTCGCTTATTATAAAGCGCAACAGGATAGTCAAAATCAACTTCAACAAAATAGCTAATATTGCCTGTTACATTTATATCCGTTTCATCCAACAACTGGTTTTGACTGATCCATCTAAATCCACCATCCGGCATAGACTCAGGCATGGCATATCCAATAAGATTATTCGTAACGAGATAGGTTATAAAACTAGATGGCACTGTTATATCATAGTCGTGTTAATATTTATTATTAGCCTTAAAAAAATTTTATGACATTTATTGCGAGCAACAATACATCTGTGATAAGATACAAGTCATGTTAGTTACCTAAGTGTATGCAGCCGAACGAGTCCCATATCGATCTAGCATAAGCATAATCATCATCACTGGCACGCTCAGTGATTTAACCGAGAATAAAACATTTCTTTGTTGGGTACATTTGTTGCATCAAATATATCCCAACTGTCAAGGTACTCGTAGGGAAAGGTATATTTTCTTGTTAACAAGCTTGCCTTGTCACTGAAATACTCAGTCAAATTATCAAACTTGCCGCAACCTTTTACAAGCACATACAACGTTGATGCCATAAAATGCAAACTATCAATAAATCTTAACTTGCCATGTGTCATTGACATATACATTTCTGTGTTATAAAGAATACATTTTATGTTATCGTTGTTGTTAATATTCAGACAATACAGCATATCCGTATTGCCAAACGCTTCAACTATAATATGTGAATTATATCGACAAAAGTTGTGAAAGACAGCATTAACAAAATCTTGTGCGGTATATTTTAATTACATTTGTCATGTGCTGGACCGCGATACTTACCAGTAATATGACAGCGATCTTTTACACGCGATCGCTCACAAATATAACAAGTTTCTGATGCAGCATAAACAGCTTCTTATTTTATTATCAGCAGTTTCATCGTTTGTGCCTTAGCGAGTAATATCAGGATGACATCAACCTTGTTGATGAGCCTTTTCAGAAGCCCGAAAGCAGGATTTTGCTCTATGATGATGGTTCTTTTTTATTTTGATAAACTTTCATCAAATAAAATGTTTGTTGTAAAAGATTTATCAGGGTTATTTTCTGCTCCTAGCACTGGAAGTAAAAAAAAACTCTTGTTTTTATAGTTTGTAAATTGTAATATCTTTTGATCTTCGTCAGGAATAGATATCCGCTGTAAGTGTAAGCAATACTTGAGATGTAGATCAAGTACTTGCAGCGATATACAGCCTTGAAAGCATCTGACACATACATATGTCTTTTCTTCATGCTCGTTTTACCGATTAACCCCTTAAAATGTGTTATCTATGAGTAATGTTTTTTATTAAAAACAATACGTTTGTTGTTTGTGATGATCGATCGCTGATGTATCTCGGATATATATATATATATATATATATATATATATATATATATATATATATATATATATATATATATATATATATATATATATATATATATATATATATTGTGATTTATCGTTGACACTAAACACGTCAGTACCTCCTGTTGACAGTAGGTTGTTTTGTTTTTCAAATCTTGGAATTTTATTCTGAGCAGCAGGAAAGTCGATCTCGCTAAAGTTTACATTGTTAACACGAAAACTGTAATTCGATTCTCGATAAGGATTATCTCTTGCTGGAACTAAATCTGATTATGTAGCTCACTGAAAGCACATGTTGTCACTATTTCTAACATTTTTTGAAAGCATTTTGTGCATTTTGTTTTAGTTGGCAGCTACACATATGAGTTACTTCGCAACTGACTATATTTCATAGTGTGGAAAACATTTTTAATTTTATTGTATCAAGTCTCCAACCTGATCTTGATGATATGTACTCATCGATTTTTTCCAATAATTCATGGAATATTTCATCTGACAACGACATCAAATCTGTTCATGTGACTTTTATGTGATATGAGGATGAGCAAATTACTCTCAGTGTTGTTATTGGGATTCTTGAATCTACGATGGGATATATAGCTTAGAAAACTGAAATTGAACTGATCAATAATCTGTAGACCCTTGTATGCATCAAGCTGATATTTAATTGTTGGTAGAAGAAAACGATGTTTATGGCAGAATAGTTTACTAGTAAAGGTTGATTATCAAATTTTCAGCTATGATCGAACGCAGCAACTGCAGTTGCAACTGTTTAAGACGGATAGCTCTCTTCTTGTTTCTATATCAGCTAATATCTCTATAGTTATAGTTTTACATTTTTACAATTCAGTTTCATATTACAATTGTTAGCTAGAGATTTCAAATTACTATTCAATAAAATGAGAAGAACTATGTTTAGAGGACTTAAACTAGATGCTAATGAGCAGGATATATTCTACGTTCACCAGCAGTAAAACTGCTATGCTGCAAATATGCTAAAAGTTAAAGGGGTTGATGATACCGTGTACACTGAGATGTGTATCAAAGATTTTATTTATACGCTGTTCTGTGATGATATTTAAACATGGTTTCGAGTTAATCATTTTAAAGGCAGTGTAGTAAATAATAATATCGCCAACTTGATTTTACAGGATGAGTTTCAGTCACATCTTGTTTTTATTCTGTTCGAGACCAACGACAGAGGTTTTATCAGAAATATTAAAACAAGAAACGGTATTGTAAGTATCATTAATAGCGGATATGTACTATTAACAGTACGAGGAACACAATCCGACAATAATAAATATCGCTCACATCGTTTTGTTTATAAGGTATTTCATGGGTGTATTTAGTTTAGTTATTTACCACATCAATGGTATTCGAACTGACAACCAACTTGAGAATCTTCACCTTATTTCTCCGAAAGACCATACACGACGTGGCAATGCTAGAAATGTTAACAAATTCAGAAATATTAGATCTGTTAAGGCAACTAAGTCTGTTTCAATTGAAGAATTATCATTTTCATCAATCTCAGCAGCGGCGAAACAATTGGCATTTGTTTAGCATCTGTAAAATATGTTGCTGATGGTATTACAAAATCCCCCTTTTCAAAAACAAGCGGATATATAATCTTTTTCAATACAAATCACCCTCTGTTTAATATCTGTGCGACGTCGTTGTTTGTCAAGCAATACCTGTTTAAAATATCCTTATCGTATTAGATTACGATCTCGCCGTATCTACCTCAACATTGCTGAGCAAGATAAAATTATTGAAATAAGTTTCTTATAACTGGTAAGGATTCACCACATTATGCTAATAATCATCACAGAATTGTGCTTCTAAAAGTATATTTTGAGATCTCTCCTAAGAAAGTTTCTCATATCTTCGCTCGTCAAACAACAGTGGACCAATTTCATTACAGTGTCCCTTCATATCGAACCCATATTTTGAGGCATTTCTCAAGTTCTGATACCCTCATAATCTGTCAGTAAGACGCGAAACGTCGAGTGAGGATCATGTTCAACTAGTACTATTTTTTCTGTTTTTGCTTTGTTTATAAATATCTTGACAGCATCGAGTAGTAGAGTCATATTTAAGATTTTAGTTCTTATTTCATTTAACATTGTATTACAGTAATTATATAAAAGTCGTATGTATAAAAGATGTCTCTGATGGAAAGGTTGTCAGATATTTAGTCTGATCTCGATCGTGACACTGCATAATGTAAGCACTACGAGTGTAAATTACATCAGGATTCGAAGAATCTCATTAATGTTAACAGTCAGGATGCAAAGAGTCTGAGTACTGCAAGCAGTATGAAGTTCGATCTAATTCGTGTAATTCAAGTGCAAGAGTGCTTTGTACTCTGCTATCACCAAGCCCGAGTTTATATGTTGTTCCAGTAATACCTTGCACTAGGTTACGATCAATTTGCTCTCGAATTCCATTAGGATTCATATCTCTTTTCTCGTCAAGCATAATACGATCACAACCATGTCTATCGTTTTCGTTGTCACCCGAACATATATCATGACGCATTGCAATTCCAGTGACATGATTTACGGCTCTTGCCCCATAATTGGGTTGTCATTTTAATTAAGCTCTTGATCGGGCAGGTTCCAAGGTCATATGTATTGATGACATGGCAATGTCCATCCACCTTTGGGGTTTTATACTTTGCCAATACGTTTGTGCATATGAAAACCGCTGATTACAAACACTGACAGTAAGTTATTATTTTCTCGTAGTCAGCTTTATATGTGCGTGAAATGCTCTGCATTTTTATTACAGTGTAATCATCGACTAAAATAGCATTAGGAATGTTTTACATTCCATGATCTTCAGGTAGTAAGTCACTCAGTTTAGCTAGTTTAAGAAATATTCTCTTTTTTCTGTCTCAGATAGCGCAAACACTTTTCAGCATTAGTCTGTTTTTTGTAGTAGTTTTCGTATTTTCGTGTATATTTTCTGTTTTTCTTCTGCACTTGTAGTCATTTAATATGTGCTTGATATATGCAATGTTTTATAACTATGTTATCATTTTCCAAGTATGGTTTAGTTGTAAACTGCAATATAAATATCAGAAAATCACCCACATCCGCTCGCGGACTGCTCTGTTCTCTGCGCTTGTGTCCATTTTTGTGATAAACATAACACAATAATATCCATAAACTGCAGTTACACCTGGCTGAAGTTGATTAAACAAATATGTTATATTGTTTTGCATTTTTTTTTGTTGCTGCTGGTGTTGTTGTTGTTGTTGTATGGTTTAACGCCATTTTTCAGCACACGATAGGCTATACATGGCGACCAGTATTAATGGTGGAGGAAGAACCCGGGAAAACCCAGGAAAGAAGCACCGCCCCACGAGAAGCTACTAGCAAGCTTTCTCATTGGCTGAATCCGGACTCGAACCGGCGCAGACAGAGTGAGATGGCAGTGATCCGTAACGGAAAGCGCTTTAGACCAATCGGCCACTCTGGGCCCCCTGTTTTGCAGTGTGCATATACAAAAACGTACTGATTGATAACATCACTCTGGAGTATACCAAAATAATCAAAGGTAGTTGTTGTTGTAAAGCGCTACCCAATGTGTACCAACTCCGTCGTTGAAATGTTTGAATATCTATAGCACAGTTTGCTGCATCTGTAGGCAGAGAGCGAATACGTTGTGATATAACTAGTGCAGGGCACATAAATCCTCCACTTAATTCTTTATTTCGAGCCATTGCAGTAACTTGTCCTGCTAATAAATTCAAAATAAATGGATTGCGTTGTTGTATTGTATTGATTTTTCTTTGTGTTAGCATCAGTTTTGCTGAAGGAATGCAAGGACTTGAATTCCACAGTCTATCTTCAGCAAAACAGATTGTCGTTTAACAATTGATTGTGTTAGTTTTTTAACTTGTTTATTTCGTGTACAATATAATTCTTTGTATTACATTTTTCTTTTGTTTGGATAGTCATGCTGACTTTTGTTAGAAAATCAATAGATTCCAACGCTTGCTACAACATCAATACATTTTGTCTTTTGTTTGATACAATTCTACCGCTTGTCGTAAAGTGCAGATCACTTCAAGTGCAATGCACCTCACACAGAAGTCTTTATACTTGAGCAGTCATTTTACTTTTTGTAGAAAGTATCGTTTAGAATCTATCATACACAAATAGCGCATGAGCGTGATAAACAGTTCCTGGAAGTGGTCCTAGAGACCTAATAACCTCAGTATCAGATGTTGATAGAATAGCTTCTCTACATGTTTTGATACGTGAAAGTGAAATATCGGATAAAGTATGCTGAACTCGTCGATTTAATTTCAGATCCACTGTCAGCATCTTTATATATTTGCATAGCTTCCATCTGATACAGGTAAGCACGAAATACATTTCTGTCGTCGCCAGCTGTAAAATTAAATTAGATTGCACGTTCAGGATATTGTTTATAATTTATTTTGAAATATATTTGCCTGACATCTGGGCTGTCAAATACACAATTGTTTATAAGTTGAGTTCCATGTGTATCTTGTCATTGAAACACAATAACAACATACCTTGGTAACTGTTCGCTAGGTACTAGGTGCTATCGATCGAATTTGGTACTGTTGTTTGATCGACTTTGTTCTGCATAAATATACCTTTTTGTAAATGCTGTAACTTTGTCTCGCGTGCATTCTTGTTGTTGTAGGGTTTAACGCCGGTTTCTGCACAATATAGGCTATATATGGCGGATATTATAACTGCTGGATAAAAACCAGGGAAACAGTTCGGGAAGACCCACCGACCAACGATAAGCTACTGGCAAGCTTCTAACCTACCCACGTTAGCGGAGACATTGACTCGAACCCACTCAGACAGTGGCAATGGTCCGTAACGGTGAGCGCTTTAGATCACTCGGCCACTCTTGGCCCACTCTTAAGTTCGATTGATTTGTCTATGGAAACTGCAACTATTGACACCCACAGAGTTAGTCGTAAAATTACAAATTGAAAGTTATCATCACTATCAGCTCTCATCAGACAATCATTTTGATTAGCTCTGTCAAGTATAAGAGTATGTCTGATACCACGACAATTTTGTTATATTCTCTGCAAAACCCACTTAGTGTGCTGAGCGGCAGCGTCATTGTAATTTGATCTGAGCTATCTGTAAAGGCCATTCGTTTAGCATAACATTCATTGTACGCTTTAATTCTAATTTGTATTGTTCTGTTTCCGATTGCTTATATTGCCGTTCCAATAGTTTCAGCACCTGGTGTAGGTATTCCGCTAATAATGCAAACATATGTCAGCAAATTCCTTATAGCAGCTTCAATAGCATATGCAGCTAATGCAATAATTCCATAAACTGCAGCATTAGTGATAAGAAACGTTCCCACTGCAGCTAGATCAGCATCAGCATCAGCTCCTTCTGCAATCGTATTATAATAAACAAACTTTAAACCAAAGCATATTTGATACAACGGATCGTTAGTAGTCGTCGCTGATCGACATTATGTTACGAATAGTACTTGACACTGGAAAATGCATATAATATCTTCTACTGTTTGAGTAGCTAGTTCATATCTAGCGCCTTTAAACTCCAACCGTTGTTCGCAGGTGATACTTGAGTATCATCAGCAATATCACTACCTGCTGATGTTTGGATTCTAACTTGCACTTCAGGTATGGATTTTTGCGGCAAAAGAAACAAGTCTTCATCACGTGTATTAAACGTTCTTGTACCCATCTTGTTAGGTTCGCGTAACTTTTCGTCTAGATACTCAACGTATTCAAATTATGTTGTTGTGTTATCTGTTGGTATTTAATCAGTCTGGTAAATTTTTGATATATATTTTGTATTTGTAATTGTAAGATAAAATCGCGAACCGCGCTGCTGTTTGAGATTGTAAAGCAACCAGCTCAAATGCTGCAACATCAACAAACCGCGTAGCGTTTTGAGGTCCTATTTTCGTAACGGTTTCTGATGATTTCTTCACC
This sequence comes from Sinohyriopsis cumingii, assembly GCA_028554795.2. Lineage (NCBI taxonomy): Eukaryota > Metazoa > Mollusca > Bivalvia > Unionida > Unionidae > Sinohyriopsis > Sinohyriopsis cumingii. The sequence continues at coordinate 129,984,574 of CM068824.1, forward strand.
CGCCAGAGACAGCACTTTTCTGTTAAAGCACTATGCTTTTGATTTTATTAGCAATCGTTTGTGCTACTGCAGTACCCACTGCTGATGCAGCTCCTGTGGCAAAGGCTTTTGAAGTCTGATAGATAAAACACGGAGTTCTTTGGTGTTAAAACATTAATTTATTTTTATTTTGAGTGATAAAATCACTATGTAAAATATAATATTCGTCAGATGTTAGATAACCATTTGATTGCAAATGATCTCAAATATCATCAATTTTGTTGTCGATTTCTGTGCTTACTTTTCTTGCTTCTTTTGATGAGATTAATAGCATCAGTTGATCAACTTTTTCAGCTTTGGATATATAGATCTTTATCCACTATTACTCGTCCCTCATTTTCAATCTTTTTAGCAACTGTCCTAAATTTATATCGTGCGTCAAAGTCTTTGACTCAATCTAACATTTTTTGAGAAACTACAAGATAAAGATTAGCATAAGTATCATGTCGTATTTCATCATACAATTGGTTTCATATAAAAGATTTTCAATATTATCAGAATATTCTGCTTTTTAGATTGTTTTGAAAATCGTTAATTTGATTAGGGTTTCTACCTTTTATTTTTCATAACATCAGAGAGTTTCGTAAATTTTAACTCAACATAACTTATTCAACCTATGTTATTACATCGCTAATACGATCATGGTAAGTTTTGATCTTTTTCTTTCATTCTCCTCTTTCTGATCTTGCCCAGTATATTTTCTAGACTTTTCTTCTTGCTATTGAGCGAATCGCCGCCACTCTTCAAGTTTTTGCATAATGTTAGCTTCTCGTGTAGCGGAATCTTCTATTTCTTCAACAACTTGTTCTTCGACTTTTTTCCGAACCTCTTGAGATCTACCAAGTAGCTCTATCTCCAATAATGTATTTTTTATTTTCTGCTGATTCTGCAGAAATACCTGATTGTTTGCCAATTACAGCTTCAGTCACTGGTTTGAATAGTCGTGCCGTTTCTTTAGCTGTTTGTTGTTGCCCGCGACGCTCTTGCTCAACGTGTTCTTAAATGCAGTTCTTGTTGCAAAAAGTTTCTTTGGCGCCTATATTCATTTCGCGTCGATGTTTATAATTATCTGTTTAATTTTTTTCAGTCACATATAATTTCGATCTCGTGCTAGCTTATCCAATTTAACGAAATTATGCTTTACCTGGCCTGTTGCGTTATGATAAAGTTCAGCAACTTTATCTTTCAATACATCTCCGCACTGTTCTAGTGCTAGATTTTGTACGTCAGCATTGTCGAGTCCAGCAAATAATACAAACCATCCTGTATTTAACCTGATAAACCGATCGACCATAAAGGAACCCTCTGCTAGAAAAACTGCATTACATTTTCTGCTGCGCGACAGTGAAACGTAAAATTTTATTTATTCATCTTCGCGTTGCTCAGCGGTCTGTCATCATGCAAAACTAATTTATGCTCGTCATAATCAGGCTCGGCAACATGAATGAGATATTTAGGTTGATTTATGAAACAAATATCATCAACAATGCCTAGAACATTTTTTGTTTTGTTTTTCGTTATACTCACTAAGTAGTAGATATTATCCTGCATTGGATTTATTGTGTTGATATGTACCCTATCGAAGTTGAAGATGTTGTTAAGTAACATATTCATCAGCAGGTTAGTTTTGATTGTTCCAGTTTGTCCTACTATCAGATAATGTCAATCTGGTAGGTCGTGGTTGTATTGATGGTTGATTAATGGTTCCGTTTCAAAGTCGATTATAATCATTCTATTTTAACCTGCATTTTATAAAACTAAATTTTATCAGGTTGTCAAAATTAAATTGTATCACGCGGTAATAATAACAATGAGCTATTACACAAAATTTGGTACATTAATTGGAAGCTCAACAGAAAGAAACAGCAGCAACAACTACGACTAACGCATATCTAATACTCTATCTCAAAACATCTGGAAATATAATCACAGGTAAATAAAGTATTTAAGGTCAGCGAGTGCGAGACTTTGAAACAACATATCCACTTATCAACGTAGAGAACACACAAGCCGTAATCTAATCTCAACTAAAGACGATCGATAATAGTAAGTTATCGTTGGCGATGGAACAATGGCTGGATCGATAAACGTGGCAGGTAATAAAAAATAAATCTAGAAACTGAATACCCTTCTGCTGATGAAAATAACATACAACCATTAAGGTTTGCCTAGCGTAGCGCGGTCGATAGTAACAAAATCTCGCCAGACGGTGCATCAATGGCTGGAAACAAAGATATGGGTGTAAACATAATATTTAAGACTGAGCTCAATAATACGTAGATAACCAGCAACAATTTTGTAACAAATGTGAAGTTTGCCAAGGATAATTATGTGATAAAATCCGGAGATACGATTACAGTAAATTAAACATGGGCGCTATCAAAATCACATCGTCGTACAATGCAACTGCCGCATCGGATCTTACAAATAAAAAATACGTGGACGATGAAATACGTCCAGCATCAGCAAATACAATTATTGGTGTGGATGCCGCTTATCTTAGAGAAAATAGGCGGCACAATTACAGGTGCGATCGATATGGTTGCTAACAAAAAAATACTTCTACGTATGTACCTGTTGCTTCATCCGATCTTATGAATAAAGAGTACATGAATAATGGTGTTGCCGGATACAAAATAGTGTTGTTTATATTCCACATCTCGCTCTTACTGTTCATTATCTTTGGGGTTTTATTGCATCTGCGTCAAGTTATTTCTCAGGAAATATTGCACATTATGCGTTTGTGTTTAACAGTCTAATATATGACGGGTCAGAGTGGACGACAAACGAAGAAATTAGTGGCATTTGGATAACAATACTGTGATCAGAAGCCGTAGCAATATGGACAATATAACTGCTAATGTCGGAATAATGTATACCTAGAAATTAAAAGGATCGAATGATACTACAACTGCGCATAAATATATTTTGCGTTGCGTGTTTATGTTACTACTTCACAGCGATATTCACTTGATCCTGAAGTAACCACAAACAAGTATTTGTATTTCCGGATTTATGTATTAGGAGCAGTATAACATTTCCCCCTTAGTAACAGGGCTGGTTAATTGGATTTGGCTGGGATTATCTAATAGATGACCTCCCTCGATTTTATAGCTCGGTGGGAGTGGATAGATAGGATATCAACAGAGAACAGAGCAGGACTATCGTGCAGAAATAATGCAATACGAGCCCCCTTAGACAAGAAAAGCAAAACAAAGTTTAATCAATAACAACTATTATCGGCAACTCCAATTCAGTATAAGTTATGTCAGCTGAATTTAATAGCACTGTCTAAGTTGGATTTATTTCATCACAATAACGAATGTTAGAAAGAACCCATTGTCCACGACTGATTCAATCACCTTGATCTCGTGACCTGTGTAGCACGTCTTCATTTTCTCTCGTCTTCATATTCTGAACGTTTCATCTGTTCCAGGACTTCCTATTCTTTTTGTATGAACACTTCGTCTATTTCCTGACTTCCGAAATTAGTCTTTGGACTGTCCTGTCTGTCCCAGAAAGCTGTTTCCTTAAAGAACAAATTTACCACTAAATCTCTATACGTATCACTTTCTATGCGTATATTAAATTCCCTCACTTACGTTACTCAAAGCATAACAACTATCCGAACACTACATAAATTCGGACTTAATTCGATAGATCTTCACTCTCGCTTCACAGCGACCGACCATAAATTAACAAGAGAGCGGTGTGTCTGATATTACCGTATATCTGTACCTATACTACCACATGATCGATTAATATTGTATAAATTCACACAGTTCTAATTCAATGCAATCCCTAACTTACAAGATTATTTAAACATAACAAAATCAGACATAAATATGCAACTATCGTTAACTCTCGATAATTAATATCGTCCTTACAGACATAGGAAATTGTTTCGTATAACCCTATGAAATACTACACTCTAGCATCAACAAACTTCCATGAAATTGAATAAACAATAGATAATTTGGATTCTAGTCATATCAAATACATGTGTACAAAACAAACAGTAACAAAATAGAAAATTACGTAACATATTAAAATTGCCACCTTAATGATGGTCTCTTTCAGAAATTGTGCGTCCTAGCCCTAAAACCTCTCTTCCCTTCCAAGACAGCCGCCTGGTCCTTTTTTCTAGTTTTTCAAGGAGAGCATTATTTTTAGGCTTCCTCGGTTCCACACATCTCCTCGCTCAAGATTTCGGACTAAATAAGTTCGACCCAGGTCATCACTTTTAATTCACATTACTTCCAAAGTGTATGCCTTAATATACTCTGACCAGCCTAGAATCTCTGAACTACGTTACATATCAATTTCCCTTTCAAACTGATAATTTGACATGGGTTTATATCAAGCAGTTATGGTTGGTAGCTCAATTGTACTTTCTCAGGACAGTGTTGCAATGCCCTGGTCAAATCTCAATGAGTCGTAGATGCTGCCCTTTCAAGTTTAATACTG